>JAJJMC010019832.1:5195344-5296345 GCA_023531435.1 Papaver californicum
ATTCAGATTTGTTTCAATTTGAATGAGAAAGATTTAAGTAGTGATTGGGTGTGTTCAATATGTTTATATAATTAGAAAAATGATGAAATGTTGAGAATGATGCTTGATTAATATAGTCTTGTAGACTTTATTTTCATCTTATTCAGTTATTTTAGTTATGCTCGACTTAAACTTAATCCTTCTTGTAATCTTGCCTGTTTGTAGATATTCTCCATTACCAACTCCATTGTCTGCTCCTTTATCTGAAGTTTTTGGGAGAAAGACAGGGAGGTAGAAGTTGTTGTTTATTATTCATTTCCCATTTTGTCTCTCTTCAAACTTGAAGAACAAACGCATTTCATGTCTATTATTGTTATCTTTTTATGTTTGTGATTATCTGCATAAAACACAAACACGTTTTCCTACTTTTATGTTTGTTATCTTTACCACATCATTGGTTTTGATTACTGTTGTTGTTTGGGTTTCACATTTAGTGGACTAACAAGGTTCAGAAATGGGTTAGTGTTGTATTGCGCATTTATTTATGCTGGAATTTACTAGATTATGTGATTGAATCGTGTACAATTATGTCGACCCGCTTATAGAAAAATAATGAAAATCCAGGGTGCTAAATTTCATGCTTATATTTTCAGGTTGTAGTGGACATCCAGTATGTTGGAAGCGTTACCATTTCATAATTAGGTCAGGACTATATAGTTCAACCGATGGGTACAGTAAACCATGTACCAGCTGTGGTGATATACTGCAACTTCCTGAATCTATGTGCAAGTCGTGTAATTATGTGATGACTAAAGATGAATTGGAAGAGTGGGTTAATCTTTAGTTGGGAACAACAACACATCTGTTGCATGGTGTTGTGCATTCAAATGGTTTTGGTCACCTTCTTATAGTTAACGGTAAGGAAGGAGGATCAAAGCTATTCTCTGGATGTAATATCGTGAATTTCTGGGACCGGTTTTGTACAACACTCAGAGTCAGATTTTTATTATTTCATTATTTTGTACTACTTTTCATATTTCATAGAAAAATTGATTCTGGGCGGGTGACCCGCACCCGACTCGCCGAAATAACAGGTCAGACCCGATCTAACCCGTCCTACGACGGGTTGGATGCGGGTGAATATTCCAATCACCCGCCAACTGGCGGGTCGGGTGTGGGTGAGACCAAATCCAACCCACCCGACCCGATATGAAGCCCTAATCAAACCCATAGACTAATCGTATCTTGGTTGTTTGAGTTCTGTTCTCTTTACGATGAATACAAATGAGATTAATACGGTACGCGCGTCATGGTCTTAGTCCAGTAGCCGGGTAACGTTGTAGGAATATTATGTGTTACACATTTGGCCTGTCACTATCCTGGAGGACTGAGGAGATACCGTGAAAGAGACCATCTAACGGGAAAGATCATGGAGAACACGTGTAGACAAGTACATGAGCTTGCATGCGTTTGATTTGGAATCCAATGATCTACGACAAAACTCAAGTTAAAACATCAGCTTTTGATGAATGGCTTTTCCTGATTACTCAAAATTGGCAAAGAGAAGTCAGGATTTACTGATCATGTGATATATAGGCACTGTGCATGCGCTGAACATACTAAACATAGTAATAGAGCAGACTCAATAGTCCTATATAGTCAGGATGATAAATGATTCATCATGATCTGATTTCAAGGCATGGTATGGTATGGATGGACACCTATAGCATTCTATCTAAAATCAGCTATATTTTTAGTGTTTATTTTCAGCTTATAATTGTCCTTTTTTGTTTCTTTCTGCTCTGTAGACCAGCATTCATTCGTTTTCAAGAAAATACAATGTGCTTTCAAATTGATGAACCAACAAGACTTACAAAATCTTCGATATAGAAAACATCAAATTTTAGAGAAAACACACACTATACACCTAATAAACCATCATATTGGTTTCTCAAACACTCAACTTTAAAAGAATGTATAACGCGATATAGTCTTGGTCAAGCAATAAAGAGTTGGTCGCTCGATAAAGAGTAAGTCACGTGATCAAGTGTTTGTCTCCAGCAACAATCACTCGATCGCCCATTAATTATTTTAAATATTTATATTTTTTTCCTACTTTTTAGTTATTTTAATATACTTTTATTATATAAAGTACTCATTAAATATATTATAATATCTAAATAACCCACTAAATATATAAGCAGATTTTTTTTAAGGGTTTCATAAAACATAATTAAATATTTACTTTACTCATGTCTGATAGATTTATCATAGTAAGAGCGTCCACAGTGGGACGACTAGACCATTTGACTAAAGAGTAAAAATTATACTTTTTAGTCCCCTGAACCATAACGGTGCGGGAGTAAAATTTGATCGGGCGGTTGTTTAAGCTAGCGCCTGGCATTAGGCGCACGGCTATGTATACATCTAGTTTTACGGGCGTACGCCTGTGGAAACGCTTGGGTGGGGCGGACGCTTGGTGAACGCTCGATGAGAGGCGTTACCCAAAAGAACGCCCGATGGTAGACGCACCCCTAGATGCACGCCCCAGAGACAGGCGCTCTCTTAGCCGAACGCCTGATGGGAAGGTATCATACCCATACGCCCGGTCATTTATCTACACGTCAGCTAGTTCGTGTGCGAAAAAGGACGGGCGCACGCTTATCCATCCACTTGAATCATCAGGCGCATCCCTAGCCGAACGCGTGTCTCACCAGGAGGACGGCTGGATGAACGTATGATAGGGAGGACCAATATATGTTCGTCTTCTTTACACTTCCAAACCATTTTTCTCCTGAATACTTCCAACAACACAGATGAACTCCGCCCACCACACCAATTTGTGAAACCGAATTCTCCCAAATCAAGCTCAACCCCTTATAAAAATTGCAAAGGCTGGGTAGATTTAATACCAACTATTTGAAGCTGCGATTATTTCAAAGGAAGGTAATAACCTCAAACTTTACTATAAATTTTAATGGATTTTACAGGTTTACATTATTATTTATTGTATTGTTTTTTTTATTAATTTTGTATATATATATGTTTAAAGATTAATCATATGATTATGAAATAAATAAATTAGGTTTTAGAAATTGTAATTTTGGAATTGGGTATAATTCTAGGGTTTATGGAACATGTAAATTGGATATAAAAAATTGATGAGAATTTGTTGAATTGAAGTTAAAATTGATTAAGTAGTTGGTTAATTTGAGTTGGGTTGTGGATAATTTTATGATTAATTGATTTGATATGATTGTTTATGAAATTTGGGAACTTAATTATGTTATTTTGCAAACTTATGAAATTGTGTATGAAAAGATCATAAAGGTTTATTGTTTAAGAGTTTGAGAGATAGATACCAAAAAATCTAAATCAAACTCCCTCTTTTTCTTCTTATTTAGTCGTAAACTTTAACTCCGTCTTTTCTCTCTTCATCGAATGTTCCTCTTTGTTGATTCTCATAAAACTTCACGCAGATTCTGAAGATGAACATGAATAGAGTTAGAAGATCGGGACGAATTGGTTTGAATCCAGCATCAACTGAATCTGGAAATGGTGTAGTGGTTGATCCATAATTCGTTGTTGATTTGGTGAATGAAGAAGTTCAATCACCAGAGATTGATAATGAAATGTCTGTTATAAGGAATCAAGCAAATTTGTTGGTCAGGGTCTTGACCCGTTCGATTGACGTTGGGGAGTTGATGAGTGTTGAAAAACAAAGAGTAGCTCTATAAGTGCTTAAAGAGATAGCAAAACATGACGAACGAAGGTGTATGACGAGGAGGCCTGAATGTTTAGCACCATTTGGCGGGGATGTTGAAGAGAATGTTGGTCTCCCCACATGAATGAATTATGTACTTTTTTCTACCTTAATGTTTTTATCTTTTAGATAAGACTTTTTCGTAGCGTTGTTGGTTATGGTGTTGAACCTTATTAGTACTCTTATTATGAATATGAATCTCTTAATTTAGCTTGAATGAGTTGCTTGTAGTTTTTTTTTCTTTTTTATTTAGGAGAAGAGTAGATAGGCGAAAAAATGACACCAGTAATTCAAGGGAATGGTACATTAGAAGTTCATTAACATTTAAGATAACACTATTAATTCAACTAAACTGAAATAACACTATTAGTTCATAAATGTAGAAGCTAAAAATGCCAATCTTAATAATAATGGAAATTTTAAGGTTTCAGGTATTCCGAGAATCCCTTAAGGTTGGCTTCTCCTTCTCTGCAAAATGTCTGCCTTCCTAAGTTCGATGTACTCTTTTGTTACGGCATCCAACCCGGAGACATCCATCATCATTATGAGAAACGCGTCGTCTGCTTCTTTCTTTGTGTCAAGTTTTTCTTTCCTAGCTTGTTTTGCTTTAAACTTTGCTGAAGACTCAACTAATTTTGCTATAAACTCGGATTCTCTCTGCGCCATCTTCATTTTTGTTTTTTCTATATACTTGGTGTTGAAGTTTTGTTGCTCTTTAATAATTATTTCCATCATTTCATGTTGACCACTGGATTTTGCTCTACCTGTTTTCTTCTGTCGTTTCACCTCTTTTTCCCCCATATGACGGATATATGTGTTAGGTATATCTCCTATTTCTTCATCGCCATTTGAATTGTCTTGGCTTGTTTCTTCCTCGCCGCTTTCAGAATCTTCCTCAGCTTGTGATGCATCGAAAACAACTGTCGATCATCGTGAATATTTTATATTTTCTAACATAATTGCGTAACACTCTTCATGCTTAAATATTTTGTCACCATTAGCTTCCTTGAAAAGATTCTTTACTTCTTCAATCTGTTATTTTTTTAAAAAAGTTTAATGGAGGATATAAAGTTCAAAACAATAATATACGCGTCAAAATAATACGGGTACTTACCTTTGTTCCGGGGCCCCATCCAGTATGGTGTTCAAGTTCTACTTCCGCCTCTTTTGCAGAGTAAAGTGCCACATTTTTACTTATTCTCTGGAATCGTTTCTGAATGGAGGTCCAAGTGCGCTCCGGCATTGTAGGTATGACTTCTTTCACCCCATTTAATATGTGAGACCATAATATTTCTTCTGATTGATCGGAACCAATACTACAATCTTGAGATATTGATAAATGAATTGTACACATCGTTACATCTTCAAATATAGTAAAATTTGGACCTCGTGGTTTTGGTGCCATAATTCTAACCGATTTGGAAGACAAATATATGAAAAAGAACGAAGTTTTTCTCGTAAACAAATGAAATAACAATGGGTTAGTGGTAGGAAAATGGATTAGTAGTATATGAAATACTCAATCAACCAATCCATCATTTATAGGTATGCCAAAATATAGTTGTTACAACGGTAAGAAATCAACGATAACAAATCTCAACGGCTATCTCAATGGTTCAAATAGTAGGCGTTTGCTTAGAATAACGCCCCACAAACAGGCGCTCGACTATCCCAACGCCCCACAATGAGGCGGTCTCTTAGGAGAACGCCTACAACAGGCGTTGTCTCAGGAAGACGCCCAACACAGGCGTTATTCCAGCCGAACGCTTGTTGCCAGGCGTGGTTCTAGCGTTACGCCTGATGGGGCGGACTTCTGGTTCACGCCCGTTTGATAAAACGCACGTCTAGATAAACGCTTGGCACCAGACGGAGAGCCAGCGTCACGCCTGGCAAGGGGCGCAGGTCTAGGTTAACACTCCACTATATTTGGGTTTGGTCCAGTTCTTGGATCAAATTTGATCCCCAACAGTAACAAATCCGGATCAAACACCAAATATATTCGCCCCACTACGCTTGGTTTTGGACGAACCAAAGACCAAATTTGAGTTTTGTTCGTCATTTGCTCGCCTAACTGAGGGTGCTCTGAACATACTAAACATAATAATAGAGCAGAGTCAATAGTCCTATATAGTCAGAATGACAAATGATTCATCATGATCTGATTTCAAGGAATGGTATGGTATGGATGGACATTTATAGCAGTCTATCTAAAATCAACTACATTTTTAGTGTTTATTTTCATCTTATAATTGTCCTTTTTTGTTTCTTCTTTATAGACCAGCATTCATTCGTTTTCAAAAAAATACAATGTGCTTTCAAATTGATGAACCAACAAGACTTACAAAATCTTCGATATAGATATGTAAGGCCAAGTCTTATACACCTTTTAAAACATCAAATTTTTAAGAGAAAACACACACTATACACCTAACAAACCATTATATTGGTTTCTCAAATGTTTAACTTTAAGAGAATGTATAGCGCTATATAGTCTTGGTCGAGCAATAAAGAGTTGGTCGCTCGACAAAGAGTAAGTCGCGTGATCAATTGTTTGTCTCCAGCAACAATCACTCGTTCGCTTACTGTCTTTTGATCATTCATATTCCAACTGGGTTTTCAGTAAAGAGAAGGTTTTTTATGAGTGATTGTGTTTACATATAGGTTTTGAGAGTGATAAAAGCAAAAAAGTTGAAACACACTACCGTGGGGGGTCTATAATATCCAATCCAACTTCATACACTACTACTTCACAGTGTTATGGTTGAGTTCTTAAGTTGGTTATCTCTCATTCTATACTTAGTCAAGTGTTGATGGATTTTTATAAAGGGACAAAGTTAGATTGAACTATTTTAAACCATTGGTCTTCTTATAGTAAGCAAGAACACTATCTTTTCTACACTTTGATCAATAATTCCTCTTAAAATTTATTTCAATTGTCTTTTGACGTATGAGTGAAGATTCTCCCTTATTGAAGGTTTCTATAGTTGGGATTTGTTGTTTCTTCGTGGTCGTCGCAATCACTTTAAGCAGTGAAAAAAGATCTGCTCCAAGTGAACTAAATTGGGCTGTTAAAGTGAATTCAACCACACTGGAATGGATGGTCCAAAGTCCTCCATCCTTTTATACTTTTGGAGAACTTCCTGCAATTAAGGAGACTCAAAACTAAATGAAGTAAAAAGGATACTAAAACATAAATGAAGTAAAGAAGAAGGTAGCGCTACTAAGAACCTAGCTTCGGTGGAATGTAATAGAAAAGGAGACCGTGGATCATGAAAATTCCTTTAGAATAGGTTCTGGCACTTGCGTATGAGGATCAAAACATCGTGTATATGATTATAAATTTTATATAAAGAGTTTATCCGTAAGAGTCGCGGGCTAGGCCTGCCTGGAGAGGACAGTTCGGGAGCATAACCATTTATCTGGGCTACTGGATCCAAAGTTTTTAGTTCCTTGGATGTTGCAAGCATACAACCCGAAAGTTGAGCTTATGTTAGCCCTTTTGTGAATTGACCTACTTATTTTCTTGGTTCTTAATTATGTACATATATCAGTCTATCTAAAATCAGTTATATTTTCTTGGTTCTTATTTGGACCTATAGCAGTCTATCTAAAATCAGCTACATTTTTAGTGTTTATTTTCAGCTTATAATTGTCCTTTTTTGTTTCTGCTTTGTAGACCAGCATTCATTCGTTTTCAAGAAAATCCAATGTGCTTTCAAATTGATGAACCAACAAGACTTACAAAATCTTCGATATAGATATGTAGGCCAAGTCTTATACACATTTTAAAACATCAAATTTAAGAGAAAACACACACTATACACCTAACAGACCATCATATTGGTTTTTCAAACGTTCAACTTTAAAAGAATGTACAACGCGATATAGTCTTGGTCGAGCAATAAAGAGTCAGTTGCTCGACAAAGAGTAAGTCGTGTGATCAATTGTTTGTCTCTAGCAACAATCACTCGGTCGTTCATTAATTATTTTAAATATTTTATATTTTTTTCCTATTTTTTAATTATTTTGATATACTTTTATGATATAAAGTACTCACTAAATATATTATAATACCTAAATAACCCACTAAATATATAAACATTTTTTTTTATTTTTAAAAGTTTTATAAAACATAATTAAATATTTACTTTATTTAAATCTGATAGATTTATCATGGTAGAAAAGTATGTTTGTTGTCCACGTGGCTGGACAAGCCAATCCATTTAAGAGTGATACATAAGATCTCGCCTAAGTAGATTCTACAATGAGTTGTACCTGTGATGGGATATTGTACTTTAATTTATCTTTTTATCAGTTTATTTAACTTTATCTTTTGTTTAAAATATGATTCACATTCATAAGTGGATTAAATATAGTATAGAGCAGAAATAATACCAATTCCGCTATCTCATCTCATGTATGTACCATTGTCCATTATTACCCATTATTACCCGTTACTATCGCTACTCGCTAGTTACTTAACGAAATAACGAAAAAGGCTAATGGATTGCACATAAAACCAATAACTGTGTTTGTGTGTTAGTGCCTGTCTGTTTTGTGATTATGTCTGTATTTCAACACTTGTTTACAAGAAATTATGTCTTGGGAGCAGCAGTCTTTTTATTTTTATTTTTTTTGGTGGTGGTATAGGTAGGTTCTACTTCATACAGTATATCCAAAGTACAACCTGCATTTATCTTCAATATAATTTCCCCGGCCCTCTCGTAACATGGTGCATTTTGTGTACAAGATGATCTACTGTTAGATATTTTTAAGAAATTTAAAAATTAAATTGATTTGTTGTCTTCATAGAGTATATAAAAACAAATAAAAATATTGAGTACATTAATTAAAAATACTTCTAAAATACCTTTTAGATGTAATATGCAGTCTGCACTTTATATCCCTCGTCTATTAAAAAAATTCTCCGATTAAAAATAGATTATTTAAATATCCTAGTTGATGTGAGATCTATCTTTTTTGAGGTCTATCCAATAAATTAAAATTTTAAATAAAATCATTCTAAGTAATTTTAAAAATCCCTTATCTACCAATTATTATTAATGACTAATTTTTTTTAATTAATTAGTATTAATTAATCCAATTATTAATTAAATAATCGTGTTAAATGTAAAATTAGCAAGTGTTAATTGATCATCAAAACATAATTTTTTTAAAACATTTCAAATTTTGAAAAATGTTTGGGTTCAAGAATAATCGATTGATAAGGCATTTACACGATGACCGATTATTTTTGATGTTCTTGATACATGAAGAACATCTACCAACAATCGACATATGTTCTTCATTTTTGTAGCCGGTTGATCAATATCAGCGGATACAATCCTCCGCAAGCGTTATTTGATAAAAATATCTAAAAAATGATGAATTTTTGTATAAAAATACGTCCATAATATGTGGATAAGGTTCCCCACATGTGCCAACTGTAAAAAACTCAAATTCAAAAGTTTTTCTGCAAAATTCTTTTCCCAAAATCGACTGATATAAATGCACTTATCAGCCAAATGTTCACCTAACATTTTCTTCGATTTTTTGCTCATAACTTATTCGTCCGACGTCAGAATGACTTCATTCTTTTTGCGTTAAACTCTTTTTTCATTCAATATAAGATAAAGATAAAAATTCATGGATTTGGACAAGTTCCACTTGATCTTGGATTCATCTTTGCATGTAGTACTACATTTGTTCTTGGATCCAATGTAGTGTTTCATAAGCAAAAGTTTTTCTTTTCCATCTTCGCAAACTGTGCAATTCTACGAGTTTTCCGTTGAACTCCAAATTTACTTGAGTTTGTGCAATCATTGGCTAGTTATATCGACACCAAAAGTATTTAAGTTCGTTAACCGTGTTTTTCAGTTCTCGAACTGTAAGGAATTTGGTAGTTAGTGAATCGTAACTTGCTTATTTGATTCACGGAACATATTGGTTAACTCGTGAACTTATGGTGCATGGTCCTTATTGACAAATAGGTGTATGCATCACTCTTTTTTATATCACAAATAAAACCTTTTGCACGCTTATTAGATTTCATTATTGGTACCATGCTTTTGTGAGTAAGTTAATTCTTTTCCTAATTGAGTAGTTACTAAACCTTAGAAGTATCTTTCCTTTCGAAAGTACTTGGTAACCATTCTTACGACTTCTATCAAAGGAATGAAACTCTATTACCAAAGTATTCTAGTTAAGAAGACAAGTTTACTTGGGACCAAAGTAAAAACCTATTGTAAGCAGTATTGAGGTTACTTGGGACCAAAGTAATTAGTGTACATGAAAACTAGATCACGAAATTACTTAGGAGGGAAGTAACCGTTTCTTGAATTTTAAGCAACCTAACCTTATTCATCATTATAAATAAAGGACTCTCTTCAACAAATATTTTTAATCATTGCAGAATGTATGCTCTTGTTGCTGCAAGAGTCGTCCTCCATTAACCTAGGTTTCCTCGAGAAACATAAATTTCTGATCGTAATAGGTTTATAAAATTCAGAAAAAATTACTCTGGTTAATTCCTTTCCTGATAAGTAACTAAGTTAATTCTGATTTTAGTTGGCTTATCGAATCTAGGGAAGTATTTGCTCTGGTTAATTGCTTTCTTGATGAGAAATTAATTTTATTATGATCTTAATAGGCTCATCGAATTGATGGTATGTTATATCTCTGGTATGTTAATCTCTTATATGTTGTATCAAGTTTCTTCGAACTTGATGGTTCTTTAAAAATACCATAGTATATCAGTATGTTAATCTTCAAGGGTTTTTACAGATATCGAGATGTATATGAGTTAGATTAGAATGTTTATAAATGTCAACATAATATTTAAACATGTGTTAAGCTATAATTTCTTAATGTTCAAGTATACTCATTTGATACTCAAGGCAAAATCTTAAAATATTGATTTTTCTATATAATATCTGGTATCAAATTATATGCTTTCCATTCCCAGAGGTTTGCATATCTCTAGTTGTTATACTAGTAAAGTACATGGTTGTTGGCTAGATAATCTTATTTGGCTAGCTAATCTTAGTTGTCATGCTATTAGAGAAATCAATTATGAGTTAGAAATTACCTGGTATTTGCTAATTTCAGAAATATACTTATATTTGACATCTTTAGAATTTTTGAAATTGGAAAATGGTATTTCCAAACAATGCCTTGGAAAAAACATTATAATATGGAGTCTTGTATTCTTAGAGACACAACCCAGGATATACCTTTTGTCGTGTGAAAATCCAACTTGTAAAGAGATAGGAGTAATCTAATTAGGAACATCTTGTGTTGCTTTTGATAAAGTCTTCTTTGGATCAAGAAGCCTATATTCTTACATTGGTGGAAGGTTAGATTGTTATTTAGTTTTATCTCATCATCTTTTTATGAAATAACGGTGTAGTTATCTTCAATTGATCAAACTTGTTTATTTTACTATCCTTCTCTTCTATATAAGGCCACTTAAGTTTTTTTTTTAAGATTGACTATCATAAATCTAAGTTTTTTCTAGATTTTTTGGGATAAAATTGTTGATCAGTCAATGTTAACAGACTCCGTTATATAGGGTTAATTAATAGTAGGATCGAGTTGTTTTTTTGCAGCGTCTACGTTGAAGATTAAAATTGAATATTTAAGACTTGAAAAACTTTTCTTTTTGGTTCTGATCTTTGTGTGTGGCTTTATACGAACTTGATCATCCTGGATTACACAAACAGTTTATTTCTATAAACATTAGACTTGCAGTAGATCGAACAAATTTTTCAGTTGCATCAAGTTTCTTAGATAGATCTTGTTCATCAAGATTGATTATTTCGATAATCATAGTCTTGGTTTGATCTTTTGACCAAATGAGTTTATTGATATAAAAAAATATCTTTTAATTTTAATTTATCATTGATCTAAAGATTGATCTGGGTGATCGATAAGTGACTTGGTTACTGGAATAAATTAGTCCTTTACTTTTTGGGGTTACGATCCAAAGGTGTTAAATGCAAAAGTCTTCAATGCAGTGAAAACACTTAAGAGAGTGGGCTCTGTTTTGGGATTCACGTGCATTAACCAAATTGTTTGTAGGCACATGGATACTGGAGGAACTTGGTAACTTAGGGTAGTTAATTTGTCTCAACTATACGAAGTTGCGGTAGTCAATTTGTATAGTGACTTAATTCAGAGAGTATTCAAAACTGGGTTAGGTCCCTGGTTTTGCTGCCAAATTTTTTTCCTCGTTAATAAAATCTTATGCGTCTTTGTTATTTAATTTACTCCACATTGTATTGTTTAGCTTTATAATTAAAGTAAATACACTTACACATTAATCACTTCTTGGTAAAGATCCCATAGTTAGTTCGAACAGAACTTTGACTTTACCAAGAATCACCTTGTTAAAATAATTTTTTGGTCATTATTGTTTCGATAATATTATACAATCTGAGTCTGCATAAGTTGATATCAAAAAGATTGTGGTATACTTGGTACCCTCGTCATTTCACTTATTCTCAGTACCTTTGTCATTTTGTGACAAAAGGGGAAAAATTATTAGTAGTAATATACTAAATACATATGACTTTTCAGAGCAATGTCTAAGGGGGGTGAGTTAATTGAGCATTGTAACATCAAATATAGTAAAGAAATAAGTAAAAACTAAGGGGGAGAATATATCACAGTATTATCGTTTTAAAATTTTGGTACAATGAACTTTAAGGTTTGTAAAGGTATTGTTAGAGCACTGCTTTGTTTGAACCCTCCAAGCGTTGGTATATTACGTTTGGTAATTAAGTTTAGTTCCAAAACTCGTTCGCTTGAATTGCTTACTAAAGTCAATTTCGTTAGGTTAGACTTAGGACATACAAACATTGAGACAATCTTTAGTTACTCATTGAAGAGCTAAAGACGTAGTGAGGACAAACGAAGACATCATCCTTCAGATTGAGGTTTGTAGCTGTGAATTTGACCCGTTCTATTTCTACCAAGTTCTTACAGTCGTATTTATTGCAAACAATACATGCGAAATTTGTTTTACATGACTTTAGTTGTTTAAATTACTTGATCATTATTATGATCTAAGTATCAAAATAAAGGATATATGTTGGTTGTTTCTACAACTTATTTTCTTGAGTTACGTAGTATAGTTTTTTATATTTCGTAGTTTCGACATAACACTAATATGGCTCTATCATTGGTTAGTGTTGAACTTTCGGGAAATTACGTATGTTTATCTAACGGTGAATCCAGACTATGAATGTTAAAACAACTTTTGCTTGGCATAGTTTAAAGTTATCCTAAACTCGAATCAATTTTCGAATGTCCAATAGGATTCAGGACCGATCCTAACTTGTGAATTTTAAAATCTCCATCTTATATTCTTTATCTTTAAGATTTCGAAAGATGAGCGAGTTTGATTAGGAAAGTTCATATATCAGGAAATATTGACCACGTATTTAACTCAAATATATTATTGCTCATAAATAATATATCATTTATAATCCTTTGATACTTGTTAGTACCTAAAAATTGATTTTAGGCAAAACAATGTATTGTTGAGTACTTTCTTTAGATTCGGAAATCAAAATCGTACAGTGCAAGCCTAAACCACTATAGTATCCGTTCCGCCCTGCTTCAGTCACAAGGAGAGAAAATGGGTTGATCTTAGGGGAGGGAATCAAAGAAAGTTTAAGGAATTTTTGTGTTGAATTGTGTGTAGAGATATTGAACTATTGAGAAAATAACAGAGCTTGTGTTTCTGAAACAGGCTAAGTATCTTATTTATAATAGTTGAGAATGCACATGTTTCCTTGTAAAGTAGTGGAAGTAGTGAAGAGATAGAGAAGTGGAAGTTGTGGAGATAATGGCATAACCGCCTTGGAATCTTTAAGAAACCATTACTCCATTACTCCATTAACTGCTTCAGCCTTACCATTACTTTTTAACTTCCTTATCATGGGGTGTTGCCACGCCGCATGTTGCTATAACCACCAGAACAAAACCCCATGAATAATCCCCCATGTAATTGTTTTGATTTCTTGTAAGAGTTAGTGGAGTTATGGACTCTGAATTTTGTTATAACCGAATATTTGTGCTAGCTAGAATGATCTAAATGAGTGTTAATGGCTTGAACGTGGTGTTTCTAGTACCCACCAATGTCATGGTCGTATCCTAGATGATGGTGCAAGCATGATGCTAGGGTGAAGAGACGCACAAAGGAAAAAAATAGGGGAAGAGTGCTAGCGCTAACACCTTAGTGCAGCTAGCGCTGCTGGTAGTGCCAGGGCTTCAGCTTAACGTTGTTGGTAGCGCTCTAGCGCTAGCAACACTACTAGTGCTTGTTTGGCGCATACTTTTTTGGATTTTTGGTTTTATTTTTAGCCTTTTGGCACATGTGCTACTTGTTGGTGTTGGGAGTGTGGCTAGGATTCCCTAAGGTTGGCACTTGCTAATGCCATGGTTATTGCTTATGCACCACTAGCTTCGGCATTCATTAATGTCGTGGCCATATTTATGGCCTGTATAGGGCTTCTCAATTGTATGAGATTCAATGTTAGCATTTATGCAATGCATACATAACATATTCAAGAGATTCAGCCGTGAATTTTACAACTTGAGATAATGCTTGATGTGACTCTGCAATTAGATGGTATGCATCTAAATTTACATTTTCATTCGGATGTGATATGGCATTCATTCGGAATGTTCTAATCGATACAAATAATTTGCATGAATCACATAAAATAACGAAGGTTTAGCCGGGTAAAGCCCTGAAATTTCTACGGGTGCATATATATGCAAAAGAGCTACAAAGCTAATTGAGCCATGAGCTGAATATGTATTTCCAACTCTCTTGAGGAATGTAAGATAGCAGTATGTATTTATAATTCTGATGCCGGGTCAGAAATTTTTTACATATTTATTTCATGCTTCTGCAGTTTAGCAAAAGCAATATTACAATTTTCTCTTTTGTCAAAAATCTACCATCAATAGTACTCAATGTTGGATCCTAGTTAATATTGAGAATCATTTTTGTTACCTTAATTGGAGAGAAAATTGATGTGTTTTCTTTTCCCAGAAGGTTGCACATAACTAGTTTTCTAATTTAGCAAAGTACTTGGATTTGCACTAGCTAACATTAAATGTCATACTAATAGGATTTCTCATATAGTAACTGGAATATATTCTAAGATTTTTTTACAACATTGTGTGTTAACAATATCAAATGAATATCAAGAATATATCAATTTCGGAAATAAAATTAATTGAATATCTTTCAAAATTTAAAAATTAATTTTTATTTATTTTTCAAACAAGTCTTGGTCGTAACCCTATAAATAATTGAGCTTGTATTCTTATAAACTCATCGCAGTACACACTTGTGTCGTGTGATAGTTGATTCAACACAGTGACGAGTAAGTATGATTCAATTTTAGATAGTAGCACCATTTAAAGTCTTATTTGGGATCAAGAAGCTCTAGTAGTACCGTTGGTGGGACAGTTAGAACCGCACTTTAGTTTTTGTTTTTATTAATCGTTGGTGAGATAAGAGTTAGTTATCTTTTTAGATAAGTTCTTGTATATTCTATGGTCCTTTTCTTCATGATTGCGTAATGAGCTTCATAAGCAAAAGTTTTTCTTTTCCATCTTCACCATTATTCTCGAGCTCGCAATACAACTTCAGCATTGGTTTCTCTCCTTACTCGATATCGATTGACAACACGGACTTATAAATTATTCCACTTGTTTTATTATAGTTTGATATCGACAAAACAACCCAGTTGTAGGGTTATTCGGCTTACCGGTGTCGGTTCAGAAGTTTCCATACCAATAACTCATACTCACTAAACCATTTTTTCGTCGCTCCGCATCCCTAGACGGATAACACAAAGTTTCAACATGGATATAGATCTTCATCTACGGTAAACTTCTGAATCTCCTGATTCATCACGGCCACGAAAGGATAATCCTCGGCGTAGAAGAACTCGAATGATTTTAAATGATGTATGTTGACGCAGACGATAACAGTGTTTTTCTTCAGTAGATTGTCTTGCAAGCACTGTCTCAAGGTGATGACTCTGATTCAACAAATTTTGACTCTTTCGATAAGCTATATTGTGAGAACTGTTTATGTTCCCAATATGATGTTTTACCATGTTACAATGATTCCAACTACTAAATCCAACATTTACAAATACGTCATGACCACCGTGTCCAATTATCGGTGGAAATAGATAACAATATAAGCAAAATAATGCATCTTTAACCTTGTTATATTCTAACAAACTTCCATATTTATCGAAATATTTTCCGCTATTCAACCCTCGAATTCTTCTAGATATTATCTTTTGGGGATATACATGATTCTTAGGATGACAAGGACCTTTCAATAGATAAGCTCTTCGAACCGTATCTTGATCATTCAGATCATAATCTAAAATTTTTGGTCGTAAACCAGGATCAGAAGGGAGATTTGAAAAATCTACTTGTACACGATTAACAAATACATGTCTTGGTTGTGATTCAAATTGGGGTTACGCTTGATTACTTGACTGCAGTTCGGGTTCAGAAGACAGTTTATTATCATTGATCAATATAGGAGTCGAATTTTCTTTTCTGACTCTTTTATAATACCTCTCCATACCTATAAAGAAAACAATAAATTTTTAACTAAATAGTCTAACTTTTGTAGGCAAAGATTAAATTAAAAATATCAAGACATCTGATTAGAAAGATATACCATAAATATTTAATAAGAATTCAACTAAAATATTAGTAATTTTATATTAAAAATATCTAATGAAAATATTATTTTAAAAACAAAACTTTCAGTTAATTAATTAATATAATATAAAAAATTAAAAGTTATAACAATATTAAACAAAGTCAAGTTCAATCAGAACTTTTATTGATAAAAGCTTATGGTAATTACTCCTTCCGTTTCTGGAAAAGTGTTACTATCACTTTTTCATTTTAGCCTAAAAATAGGCCAATTTGAAAAAGTGATAGTAACTCTTTTCCTGAAACGGAGGTAGTATTATTTACTAGTTATAATCCGAGAAGTTTCAAACAGGCAGGTGCGAGTAAAGTAGTTTTCAGTAGTTGTTTTATTATTTTCACGTTTTTCCGATGGAAAAAAAAAATCATGATTAATTCGTCTTTTTCTTACTGTTCCTTTTTAGTAGGGGTATTAAACGGCTACCAGTATAACTTTTCCTTCTTTTACACGATGCTAATTGATTTTGATTGAAATTCTAGATGGATCCAGGGATCCACCCACTCCACCAACATCTTCGTCTGCCCGATACAATACACGGGTACAAATATGGTCCAGTTCAAAGAGAAAAAAACCAGGCTGGAAAGTGTTGTGTTGTTAATGTTGATAAAATGAATTTTTAGTTGCAAAGTATTATCTGCTCGGCTTAATCCTAATTCAGAAAGTAAAATAGTTTATTGGTTGATAATCCATATTTTCTATTTTCTAGGTGTAGAAGGCAAATAAACTTATATACTTTTTAAATACCCAAGTATCTAGAAGATACTCTTCTAATATCCTAAATGGGTATTCTACCCAAAAAAACTAATCTTTTTTTCCTAAACTACCCTTAAATTGTTAAATATGGTTTTTGTTAATGACCGGTCGATTAAATGAAGCTGTTGAACTTTTTGTTTTAAATACAGAAAAGAAAAAACTTAAAAAGACTCATGGTGGTGCATGATACGGTAATGACCGTGTGGATTTTGATTGTTAACCAAACCAAAAGTTCTCATTCCAATCCGCAAGGCCATAGGTGCCACTGAAGCTGGATTAAATAATTAACCAAACAAAAATAATCGGTTGTTAACTTAGTTGATTTTTATTTGAATTGTAACAGAATTAAACAAAGAAAAATCATGTAGAATTAGGGTAACTTGCTTGAAAACAAATTAGGAAGGTTGGATCGATCTCAGGAAGTTAAAAGGATCGAAAAAAATCAAATCAGAAAAAAAAAAATTCTACTGCTGTTGAAGAAGACGAAGAACAGAGAAAAGGCAACGGTTTCTTCAACCCATTAGCAACGTTGTTCTTCAGCTTTGCAACGTTTATCTTCAGTTGCAACGATTTCTTCAACCAGTTAGCAACATTGTTCTTCAGATTTGCAATGTTTATTTTCAGCTGTAACGGTTTCTTCAACCAATCAACAACGTTTATTTTCAGCTTTGCAACATTTATCTTCAGCTTTATTGTAACAATTAGTTTGTAACACCGAAAAAACTTTACAGATTTCCTGTTTTGTTATTTTTACCTTTTTTTCTTCTTCTCAAGCATTTTTGAACCATGTACCAATTTTTTGAGAGTGTTTTGAGCATGACGATACTAGTTTCATCCTAGCTATTATTCGATTTTTTTTTAAGTTTATTTTAAACCACGATGCAATCAGTTTCATCCTAGCTATTATTCGAATATTTTTTTTCAATTTTATTTTAAACCATGATGCAACCAGTTTCATCCTAGCTATTATTCGAATATTTTTATTTTCTTAGTTTAAAACAGGATGCATCAAGTTTCATCCAAGCTATTTTTTGAATAAATTTTTCTATTTTATTTTAATTCAGGATGTAACCAGTTTCATTCTAGCTATTTTCTTCCGAATTTACTATCAACAATGAATCTTGTTTTGAAGAGAATTTAAAAATATAAGTTTTATTAAAATCGGATATATATTTTGAGAGTTATGTGAGTTTTTGTGATTTTTTTTTAAATTGGAGAAAGAAAGGATAAAAAAGAAACAATTATAAAAAGGAGGGTTATAATTGTCTAAATTCTTTTGTGTCCATTTCACCCATCCCTAATTTTTATAAGTCTACTAGAACCATAAATTAGGCAATCTTGGACAATAGACCTATTTTCCGAAAGTAAAAATATATTTATCTTGCTTTCTTAGATAAGTGCATATTTTTCAAGAAATTGTTATATCACACACGATATTTTTAAGAAATTAAGAAGGATTTTTAATGGGACATTCACATCTCAAATGCATGGGTAACCGGTGAAAATATGGTAAAAATCGATGAAATCAGGGAGATATCTAAGATTCTGAAGTACCATTAACAGGATTTGTCTCCCTCTCTGGTCTGATCTATACTTATTTCTCGTCCTTCGAGATGGCACGAGGACATGTCAGTTTCGACACCAACGCTGCCCCTTTTGTTTTCTTTCTGTTTGACTTCATTCTCTGATCTCTCCAGTCCATCCGCAATTACTATCTTTACCACACTTGTTTCCTTGGTTCCCTTGTAATTCCATGAGAACCCATTTAATTGAGATTTAATAAAAAGTGAAGCACAACACTACTTTATTAGTCATTTAAGGCCCTGATGTATATAAATTATTTTGGAGAACTCCTTAAACTTTACACAGTATATCTAGCAAGTACTCCAGAGCTACCACTCCGGTGAGTCCTTCTTCTATTCCTCTTACCAGTGCCAGGAAGCGGCTCTGTGTTTGCCCATAGCCAGTGGCAGAGGGTGACTAGAGTAAACATGAGTAATTAAATATTTCTAGATTAGATTTCCTCATAATTGAATTTTAGGTTTTTTTAATTCTGGATTAAATTTCTTCATAATTGAGTTTTTGGGTTTAATTCTTCCAACCAAACAAGCAAGATATGTGCACTATGAGTATAATATTTCTCTTTAGATATAAGAAAGGTGTTGGGGACAAAATGATGTTCGCCCGAAGTGATGTCATCATTTTCCCGAAGTAATGTCATCAAGCCCGAAGCCTAATTTGGCCCGAAGCGATGTCATCATTTCTCGAAGCGACGTCATCATTTACGTCCCGAAGCGACGTCATCATCCCGATCGTTCCAGCTTGTCCCGATGCTACCTGTCCCGAAGTGACGTCATCATTTCTCACATGGACGTCAGCAATTCCCGTTCCAACTTGTGCCCGATCTGTCCTGTCCCAATCCGGTCATTTCCGCTGGACCAAGTCAATCCCGATGGACCAACTCAATCCCGCAAGCCAATCAGACTAGCCCAGACTGTTTGAGGGAAAGCTGGATAAGAAGATAAGGTGGACAGATGGACGGATAGGGAGGTGCCACATGGAAGTATTAGGAAGGGAAAGATTGGACAGGTGGTCGCACAAGGAGGCGCCACGTCACTAGAAATTAGGGACTATCCTTTAAAAGAAAAGAGATAGGGACGAAAGTGAGGATGGGCTTCTTCTTCGGGGAGAAAAATCCCTCTGTATCTTCATTCTCACCAGAGCTCCAATACAGCTTTTTGTATCTGTAATCACAATTCTTAATCAATAAAACCTTCAAATTCAGTACCCGTGGATGTAGGCTGTTGAGGGCCGAACCACGTTAAATGATTTGTCTCAATCTTCTTTTTTCTTTTTCTCTGTGAGATTAATTGATGAATCTTTGGTTGTTTTGGGCTGATAGAATTTCTGCCCAAACAATTTGGCGCTAGAAACAGGGAGTGTTTAAAATGATTTATCCTACCTATTTGAAGAAATTGAATGGAGTTCAAAAGATGTGATACAAGAGAAAGAGTTTCTCATGAGTGTCCAGACAACAAAATAATGCAGCAGTGAATCGGCGGAGAAGAATCAACACCCAACAACAGTTTTCCACAGCAACAACTGTTTAAAGCTTAACCAAAAACATTGATTTCATCTCGATTACATGATCTAATAATTTCATCCATACCTCTTTTTGGAACAAAATTTTTGAGGATTTTTCTCTTTTGAGGATTTCGAATTAAATTTTGGCTTGTAATTTCATCTAATTTGAGGATTTCGAACTAAAATTTTGGGGGTTCCACACAGATTTTTCTTTCCCTCTTTAATTAATCAGTTTATCCTTTATTTGAATCTGAAAAATTGATGATTATTAGTTGAATTGTTTATGGTCTTCACAAAATCTTCTTTTTGCTTTTTTTGTCTCGTTTTTAATGCCCGGAATTGAAGTTTTGAAACCAAGTTTTGAGAAAATTCACAGAAAAAATGAGCTCTGTTCTTTATAAGAAATCTTTTTCTCTTTTTAAATCTTGTCACACAATGAGTTTGGCTTACGTATTTACAACAACTAAATCATGTATTACAAACCCATCTGATTGATTTTTAAAACCTTAAGCATTAAAATCTCAATTTGACTTGAGAATTTTTCTCATCAGTTTGATTTAGCATTTCTTACACTTCGATTGCTACAATTTTGATGTTTAAATGAATGATTTGTATGAATGGGTTTATCATGAATAAGTATATGATTGCAGGGAAAGATTGAATTAATGGAACATCCAGATGACAACAATTACATATCCCTCATTGATTAGCAGAGCACACAAAAAGTGTTTGTAAAAATGTTTAAATGACAAATGCTTTGGAAGATTCAAGTTCAAATGCTTGAATTGGCAAACCCTGCAGTTGGACCGTGATACTGGTGAATCACTCTTCCAGTTTCTTTGCAGCAGGCTTTTTATCAGCTCTCTCGACAGATATCTCCACTGAAGGAGAGCGAAGTGGAGTCACTCTTCCAGGATACAACTCAATCTTATTTTCATTTGAATCTGTTCTAATACTCCCTGATTCTGATCACATTTCTGCTGCATCAATTAATTAAGTTGAGTAGAAGACTTTAGGGCTAGCTTAAACGGGAGTGATTGTTGCTACATGGGTGGATCCTGGAAATGAAAAAGATCAATTTGAAATTAGAGAAACCTCACAAGATAATGGGTTGTTTCAATTTTTAGGGCTCTTTTGTGGATTATTGGAACTGTTCATGCTATATCCGCAAACCGACCTTCATCCACGACAACACCTGCAAGATTGTTGCTCTACAACTTATTTTTCTTCTTGGTTGCATTGAGATGGATTCTCAAAGGCTATGTACGGAGTATATTGTCGTCAGGCATGTACTTAAATTGTAATATTATATCGGACCAGGTATGTATTCAGAGCATCAGTTCAGGTCTTAAAAGCTTCATTATAAAGTCATGGGCAAGTGAACTGCAAAAGTCTTGAACAACTCTTAAAGGTCTCGAAGTGCACAGGTGTACGTGCATACAATCAGGTGTACGTACATACAATCAAAGAATGCAGGAATATGCGTATCTTTAGGCAGCTAATCAATCATAAGGTTTTGCATCAAGCACGCCAGGTAGCAGGAATTGGGAAGTTGATACCACTAAGCATGGTGAGGTCTGTTCTGGCTCCACCAGCTCGACAAGCAGTCAAAACTAGAAGGAATGCTTTGATCATTCAAATCAGAAGTCTAATGAAGGCATCATAGCACGCTAAATGGCTGATATCTCAACCCAGGAATGCTCCAGACCTTCTCTAGCAGAATCAGCTTATCTCGAGACTGTAACTTATAACATCAACCGACAAGACTCTTGCAAAGAGCTAAGTACTTCTGTGATCATTTTGTTGATTTGAATTATAAGTATTGAATTTATATTGTCTTTCTCAATTGTTTGCTTGTAATATTCATTTTACACCTTGAGTAGTGGTTTTAGCTTAAGCATGATCCTTAATTACCATTTGTGAATGATATCATCTTGAACCTTCTTTACTCCCTAAAAGCATAAACTTATTCTCACATATTTGCAATCAAATCATGCTTGAGTTCTTCTTTAGTTGATGACAAGATAATTCTTAATTTTCCATGATGAATCCATCAATATAATAGCCTGTCTTCTTAACTTAATCTGTTGTCTGATGAACGAGTGATTGATTCTTTGTTCATTTGAATTCAGTCCATATGCTCATTAATTTAGCAAGTGAAACCTCAAGGGGAAATCTCTATTGTGTGATTAAAATGGGTTTGATATGTTCTGTTCCTGTTGAGATGCATGTGTAGGAATCATTACAGGGAAGAAATAATTGTAATAGCCTGAATTAGGCTGGAATACCCAGAAAACAATTAAGACTCTGCTGAATTTTCTTCCTAGTGAGTCGACTCACTGAGTCAGACCAATTAGCTTAATTCAAATCTCTTTGCTTATAATTTTGTATGCTGTATTCATTATTAATAGATAAATTTTCTTTTTTATTTATTTTTTTTAAAAAATAAAAATAAAATTTATATATATATATTATATAGTAATAATAATTGAAATAAATTAAATTAAATTGTTATAGCTAGATAATTATCATCACAGTTTCAACAAATGAAAGAGGACATCCGTTGATCCGCAAACATTTCGAAAAAGATAATTATACACTATTTTTTTTAATTTTTTAATTATAATTTTTATAATGTTAATTGTGTATCTTAAGTAACAACTTTAATAATTCTTAACCATCATTTTTAAATGATTCAATCATGATATACCTTGATTGTTTAAAAAACATGAACTTATTTAATTTGTAAATAGCATATCTATATAATGAATTAAATGATAAAATTTCTTAACTAGTATCCACGGTATTACAAGTCATTTTCTCATTTAACATACATTTTTTACTCATTAATTGTTTTCAATGACATCTGAATCGCATATGATATCATGCACAATGATAATTAATCACATAATCATTTATGATAGAAACCTATTGATTTAATATGATGTATTCTTAATTTGCACAAATTCTAATTTGTTTGATTAGATTTAACTGTAGTATGCAATTAAAAGCATGAACATCATTTTTAACTTGCCCCCATTTAATATTATGAAATGTTAAAGACATTTTTATGAAGTGTGAAGATACCTATGAAGGACACTTCAGAGATGCGGCAGCTATGCAATAATGATGCACTGGGGGGCATGCTATACAGAAATCAAATTTTTAGCTGTGAAATGAGTTAAATACTGCACGCCAATTAGATATTTCATTTTAATAATTTATTAATGCTAAATAGAAATAATACATTTCGCTACTTTATGTTATATGCCTTGTACTTCTTAACATAAGGCAGCAATATATACCTTAAATGAGCCTTCAAGAAATGATACTTCAAATGGCTCATACTTCACGAAGAATATTCAGTAAATACTTCAATTCATTCTGAACTTCTTTGAAAGGCGATACCTCTTATACTTCTTGCGGCAATCTGAACGCTCCTACAGGAATTATCATTCAAAAATGGGTATCTCTTTCAACCTATCATCAAATATTTTCGGAAGGCGAATATTTCTACATTCGTATACTTCTGATCTCTCAAACAACGATTACTTCGGAATAAAATGATATTTCATCTGGATATTTCTCATGTCTTATTTAAAATATATTTCATATTTTCTTTCTATATATGCTTCTCATGTATATAGAAGAATATGGGATATGTCTTAAATAAGAAATGAGAAATGAGAAATATCTGGTTGATTTTCAAGTATACTTCTCATCTATATTTCAGGTATATTTCTTACCGATATTTCTCCGTTCAGGAGACAAGAAAAGACTAGTGGGTACATCCCTAACGAGGGAACTCATGTAAGAGTCTTGAAATAAGGCTAATGGGTCCATCCCCAAAGAGGGGACCCATGTAAGAGTCTTAATAAAATGATGTACCACACATAATTTACTCCATGCCCGAGATAAATTAGGCGTGTGTTCCTACTGAGCTCAGTGGCTAGAGCAAATTTATGGGACACATTAATTTTACTCCACGCCCGAGATAAATTAAGCGTGTGTTCCTACCGAGCTCCGTGGCTAGGAGACATGATAAGACTATTGGGTCACAGAACCTAGGTAAGAGTCTTCTTACAAAAAGAGTACGTTCGGGACCAACCCTATATCTTACCCCTGGCTCGGGTTTGTTTCGTATACGTGGGATCTCGAATGTCATAACTCCATGGAAGGAGGTGCTTCGTTGCAAAAAATTCCAACCCAGGGTTCAAAGGAACCTTGTGGTGAAAAACTAATGATCAATATATATATATATATACAAAATTTTGTTTTGCAAGGAAAAAAATGCAACATAACATGGAAATGCATAAACAGCATCAGCAACCACATTATGATTCAGACGAGGCGAGTGGTAAATTTCTTAAGACTTTTTCTTCGAACAACTCTCAAGAAAAATGGGGCAAGTTGTTGGGGACAAAATGATGTTCGCCCGAAGTGATGTCATCATTATCCCGAAGTAATGTCATCAAGCCCGAAGCCTAATTTGGCCCGAAGCGACGTCTCCATTTCTCGAAGCGACGCCATCATTTACGTCCCGAAGCGACGTCATCATCCCGACCGTTCCAGCTTGTCCCGATGCTATCCTGTCCCGAAGTGACGTCATCATTTCTCACATGGAAATTCCCGTTCCAACTTGTGCCCGATCTGTCCTGTCCCGATCCGGTCATTTCCGCTGGACCAAGTCAATCCCGATGGACCAACTCAATCCCGCAAGCCAATCAGACTAGCCCAGAGTGTTTGAGGGAAAGCTGGATAAGAAGATAAGGTGGACAGATGGGCGGATAGGGAGATGCCACATGGAAGTATTAGGAAGGGAAAGATTGGAACAAGGAGGCGCCACATCACTAGAAATTATGGACCATCCTTTAAAAGAAAAGAGATAGAGACGAAACTGAGGATGGGCTTCTTCTTCGGGGAGAAAAATCCCTCTGTATCTTCATTCTCACCAGAGCTCCAATGGAGCTTTTTGTATCTGTAATCACGATTCTTAATCAATAAAACCTTCAAATTCAGTACCTGTGGATGTAGGCTGTTGAGAGCCGAACCACGTTAAATGATTTGTCTCAATCTTCTTTTTTTTTTTTTCTCTATAAGATTAATTGATGAATCTTTGGTTTTTTTGGGCTGATGAGAATTTCTACCCAAATAAAAGGGATGGTATTACATCCACTATATATGTTCTGACTATACGTTAATTCTGTAAAGTAAATTAACAGGAAAATTGTACATATTCGTTTATAAAATATACATGTTTCATTTCATTTGCAGAAAGAAAGTAAAAGAAACAGTATTTGTTGGTTCTTGCTTATATAAAAATAAGCAAAAATGAGGAACATGCATAATTTGACTCTCATTTAACACCCCTTGATTGCTTCAAAAAAAACAAAAAAAAAAACACCCGTTGCTTACCGTTACTAAAGAACTGCACGTACCTCCACATTCAAGCATGGACTCTTTATCTTTTATCTTTTCTAAAAGCGAGATGAAAGATCAAATTCCTATCAAATAACAGAAAATGAAATTTTGTTGGTTCATTTTGTTTAAAATCAAATAGGATCCAACTATTCTATAACGCTCCATTTGACTTACATGGGTTTAAAGGGTAAAAAATATAGAACCACCGGCTAGGTAAGCTAATTAGAGTTTTTAACAGGTACAACCCACGGTTTGTCCAGACCCATATAGAAGATGAGACGGTGATAGTGGAAAAGTTGACAAATAATTATCTATAAGATTCCCAATGTTGTCTTAAGAGCGTTCATAGAGGCGCGATCAGAGTAAACGACCAAAGACTAAAAATTTGAGTCTTTGGTCTGGTCCAAGAATAGCCGTGTATAGTCGGGCGGTGTCTTAGCAATTCGCATGTTGTTTAGCGGTATTCCAGCCTAGCGCTTAGAAACACGGGTGAAATCCTAGGATAACGCTTGCTCGAGACGGTATTCCAGCGTAACGCTTAAAATGGTGCAGAGTCCTAAAGTAACGCCTGGTATTGGACGGTATCCTAGAATCACGCTCGAGAGACAGGCGGTATCCCAGAATCACGTCTGATGGGGAGGTGCACCAGCATTACGCCTCATCGATTGTGTACATGTACGAGTGAGATGTGTGCGGTAAAACACGAACATTGCCCTAGAAGCCTGCCTAGAAATCCAAGCGGACTCCTAACATCCCGCTTGGTTAAATTGGTGTCTTAATTAGTCTAGTTAAACATAGTAAAACATTACTAAAGCTTGATTAATTAGTCTAGTTAGAGTACTTAATTTAGTTCACTTAATTACAGAACCATCTAAGTTTAGTTAGGGTACTTAATTTAGTATAATTAGTCTAATTAGTCTGTTACGGTACTTAATTTAGTGTAGTTACGGTACTTGATTAATTAGTCTAGTGTACTTAATTAGATTACTCCTACATTAGCTTACTGTTTGCTTATTAGTGTACTTAATTTAGTATGTTTAATTTAGTATGCTTAATTTAGTATGCTTAATTTACTTTGAACCAAGCGGAGCCTTAGCATTACGCTCCATGTTGGGCGGAGCCTTAGCATTACGCTTTAACCAAGCGGTATCTTAGCGTAACGCTCGATGTGGGGCGTGATTCTAGAGCTTCGTTTCATCAGACGAACCCCTAGAATAACGCTTGATCAGGCGAACTACTAACTTACCGCCGGTGTTTCTGAGCGTTGTCCCAGAATAACGTTTGGCTCTGGGCGAATTCCTGTGACGCCGCTTAGCATCAAACGGTACACTACGAGCCCGCTCGACTATAACGACTATCCACTATAATTTTAACAACTTCTAGTCAGCTACAACGGATTATTTCAACTATCCACTATAATTAGTCGTTCCACTACGCTTCAAAAACACGAACTAAAGATCAGTTTTGATTTTTACTCCCTCATTTAATCGCGCCCTTGTGGACGCTCTAAGTATAGAGCACGAAGGTCGATCGTCTAAGGCCCAAATTTTAGAAGGGCTCAAAAATATAAATCACCTTTTACCTTTATATAAGAGAACTTCGTTTAAATCCCTCAACCGAATGTTCTGTTACAGTAAAGACCATACATATAAATTAGTTAATCCCAATTCCATCGTATTACCTGTTCATTAATCACGTGATAAAAAAAATCTAACACTTAAATTAGTTGACTGTTTGACCGATTTCAGCTATACCAGCTACACCGTTAGTTAGTGAGGAGTAACCATTTTTTTTGTCGTTGCATAGGACGGGGACTAAACCTCGCAAGCCCTAATTGAACTAGGCTTTTTTTTTTTGGGGCGTTTTTTTATGTACCCCTAAAAACACTAATTGTATCTCTTTATTTGTGTAACACTAACTAATCTTCCTATCCCATCAAAAATATTTATTTTTTGTATCGCCTATATTTATTTTTTCGAGAAAGAGAAACATTAAAAAAAAATTTCGCTTTCTTTGGAAGCAACCTTGTTAGGGTTCCTAGACCATCAAAATCTAAAATCTTGATTTCCTTTAATATGACCCGTCATCACAAAAACCCCTTTTAGTTTTTTTTTTTAATTGATTAAAACCCTAATACATTAAATCGAAGTCACTGTTAAATGATACTGATTTGTTTTATTTGCAGGCTACTTGGTGAGCTATTATACTATTATACATGCAAGCAATCTATGCTTAATTGGAGACCAGACAGATTGTTTCTATGGTACACAAAGATTTTACAAGTATGGTGGTACATAATAAGATCACTATATCTTGCAACAAATATTCAGCGATCAGGAAAAGTTAAATGGTTTTAGATCATACTAACTATGGAGTTATCTAGCCATACGTAACGAAATTATCAACACCAAATCTTCATCTCGGTGTTGATAAAACTCGGCTATATAATTATACTTTCTGTCTTGATTAATTTAGTCATACTCCTTGTATGTCACGTAGAGTGCTAGGATGATCGAAATTGATTGAGTTATCTAGAGTTCTTCTATGTTCTTCCATAACATACCATTTTTACTGTATTATATCTCACGATTAAAATTGTGTTATATATTTATTTTTAAAAGATAAATTTATTTTTAGAAAAAAGATATCTTAGGGATCGAGGATTCTCTTCGTAACATACATATATAGGATTTATTTTTTTGACGTATTATATATTGTTACCTATAACAAGTTTTAAAAAGGGGTACGAGTATAAAGAATTTAATTTTTGTAATAATTTTTATATTGATTAAATTATAACTAACATAATTAATTAATAGGATATTATTAGTATTTTTAGGGGTATAAAAAGGTACATCCGTTTCTTTTACCATTTCTTCTGCACCCATTATCAATAAATGTGTATTCACCATCATACCAATCACTAGATTCTTTCTGGCTTTCTCTATAGTTTGCATCAAATATTTTTTGTGATTTTATGGCTGGATTTAACGATGGTAGTTAGTTTCGTTATAATTCTTGTTTTGCTATTGGTGCTGGTTAATTTCTCAATCTTTTTTAGACTCATATCTTATTAAATCTTAGTTATTTTTGATTTTTTATTAAATTTTACTAATATACAGATGGTTGTTCTATTTTACTTATTATTCACGTTCTCCTTCATTATGAAAAAAAGGGCCCTATTCTAAATGTTTGTCCCGAATCTCTAAAATGTTAGAGACTGCACTAGGGATCCCTCTCCAAACAGTGCAATAACATGAGCAGTATTGGGGAGGGATGCTACTCCGGTGGTCAAAAGCATTCCCGGTATTACTAAATTCATATTGAAGAATCCTGTTCTGATTTACCCCTGCTCGCTACTGTTTTAGTTGCTAGTTGTTGTATAGTCGCGCTTCATTTATTTTTTTTTATTTTTTTTTGAAGCATAATCGTGTTTTTTTTGAAGCATAGTGTCACGGGCTAAGATTTTAGACTAGACCGTGCGGCACTTGAACTCTTCAAGTAAGCCTAAAAGATCACAAAAGAGAGAAGAGACTTAGAGATTTTAAGTGGAAGAGAGTATTTGATTAAGAGAGAGAATGTTATAATTGCTTAAGAGATTGTTGGTGGATCCCATGAGCAAATGAGCTCCCCACCTTATATAGATGCTATGGAGGGTTCTAGAATATGGGAATATTCTAGAGTATTCTACCACTATCTTGAATGTACAAGGAATATACAAGGGAATATTCTTATCCAAGAATATTCTAGAGCTTCTAGGTTCTTCCTATGGACCTAGACTCTTGTCATGGGTCGGCCCAATATGTGGGAAATGGGCGGGCCGTGACACTCTCCCCCACCTATTCTCGCGACGTCCTCGTCGCGGCTTGATTGTGAAATTGGTCGATCGCATCCTTGAATTGTCATAGAGACGCCTCGGGCTCCCACGTTCCTTCTTGTATGGATGCATCTTTCCATTTCACTAAGTATTCCTTGCATGGCGGCACTCCTCTTCTTCGAACTATTCTTTCGGCTAATATCTCATCTATCGCTTTGTCGAAGGAAGCCGCAATCATGGGTGGTGCGCGAGTTGATACTCCTCGGCTCTCGTCTTCCTCATCCTTGTTGAACGCCTTTAAGTTGCTCACATGGAAGACGGGGTGAATCTTCATCTTTGTCGGGAGCTCGACTCGGTAGGAAGCTTTGCCCACTTTGGCTAGTACTTCGAACGGCCCTTCGTACTTGCGTAGCAAGCCTTTGTGTAGCGGCCGAGTATACTTGAATTGTTGGGGCAAGAGCTTGATAAACACCATGTCGCCAGCTTGGAACTCTACATGTCGCCTCTTCTTATCCGCCCACTTCTTCATCTTCTTAGCCGCTTTTATCAATTGGGCGTGCGCGAAGTCCCTTTGTTGCTGCCAATCCTTCGCGGCCTTGTATGCTCCGGGGCTAGCTCCTGCATAAGAAGTGGCTAGAGTACTTGGCGTCAAGGGTTGTTGGCCGGTTGCAAGCTCGAAGGGACTCTTCCCTGTAGACTCCGAACGTTGTAAGTTGTAGGAGAATTGGGCTATGTCAAGCAACTTCGACAAATCTAGCTGATTGGCACTAACATAGTGCCTAATGTATAGTTCCAACAAAGCATTCACCCGCTCGGTTTGCCCATCAGATTGAGGGTGAAAACTTGTTGAGAAGTTGAGCTCCGTACCCATCAGCTTGAAGAGCTCCGTCCAAAATTTTCCTGTGAAGCGAACGTCTCGATCGCTCACGATGTTTTTCGGAACCCCCCAATACTTCACCACATTTTTGAAGAAGAGCTTGGCCGCCTCTTCTGCCGTACATCCGGGCGTGGCTGCTGCAAATGTTGCATATTTGGTGAACCTGTCCACCACCACCATAATTGTGCCAAACCCATCCGACTTGGGTAAGCATGTGATGAAGTCCATTGAGACACTCTCACATGGTCTCTCAGGAATAGGTAACGGCTCTAGCAGTCCGCCAGGCTGCTTTTGCACCACTTTATCTTGCTGGCACACAAGACATGTCCGCACATAAGTCTCAATGTCGTCATGGAGTTGTGGCCAGAAGAATTTCTCATGCACAAGGGCTAATGTGCCATGAGTTCCGGGATGACCTGCCCACCGAGAATCATAGCACTCCTTGATGATGTCTCTCCGCAAGTTGTTCCATCGCGGCACGTAGACCCTCCTTCCTGTGGTGAATAGTAAGCCATCCTCGATCCAAAACTTCCTCGTTTTGCCGGCTTTGGTGAACTCTACCAAACTTTTTGCCGTTGGATCTTGGCTTAACCCTTCCTTCACACGGTCCATTGATGTGATTTTATATAGTGGTAAAAAGAGGTTCGATTCTCGAACTTGTGAAGGTAATGATTTTAGAAAATATTGGACTAAATCTAAACTAATAAAAATCAGGAAAATAAACTAGAGATGATTTTTAGAAAATATGGGGAAAACCAGGAATCAGGAATCAGTTATTTCTAACAATTTATGTGATTAATCGGGTAATTCTTTTAAATAAATTAAGCTCAAATATTGCCAAAATAGGTTTTATGCAAACAAGTAGAGGTAAATCATAAGCATGGGACATCAGAGGTCGTTAACCCAGCATGACCCATCAAACAAAAACACCACTACTGAATGAAAACCGTTTTTCTATTACGAAACTATGCAATTTTAATAAGTAAAGAATTATAATTAATTAATTAAAAATAGACTTACCACATAAAATTGAGAGAAAAACCTCCTCCATCATCCCAGTAAATATACTTAGCTCATGGTGAAGAAAACTTGCTCAAAAGATCTTTTCATTGCTCAAAATATTGATTACAAGGTTGAATAACGCTGTAACAGCTGAACAAACGCGTTTATAAGTGTTACAGAACAAGGTTCAGCCGTTGCAAAAGGCTAAGGCAAAGAAAAGGAGGGAAGAAATTTGAAAGCTAAGCAACGAAACAGCAACACTTAAAAGTGTTGCTGAGTCTTCTTCTTCGACAGCGATGGATGAAGAACACGGTCACCGACGGTGACCGGTGCAGCAGCAGTTGGCCGGATCCCGATCACAATTCCGGCGACCCCGAAACTTCAATTCTAAGCTATTCTCCCATTCTTCTTCACTTCTCTTGGTATATATAGGCTTTAGGGATCCTTGTGAGTCTTCTAAACCTAATAGAACTCCTTAAAACACTCCCAAATTCATCCAAATCCGAATCAAAGTATAATACCCTTTTTCCGGCGAAACTCGGATTTGGGGCTATTTTTCCGGCGTAAACCTCCAATTCTTCACGTGTTTAATCTTGTATAGACCTCTAGTATATTGTGTATCAATTTGGGAGCAAAATATTCCAAAAATTACATGAACCAAAGTATGCAGTAGAAATTCCGTCCCGATACGACTGGCAGTTGACTCGGTCAACTCGGGTTTGACCCGATTTGACCGAGTTGACTCGAGGGTACCCCTTATCCACTTCTAGGGTGCCAAATAACACTTGTCCTTGGGTGCCTTTATCACTTTTTGAGCCAATTTTTCCACAAATCTTTATTCTTCAAATGTACCTACAAAAGCATAAAAACACGTAATATATCGAATACTAACTTAATAGAAACTAAGGTGCAATCTAGACACTAAAATGTGTCTATCATCCATCAATGTGCTGCTAGCTTGCGTGAGATTGGCAAACTCGGCTTTTCGGCTAAGTGCATCCGCGACCACGTTTCCCTTACCCGGCTTGTACTCGAGATCATAGTCGAATTCCGCAAGGAAGTCTTGCCACCTAGCTTGCTTCGGGCTTAACTTCTTTTGTGATTGGAAGTAGCTCGTCGCAACATTGTCCGTCTTGACTATGAACTTCGATCCGAGAAGGTAGTGTCTCCATACTCGCAAGCAATGAACTACCGCTGTCATCTCCTTCTCTTGAACGGTATACCTTCTCTCGGCATCGTTCAGGTTGCGACTCTCGTACGCGATAGGATGTCCCTCTTGCATCAGCACCCCTCCTATCGCGAAGTCTGACGCGTCCGTGTGCACCTCGAACGGAAGGCTTGGGTTGGGAAGTTGCAAGACTGGCTCCTCGACTACCGCTTGCTTTAGCTGCTGGAACGCCTCTTGGCATCGGCTTGTCCACTCCCAAGCTCGCCCTTTCTTTAGCAAGTCCGTCAGCGGGGCTGCCTTCTTTGAGTATCCTAGGATGAATCTTCGATAGTAGTTGATGAGGCCTAGGAATGATCTCAATTCCGGCACTTTGGTAGGGGCTGCCCACTCCTGGATGGCGCGGACTTTGGCATCTTCCATCATGAGCTTTCCGCTACTGATCTTGTGACCTAGGAAGAAGACTTCTCCTTGGGCAAAGGAGCACTTCTCCTTCTTCACGTATAGGTTGTTTTCCTTTAATGCTTGGAAAACAATCCGTAAGTGCTCCTCGTGCTCTTCCAAGGTCTTGCTATAGATCACGATGTCGTCGAGATAGACCACCACAAACTTGTCCAAGTATGGGTGAAATATCGTGTTCATCAAGGTGCAAAAATTAGCGGGAGCATTAGTTAAACCAAAAGGCATTACAAGGAATTCGTAAGCCCCATACCTCGTGACGCATGCCGTCTTTGGCTCGTCGCCTTCCGTGATCCGCACTTGGTAGTATCCCGACCGCAAGTCTAACTTTGAGAAGTACTTCGCTCCTCCAAGTTGATCGAACAAGTCTGCGATGAGCGGTATGGGATACTTGTTCTTTATGGTCACCTTGTTGAGCGCCCGGTAGTCGATGCATAGCCGCATTGCTCCATCATTCTTCTTCTGGAACAGTACCGGCGCTCCGTATGGTGCTTTTGATGGTTGGATGTAGCCCGCATCCAACAAGTCTTTGAGTTGCTTCTTCAATTCAGCCAACTCTGGTGGAGACATTCGGTAGGGTGCTTTCGCTGGAGGCTTAGCACCAGGCTCAAGCTCGATCGCATGATCAATCTCCCGTCTAGGTGGCAACGTCTTAGGAAGCTCCTTTGGCATCACGTCCGCAAACTCGCCGAGGACCTTTGTTATGGCCTTTGGAACTTCCTCCCCTTGGGTCATTGGTGCTTCTTCCTTCATCGTCGCTATGAAGGTTACTTCCCCCTTCTTAAACCCTTTGGAGAGTTGTAATGCCGAAAGCACCGTGCTCTTCTTCTTTTCCTTGGTCACCGGTATAAGGTGAGCCGATTTGTCTCCAAGTATGCACAAGGAGTCGAATGGTGGCATAGGAATGGCCCGTTGAGCGCACATGAATTCCATGCCTAGCACCATGTCGAAGTCGTCCATGGGGATTACCGAGAAGTCGACCGGTCCAGCCCACCGGTCAAGATGCATTTCCACGCCACGAGCCACACCTTCTATTGGCCTTGCATCCGAGTTCACTGCCTTCACGGTGCCTCCTCCTTTAGTAAACTTCATGCCTAGCCGCAGTGCTTCCTTCTTTGACACGAATTTATGTGTAGCACCCGTATCCACTAAGGCGCGAGAGGCCTTCCCATTTACTTGAACGTTCACGTACATAAGCGTCTTGTCCGTGCTTTTGGCTTTCTCCACCTTTGCTCGGACACTGTTTAGCATTCGGAGTGAGCTTACCACGGAGTCTCGTTCCTCCTCCGATCCACTATCCTCCATTAATGCCGTAAGCTTACCCTTCTTTGGGCAATCTCGGACTTTATGGTCTCCTTCACATAAGAAGCAAGAGAAAGATGGTTTACCTTTATCTTTACGCTCCGGAGCTTTGTCCTTCCACGAAAGGTATTTCTTTGGTGCATGTTTGTCTCTATCTTCTCTTGCTTCCCCACCTTTGGTATGGTGGCCTCTTGAAGTTCTCCTATCTTCGGAGCTTGTACTCCTTGAGGGCTTCACTCTTTCTTTGAAGCTTGGCCTTTCGACCAAGGTCTCGGCTACGGCAATTGCTTCGGTCAGTGTTTGAACGCGGCGTCGATCCAACTCTTGCTTTACCCACGGCTTTGCTCCGCATAAGAAGTTGAAGAGCTTCTCTTCTTCAGATAAATTGGGTATCTCCAGCAGAAAGTTTGTATACGTTTCGGTATACTCTTTGGTTGTGCCCGTTTGACGAAGGTACTTCAATTTCGCTCTAGCTTCGTAAGCCGCATTCTCCGGGTAAAAGTATTTCTTAAGATCGGCTTTAAAATCTGACCAAGTAGTGATAGTAGCCATAACTTGCTTAATTTCCTGGCTTCGAAGTCTCCACCATGCCAAAGCGTTCTCCGTGAGAAACACTGTGGCTCTTTTTATCTTTCTCCCATCATCCTCCATCTCTAGGTGTTCGAAGTACCTTTCGCAACTCCATATGAAGGTGTCTATCTCCTTCGCGTCTCTCTTACCATTTTATGGTGTTGGCTTGGGAGCATCCTCTCTTGAGAGTTTGCTTGGTCCTTCGTGCATGGCTTGATTTATAGCCGCCCTCTTGCACAGTACCAACTCCCCTTTCACCGTCTCCAACTCTTGCTCGACCGATAGCAACTTGGCCTTCACTTCCTCCACGCTATCATCTATTTCGTCTTGGATTCGAGCCTCCACGTCCATCCGGATACCATCCACCGCCTTGCTTATGACCTCCTCGAATGTTTCTTTCCACCCTTCAAGAGTCTCCTTTGTTAGGAACTCTTCTTCGGCGCGCATAAGGAAATCGCTCACCCGCTTTTCCATACGCGACATTCTTGTCTAAAGACTTGATGTCATATCCTTGGACTTGCCCCTTTTCTTGGCCTGGTCGACACCCTTATCCATGGTGTTGTTGTTGCTATTGTCGTCATCCATTCTCTAGTTTGAAGCTTCGCTCTGATACCAACTGTCACGGGCTAAGATTTTAGACTAGACCGTGCGGCACTTGAACTCTTCAAGTAAGCCTAAAAGATCACAAAAGAGAGAAGAGACTTAGAGATTTTAAGTGGAAGAGAGTATTTGATTAAGAGAGAGAATGTTACAATTGCTTAAGAGATTGTTGGTGGATCCCATGAGCAAATGAGCTCCCCACCTTATATAGATGCTATGGAGGGTTCTAGAATATGAGAATATTCTAGAGTATTCTACCACTATCTTGAATGTACAAGGAATATACAAGGGAATATTCTTATCCAAGAATATTCTAGAGCTTCTAGGTTCTTCCTATGGACCTAGACTCTTTTCATGGGTCGGCCCAATATGTGGGAAATGGGCGGGCGTGACAATAGTCGCGCTTCATGAGTGTGTGTAAACGTGTGCGATGAAACTACCACAACATTAGTCTGCTAGCTTACCAGACGTAGCCGGTATCTCCAAATCCATCATAGTTTACTAGGTAGCTGTAGTACTGATTCCGTTCTCTAGCCTGTAGTATGTAACATGTGCGCGTGTACGTGTGATTGCCAACTAATCAGGGCACGGAATTTTAGGAGGAAGAGACAAACCCAAGGATACGATGTCCATATCGATATATCACGAGCATTATGCCATGGCCCATGAATTTAGGACTGTCAATAGGTACCCATTATCTGAAATTATCCGGATTTAGATCATAATATTATACCCATTAGCACTAATGGTATCCGACGGATAGAACTATTAGATAAATTTTCGGGTCCTAACGGGTAATATCCGGTGGATAACCATGGATATTGGACATCCAAATATTTATTATTTAGTTGTTAACTTTACCCAAAATTCAAAGACTTAGTTTAGTTTTGTTTCTCGAAACAAATAAAAAGAAAACCAAAGTTTTTTCTTTGTTTTTTTATTTATTTTTTAGATTTAATTTTTAATCAGAACATTTACATAAATGCAACAATAACTTTATATGAAAAATTATTCAACTCAAGTCAATATAAGGTAAAAAAAAAAATTATAGTTGATTTTAGAAGACCCGTTAAATACCCAAATCCAACGGGTATTTAGGTTGTTAATCTGATCCGGATCTAGTAAATTAGAAACTGGACCCACCTTTTTTAATCGGGTCCGGTTCCGGGTCCAATGATATCCGGGAGGAACCAAACCCATTAACAGTTGCCCTACCCATGAACATCACATAATAAAGTGACCTATAAACGGATTTTCAATGATGTCGTTCCTTCGGGATCGTGTTAAATGGTCGGGAGGTTTGTCGTTATCTTGATAGACTGAAGTTGATCGATATCGACATAAATTAAGTATATTTTGAATTATCGTTTTCGTCTTATCGAATGTATACAGTTGCTTAAATACATATCATGTTTGGTTCAAGGAATTAAAGACTAGGTAATTCAATTCCTAGGGAATGCGTCCCATTACTTGAACCAAATAGGACAAATCAAAATTTTATTAATTTCTTTATTAAGCGGGGTAGGGCAGATCTTTCCTGTGTGATTAAATTTTTTGATTCATAAGAATCCGATTTCCTCTAAAATAATAGATTTTCATTGCACTTGTCCAATGGAAATTGAATTACCTTAACCAAACGTTAATATTTTGGATTTGAATTCAATTCCAAAAATTGGATTACTCCATGATTGAATTCCTAAGATTCCGGTTCTTCCAACCAAACGAGATGATATTTTCATAGACGAGACATTGTTATAAGTAAAACAAAGCAATTGAACTATCAAATAAAATTATTGAATTTATAAGAAGAAGAAAATTTGTTTCCTTCGCTAAGTTATTTATATAACTTTTTTTTTTCGATTGTCGATATTATGCGAAGAGAATTAATCTATATTATAATATAAAGTTTGATTAAGTTAGGAAAGATACAGAGCGATTAACATTTTTCGAGGAAAAGATATATCAATGGTTGTGGTTGTCCCCTCGAAACTACGTTTTCGATCCTTTCAACTTCCCAAAACTTAAAACAAAAAATAAAACACGGGAAAATACTTTCCAAAACTATATTTTTTGTTGAATTCGATTTGTCAAATAACCGCTAGATCCCTTTGACATAATTACTGCCTCCATCAGATAATTTCTCACAGAAAAAAATAAAACAAGTATTTTATTAATCTTTTTTTGTTTCTCCATACCGAGTTAGTTGCATACTCTTAAATCACCGTCACTTTTCTTCTTCTCAAATCATGTTTGATTTCCTTTTCTTCAATTGATATGATTTTGAATCTCAATCAGAACAAACAACTAAAGGAAAATTATGATTTTTTCATCGAATATGGTTTGATTCTATTTTAGATGTTCCACTGGGTTTTATTATGATGGGGCAAGCAATATGCAAGGTGAGTATTTTTTTTACTGTATTACCCTTCAACTACAATTAGTTGATGTGGATGTTGCAAGAAAATATATGTATGTTGAAGACCTTTTTTGTCTTAATGAGTAAATTGGTGAATATGGGGACTGGATCGGCCAAATGTCACGCTATGCTTCGTGACAAGCAAGCTGATGTGGTCTTTGAAGCACTCAGTAATGGTGAGATATCAAGTAGGCAAGGCTTTAATCAATATTTTTTTTTTAAATGGTGATACATGGTGGGGTTTGCATCACAATACGAGAGTAAGCTTGATTAACAAATTTTCATATACACTTTTGGAAGATTTAACAGCAGATTCTTATAAGAAATTTGAAGCTAAGGTTATTCGAGATTAATTCTTTACATAATTTCAGTTTTGTTTTCAGCTTACACTTGATGAAAACAATCTTTAGAAATTATAAATGTTTTGTCAAAAGCAATACGGAGGATCAAGAGATAGTCAATGCCATGAAATTAGTTACAGTGAACGATTCTTCGTAACGAGAGATAAGGATTAGGATTCATTGTTGTTAGATGTATTCTCATTTTGTATAACACACCAAATCAAAATTCCTGATATGAATGTTGTATTCCAACCGAGGGTCGACCAAGGCGTAAAACTGAAGAGGTAATTTATTTATATCATATCGAGTTGAGTATTTTTATATATAATCATAGATATGCACTTTCAAGAACTAAACAATAGTTTCACATAGATGAACACTGAATTACTTGTTCTTGTGACACGTTTAAGTTCAATTGACTCATTCTCAACAGTTGAAAAAGATAAACTGATGTATTTTTCTCGGTTTTACCCAAGAGAATTTTTTCCTACTCAACTTATATTACTTGATGATCAACTACTAAATTATATTACTAATGTACGATCCAACAATAAGTTTTTAGAATTAAAAGGAATTACCGATCACGCAGTAAAAAAGGTGGAGACTAAAAAGGATAAAATATACCATTTGGCTTACTTACTACTTACATTAGCATTACTTCTACTAGTTGCCACTGCCACAATAGAAAGGGTATTTTCTTGTGTGACAGTGTAAAGAATCGCTTACATAACAGATTGAGAGACGGATGAATGAATAATATTTTTATTTGTGACACTGAGAAATACACATTCGATCTGATCGGAGATGATATTATCAGGAACAGTTTTTAGCAAATGAGAACTCGTCGCAGATACGCGTCGAGGTTGCATAATGAGTTGTATTAGGTTATGTAGACTTCGTTTTTCTTTTTAGTTTTACTTGGTGACCTAGTTAAATCAGATTTTTTTTCCTTTTCAAGTTTTATTTGGTAATGTACGTATTTTTCAGCGTGAATGAATTTTATGGTATTTAATTTAATTCTATATTAGTGTATAAAATTTTTTTCCAACTATATTTTGAGTTATGATCTTCAAAAATAAAATGTGATCTCATTGAACTTTTGTTCTAGATTCACTGCTAATTAAAACAAACTTAAAATGAATTTTCATAAAATTCACCCTTACATGTTAGAACCACCGTAAGACACGCATAGTGCGTGGACTACCATGAGAATGATATAATGTCGACAACATCCATGCAACTTTAATCAAACTATATATCCCCACATGTCATCTTATAAAAATCTAAATAATCACCCAGAGCTAGCAAGCTTGGTACGAATGACCTTACATGTACTTCAAAAGGTACTCGGGATGAACGGCGATCATGGGAATGGAAGGTGAAGGGGGGCAGGAATTGACGAAATAATGGATCAAATGGACCACAAAAATGACGCAGTGTCTCTCTCCACTAACGTACTTGTGTGCACGATGACCAGCTAAAAAACACTTCTAATAAGCACTGGATACCTGTCATAGTGGCAAACGAACGCAGTTGGGTAGTTGCAGCACTGGATACCTGTCATAGTGGCAAACGAACGCAGTTGGGTAGTTGCTGCTTGCAACATTGTCAACCTTGTGATAATTAGCAACCTACTCAAAGTCATTACCGTTATTAAGAAAACGGTTGAGACATGTGGGTGCCAAAACTCCGTAATGAAAAAGAGGAAAGTTGCTACAAGCCTATAACCAATAAAATATTATCGAAGAATTATAGCAAGTCAGCAACCATACGCTGTAGACCTGTAGTTAACACTTAACACGTCTGTACTCTGTAACACTGAAACAATGTTCAAAACGGTACGTTTTTGACTTAACTGCGTAACGTAAATGCATTGGAGTAGCAAACTAGCCATTGTCAAAAGACAAAATATAATAAGGATCCAGGTTGCACGTGCAAACATGTGGTCCCTTCAGAGCCACAGAGGGAGAACGAGAATCATTACTTTTGGCTCTTGGAGGAGGAGTGAATGGAGTTGTGCTGAATGGGAGGGACAACTTAATTAAAGACAAGACAAGACAAGATAAGATTTATTTTCGGTGGGGTTCTCCAATAAACAATACTGTATACACTATACAACCGCGCGTGTGTTGTCACAAAATAAAAGTCAGTTCGGCTTAAAGCAAGTTTGGTTGGTGATTTTTTTTTAAAGAAGAAATATTTTTTTTAGTTTCATTATTGATATAGAAAAGATTGTGTACATCATGTTGTAATACATTCTTAAAAAACATATTAATAAAATACAGATATTTTATACAATAATAGGTAAATTATAATATAAAGGTATTTGATTAATAAACTTTACAATTTTTTTTGATGATACTTGAATTAAGATTTGCTATTTTGATCTGAAGAATTTATCTTCTTCGTTAGTTTCTTCAATGGTTTCTTCATTTAGATGAAATTGTTCTAAAAAGAAGTAATAAGCACAAAACACCATTATCACAATTAAATCCGATAACCATTGATCTTTATGAAATTATAAAATCACATTACGCCAGAAGAAATCGTCGTTGATATATTTTAAGCACTTGTAATAATCGTCAGAAACGCCTATATGGCTATGAATTTTTTTTGATGGGTTTGAGAATACCATTGGAGAGATAATGAAATTTAAATAGGAAAAACCTAAAAATCGTATAAAATAATGATATTTTATTTAATTAAATAACTAGTAAATATATTTAATTATTGTATCCAAATCTATTTAGAAGATCTGAATAATTTATATAATATTTTCAACAAATTTGGAATATAATATTAGAGAATCAAAGATTCAGACAGATTTGTTCTTAGAGAATTTTTTGGAAAAATAGTTATAGGAAGAGAGGAGAGAGATTAAAGGGTGTGGTGAAATTGGTGAGGCTTCTCTAGTTTGGTTGATGAATTGAATTCTTCAATTTAGCCGCTCTTTAGCTTACTGGATGTGTGCCTGTGCGTCACACGGGTACAGATTGGTTATTCCAAAATCCCACCTAATTTAAATACAAAATGAATATGTATGGTTATACAAACATTTAATAGGGGATATCCCCACACATTGGAAGAAGATACATAAGAAAACAAAATAGAAACATTTTGAAGTAAAATCCATAACCCCTTATTTATATATTTTTTGTAATGGTCAATTTATCATTGTACTTTTAATTTATTTTGAATTTTTCTATATTTTTTTCTATATTTTTTAGTTTTTAATTTTATTATTATTTTAAAAAAAATTCTTACTTTTTTTTTTTCTAAAAAACTCGGGATCGGTATAGTAAAATGAAGAATACCATGCTAATTCTTGACAGTCGGAATGGTAAAATGACGAATACCATGTTGATTCTTGACAGTCGACATTGAAACGGATGAACACCATGTCGACTGTTGTTGACAACCTTTCCCAGTCGGCATGGTTAGAATTTTTCGACAATGTCGATTATTTTAATTTTAATTTTAATTTCATAAACTAAAATTTATGAATACGCATGATTTGTGTAATGAATATCGTGCCGACTGAAAAAGGTCAATAAAAGTCGGCATGGTTATCTAGAAACGATATGCTAAAAATACAATGCCGACTTTGAATTATTATTTTTTCCAATAAAATTAAACTTAAAAGAAAAAGTAAAAAAATATAAGAAAATAAATAAATAAAGAAGAATAAAATTAATAAAATATAAAAGGGATAACTTAGCCATTTATAGTTTTAGGACATCCGTTATCAATATACCTAGGTTGGTATAATCCTAAGCATCCCCCAATTGATAAGGGTATTTTCCAATTAAAGGTTCATCTTTTTTACTAGTGAAGATTATTTTTTACCCGTAAAGGAAAAATAATTTTTTTTACTCAAGATATAGTTGTTTACTCATGAAGTTTTTTATTTTACTCTAAGATATTGTTGTTGTTTATTTTACACATGAAAATAACATATTGGGAGAAGTATTTTTTGTTTTGCCCAAGATATATTTTTTATACCCGTAAAGTATTTTATTTACTCAAAATATTTATTTTTTTACCCGTGAAAATAACATATTTTTTTTGGAACAAAATATTATTTTTTAACTCCTGATGTTTTTTTAGCCAATGTATTATTTTTTACCGTAAAATAAGATATTGAAAAAAAGAAAAGGTATATTTCTAACCCGTAAAAGTAAGATTTTTTTCCTTAAGGTATTATTTTTAGATTTTTTATTACTTTTTTTTTATGGAAATCACATTTCTATTCATTCAAACGAAAATAGTGATTACATAATTGCTCATAAGATTATCAAAAAATACCAAAATACAAGATAATCAAAACCCAAATACAGATGACGAGACCAATTGCAAGTACACCATGAAGAAAAGGAGTCATGGACCCAAAGATATCCAATTTTTGTAGATGTGGTAGTGATGAATGATGGTGTGAACCGGAATCAACTTTAACCATTTAAAATGATTATCTTCTTCAATAAAAGATGCTCCAAATAAAATGGAGTATTTTCCCCATAATCTTGTAGATACAAACGAATATGGATTCCCTAAATACCTCTTGTTGAAGATGAATCTAAAGCGACGTCGAGCAGAATCATGGATGTTCTTGGTGAATCGAGAATAACAAGCCAAGAAACACCATGGAGATTTGAAAGAATCGGTACTAGAGTGAAAAGAAAATCATCCTAAAGACGAAGAAAAGATCGCTCAAATAGCGAAGAAATAGGTCCATAGACACCAAAAATAATATAAAAATAAATTAAACTACTTTTATTCATAAAAAACTAAAAATCCTTGCTCAGATCCCAAAAAGACTATATCTGAGCAAAAGGAATAAGGAAGCTCCGGGTTTTTTTTTTTTGGAAAAAAAAATAATTCTTTTTACCTTTTTTTACTTTAAGTATTATGTTTTGATATTTTTTTTACTTAGGATATTATTTTTTATCTTTAAAACATTATTTTCCGTGAAAATTGGAAACATGTTAGAGGATAAAAGCATCTTATTCCATGTTGGTATAAATTCTCTCTAACAGTTTTCTAATTGTCTAAATTATATATAAAAGAGGATAAAGGTTTTACACTTGTTCCGAATTTTATCCCATAATTTTTTATTGGTCTAAATTTTCTCAAGTGAGGCCAGAAGCTCTAAAATTCGAGCTTGATTCATAGTACAAAGGTATTAATAACATAAAGATTCATTATCAGGCTTTCAAGACACAAGCAAATGATATGAAGACGTAAAAAGGCGTTTTGCATTAAGCTTGCCAGGCACAATTATGCACTGTCCTGTACAAATTTGCGAGCTGGGAGCAATTGGTGATGAATATAGGGACAAGTTATAAATCAAACTTTTTGTATGGATGTCATCTATAACATACTAAAAAATCACGTTAATCGGATAAACGAGCTAAGAGATATGATCGAAATAATGAAGTATCTCACAACTGAAAAATTCTTGAATTCTTCTTGACTTTTTACTGTTTCGTCTTTTTGAGGACCTGAATGAACCCAAAACTCAAATTACACTAAGCTTGGAGATGGATGGACTTTTGGTCATCAAAAAGTTGGTGCAGATCAAATAAAACTGACATCATATGAAGACTTTACGGCGTTTTCAGTAAAGACCCTCAATCTGATTTTTTTTTACGACGAACTATAACGATATTCTCCATTCATTCACATAAATTTTCATTCTTTCCACCATTGAGGAATACCAGGAGGGTCTCTTAACGCCTTCTTTTTTCTTCTCGTCGGAGTTATTTCACAAAGACTTGCCATGGGAAGGAAGAAGGGGGGAACAAGCACACTTGGAGAGCGCAGTACAATGGAGAGTTGTATGCTGCGTTCGAGAGCGATAGTCTTACACAAAAGAAATCTATTCTAGGCACTAATACAACTAGATCCGCTCTTCATAGACAAACTTGGGATTTGCTGTTTATATTACTGTGCAGATAATACAAGATAAGGACTTACTTGGGTGCTTCTCAAGCCATTTTGAAAGTTAGAATTGCCATTATTACAATTGGAATCATCACCTTCGCCCGCATTGGAGTCGTGTTCACTTTAATCCTCATCTTCTGAGGATGCTTGAGGACTATCATATTCTTGTTTGTTAGATGGATTTTCCTCCTAAAAAGTGTCAATAATGATAAATATTTATATTTCTTCTGAATATCCTGACGAATAATCATACAAGCAGGGTACTTACATCAGAACTTTCGTCGTCAACGAGAATTGTTTCTTCTTGTGGAGTAAATCGAAGACCATCAAGACTCGAAAGAGAAAAACCCTTGAATTTAGATGATAATTTTTTTTCACAATCTTAAAATTAAAAGAAGAAGTCTTGCAAGATACAAACATCTACAACTAATGAGAGAAGTAAAAGAAGGATTCATAGTATTCAAGAACATTTTGTCTGCTCGATTTTTACTTCATACCTCTCTAAAATGGGGACTTTCTTCAACGACAACAAACTCCCCACTATTGCAAGTTACAATAAAGATTTGTAGTTTAATCAGAATACAATCATTATATTTTTGCAAAAGAGAAAATAGGAAAAACGCTTACATGTGAAGAGACTGGGAATAGTTTAAGTTTATCACCAGGGAGTGGTTTCAATCTTGGGAGATTAGCTATTACTTCTGAAGTATGAGGACCACGTGCTGGTGGTGGAGTCGCATGTATGAAGTCTTGAAGGCGCTCGTATTGCTGGTTCCAAAAGGATATATAACCCAAAGTCGCAAATGTCATCCGATCTAGAGGTATATACAAATACCTACTTCCTTCCATATGAGTTTGATCCAGACAAGACATAAGTTCTACTACAAGTGGTTTCTCAAATCAGAAAGAAGGGGTACACTGATCAAAGCTCATTTGGCGATACGCTCTATCGATATTACACCCCTCTACCATGTATTTCCTGTGCATCACGGAGACTATGTAGCCAGTTGTACTACTCAACATAAAAGTGATTTCACCATCACTGAGGTCAGTACCGAACTGTAACTTAATACAAGGATTAACAACAAAAGTGGTCAACTAAGCATTATGTGGAGGAACCGGTGCCCATGAGAGAAAATCAAATTCATACTCACTGTCTAGCAATGTAACAATTCATACTTTAGGCCATGGCATCATAGTGGACCAGCGTGACATCTTGGAATTATCATCACATCCCTCTAGAAAGGCACTACGATAGTTAACACCCTTTCCTGGATAAGCATTACGAGGAACAGGCGCATAGTTACTGAAGTGCTCCGACAACCACGCTTGAAGGATCACTGTATTAATAAATGATCCAACTTTAATATAACTACTAGAAGTGATGATGTCAACAACCAAGGAGTCCAAATGAGAATATAAAGAGCCTAGAAAAAAGATACCTATGGGAAGTTTATGACTTTAAGCCATTTTTACAGCAATGGGAGCTACGAATGGCTTCAATCACGAACCATCTTCAAATATATCTATGGATAACCACAATAACAAGAAAGCATCAATAGTCAGTATGTCATCATCAGGTCTATTCATACCTCTCTTTATCAACCACCATAATTTCATCCATCGAGTATAGCAATCACTCGGGCTACTTGATGTATCATTAAGTTCATGCATCTTAGCTACTAAAGTCGAACACATCTTTTGTTCTTCCATCGATAATTCAACAGAAAGATTACCTGTAACTGGAAGATGTAACAAAGCTGATACGTCATCTAAAGTAATACTCCCTCTGTTTTAACTTATAAGTCCTCTATTCTATTTTCGTTTGTCTTAAAATAGTTGTCAGCTTCTGTTTATACTCATATTTTTTTCATTACTATCAAATATATCCTTAATTTTTTATAATTATAAAATAATTTTTAATGAGACCCAGTTTAAAATCTTAAATGAGTATTTATATAATAAAGAAACAAATATATTAATATCTTTTTTACTTATACTCCATTCCTTTTAATGCTATTATATTTATCTCTTGAATCCTAACTGTAATATACCAAAGATAAATAATTACCAAATATTAACAAATGTAGAGTAATATTAGTACTAAATGTGTTTAACTTTAAATATAGTAATAATTTAACATTTAATATGGATGGTCTTGTAAATTCCTATGGTCTTCTTAAAATCTTGACTTTGTCAAACCGGACTTATAATTTAAAACGGGGGGAGTAGTAAATTCTCCCCATCTACATATAAATGTATGAGAAGGCACACACCACCGAGAAACCAAAGCCACAAGACGCTATATATCATGATAAATATAGAGTTTCCCGATGCTCACACAGGCGTAGTAATTTGTGAGCTATCTAACATAGTTTGAACATGTTCATGACCAAGCATATGTCTGGTCTATCCTGAAAAGTATGCCAGGGGTCTCTGAGCAATTCTAAAATCTATAGGAGAAGATGGATAATTTCCTCCTTGCAAACAAAATCGAATTGTCATCTGTGAAGAAATCACTTTTGTTATGGTAATATCTTTGAGGTATGTGAGCAAGCAAAATTGATAATCAGACGGACATTTAGCAGGCTTATAGGGTATCACGAAAAATTTATCATCCACAGTAGGTGTGTTCTTAATCAGCGAAGTATCATCTTCACGATAACTAGAAGCACAATCATCACCGTCATCCAACATCTTGATAAGACAACTAATTTTTTTTTTACAATGTCTCTATTTTAATACACCCGTAAACAAAAAAACCAGAGACACAAAAAATTTCAGAAAAAATAGCAGAATTGCAGAAAAGCGGTGCTTCTAGAGATTCTAATGCTCATGAATGTACATATATCTACCAAAGCAAAATATATGTATAAAAAATGGTAAAACTCAACTTTTACCTGTATTGGTGTTGTTGCTAGCAATTGATGATAGAAACACGAGAATGAGTGCTTTGAAGACCTTCACGTTGCTGCAAGAAGGAGGCTTGAAGACCTAAGGATACAATGATAGTAAGAGCAATACTTGCTAAAGCTATCTTTTTTTGTATAAAAAACGTGAGCAACTCACATAAAAAAATAAATAAATCACCGTAAACATATTGTTCACCTGAAATATATATGTTTTTTATTTTATAAAACAGTAGACAACTGTTCACGTTAAAAAAATATATATATACTTTCTAAAATTTTGAGGGGAACTTGGCCGGATTCCGGCATCAACGAGAAGGAGATGATGTTGCTTCTCGCAATTGTGAAAAGAGAAGGAGGTGTTCAGTGGTGAGATAAAAAAAATGACTCAATCCCTTTTATAGCAATTTAGTTTCCAAATTCTAAAAATAAGGGTTTCTTTTTATGGGTAAACGGGCTGAGACTCACCAAATGGGCCTTGCGCATACAAGTTAGTCCTTCCACCATGCTATACTTACCTAGTCGCCCCTCACTAATCCTCGTTCTCCATACGAAGCTCTCTGCGCCAGCTCCACCTCACAGGTCATTCAGCTTCAGACGGTTACTCGACACTGTAAAGTATCAACTCAAGTGCAATTATAGTTTTTTCGGTAAGGTCTAACCGACTAAATTAATTATTTATTTTACTTCTGTTTTGAAAAATCACCATCCAGTGCTTACTGTGGAACATTACTGTACCATACTAAGCAGGGGACTTAATGTAGATGGTGGATTTTTAACAAAAGGTAAAATAGTAAAATTGCCTCTTCCCAGCATTAAAAGTGTACAAATAATAGAATTTTGTATACGCTACTGACCCGAAATCAAAAGAATAAAATTTATATTTTATATTCCGTAAGAGAATTAGAATATCAAACTCTCGCTACAGGCATCTCATTGATCCTGTAGTCTCTCTGAAAGTATACATATAATATTAGAGCCTCATCCGGCTAAGCTTTCAATATTTTACACACAGTACTAATATTGTACCACCCAGTGCTTACTCTTCTATAATAATTTTACAATTCCTAGATTAATTAATCACTAGTATAAAGCAACCTCGTCCTCAAAATATCACTGATGCTCGTTGCAATTTCTTCCCAGATGATCTCTGACTATAATCAATAAAATACAGAACACATCTTTGTTCTCGAATGGATACCAATGCTCCTAGATAGATTGCCTACTAGTATAGAGCAAATTGATTCCTCTTTATATGGCCTAAACCCTAGACGAACTACAAGCTGAAAACTGTCAGAATTTTAGTAGCGTTCCATTTAATTATTTCTCATGGTGGGTGTTTAGTTACACCTCACAGGCTATAGACCTTCATGCCAATACCCCAATGAGTATTTCCATGTGACACGTTTGATGACTCATATGTTTGATGGTATCATATGAATGACTCTTTCGAATAATCTAACTAATATCGTTAAGTCTAGTAAGTTTAGTAAGTATAAGCTTGGAAGTGTGCAAGCTTGAAAGCGGCAAGAGTTGGAAATGGCAAAAAATTGGAAGCGGCAACCCTGGATATCCGCAGGTTTTGGAATGCCACAATGTTAGAAGAGTCTAGAGTCAAGATTATGTAAAAGTTCTCCAGGTCTAAGCAAGGTTAGAATTTCCTCAAAAGGGGAAAGCATGAGCGCCATGTCCCTGAAAATCCATCAAGGTATGGTCCTCGGGACTAAGGCTTGGTGATCGAACAAAGCACTGTCCTCGACGACCAAGGCTTGGTGTGATCGAACCAGGCATGGTGATCAAGGCTTGGTGTACTGATAGATGCATTATTTTCATTAGTTTGATACTCTAATTTCATTGCTTTTTGTTAGTTTTTGTGCTTTATGGTTTGATTTGTTTTTTTTTTTTTTGAGTTCTTTGAGTATTTTGAAGATTAATCAATGATGTGATAAAATATAGTGGTAAAAAGAGGTTCGATTCTCAGACTTGTGAAGATTTAATTTCAGACCTAATTTTAATTAAAAATAATAAAATAGATTAAAATAAAGATGACTTTTTAAAATATGGCGAAGAACTAGGATTCAGGATTCCACTTTTAACCAATAAATCAAGTGATAGTAATTTTAATCATGCAATTAAAACATTTTATTTTGATTCTAAAGAATTGCAAAAATAGATTTTCAAAACAACAACTGTACAAAACAAGCATGGAGCATCTAGGGACCTTATCCGAAGCATGCATCATCTAATGGAATCACAATTGCTTAATAAAAATCTTTTAAATCAATTTTCAATCAAGGCAATTAATCATAAATAAATTGCATAAATAAATTAATTAAATACATACCACTTAATTATTAGAGAAAAAGCTTCATCCGTCGTCCCAGTGATGGTGATTAGCTCATGGTAGAGAAAATATGCTCAAAATACTCTTTCATTGCTCAAAAAGTGTTTACAATGGTGAAATAGATGTAACACAGCTGATTTGATACGCGTATATGCGTTACAGAAGATGGTTCAGCCGTTACAAGGAAGGAATAAGCAACAGGAAGAGAAAGAGGAATACGCAACAGAACAACAACTCTTATGGTGCGTGCTTCTGCTTCTTCTCCGTCGACAGCAACAGCAGCAGCAGCAGCACCGGCCGTTTCCTGTTTTTTCCGGCAGTGATTTTTGAGCTTCTCTGAGCTTGCGTATCCCTTTCTCTTGGTTTCTCTTGGTATATATATAGGGTGTAAGAACCCTAGGGAGTCTTACAAACCTAACAGAACTCTTTAAAACTCATCCAAATCTTTGTAAATCCGATTCCAAGCCGGAATCCAATTTTCCGTCCAAATTCACGATTGTGCAATATTCTCCGGCGTAAGTCACTCTAATTTGATGTGTTTGAGTTGGTCTTGGACTCTGTAGTCTTTGAAGCAATTTGAAACTCAAAACAACCCAAAATTTACGTGAATTGAGTTAACAGTTGGTTCTCACGGGATGGATTTTGTTTCCCGCCAAGTTGAATTTGAATGGAAAGGGGGTGCCCCCAATCCAAAGTGTGGGTGCCTTAATCCATTTTCCCGGGTGCCTTTAACACTTTTCGAGCTAATTTTTCCGCAAATGTTTATTTCTCAAAAATACCTAGAAAGACATAAAAAGACATAAAAAGTGTAAAATCGAGTACTATCGAAGCAGATATTCGGGCGCAATATAGACACAAAAATGTGCCTATCAAATACCCCCAAACTTACTATTTTGCTAGTCCTCGAGCAAACTAATAAAATAAAATCCTAACTCACTTTCGCAGGAATCGCGACTACATTTAGCATATGCAGTAAGCCGTTAAACCCCTAGGTGTCTCTAGTGGACGAGTTTTGTCTCGTGAGGGTTTACAAGAGGTATACCCACAAAACCTTTACTCCAGATTTTAGTAACTCGTGAACGATTAAGGATAGACACTAAACAAGCTATTTAGTTGGCTTACTCAACTCTTCGGCTATGGGAATCATTACCCTATATTAGTCCAATTGCTGTACACGAGTGTTTACTCAAGCATACTAAAATTCATATATAAGACAACAGAGGCTCTACTCAGATAATCGTTCAACCACAAGACTCAGAATCTATACCAATTAATCACATGAAAAGATTTAGAAGATGGACATAGAAATATGAAGGTTGCACATGTTGACTAAGGTGAACGGTGTTTTCCATATCTGTCTGAAGGTCAGTGCCAAGATGAATCCTAATAGATTGAGATACATGGTCTTAAACCTAATACTAATATCGACTCAACTGGTATATACAAGGGTCCCAGCGATCGATTTATTGAAAATAAAACGATAAATATATTGACAACATGATTGGATCAAATTGAATCCAAGCGCATGGTTCTTATCAGCATCTTACGTGATAGTTCCCATGCATCCTGCGTTCCACGCTTGCTTAGGCGACAGAGACAGGGAGAACACACACATATTGCTATCAAAGTGTCAATATTGTTTTTTTTGTTTTTGTTTTTTTTTTTTTTTTTCGAATAAAGCAAGAATCGGGCTTGATCTCAAAACACTCTACTCTATTTCATCCTGACGGCGATAACAATTTGATACTGGGCCCCACCAAATCACTTAGAGAAACACAAAATTGCAAAAATAAAAACAGAAAGTGATATGGTCGAGATAGACTCCGAGATGTGGTGACAACTATCATGTTATTTTCTAACACCTGAACTCTGTCCTTTTATGAATAAACCATTTAACTGGGCACACCAATTCCTATAGAAAAAGAGCTAAGTTTCTATCTACCTAGAATGATTAGTGTCATCCTGAAGTGTTCACAGGTTTCTAAATTCTAGAGCTTTATTATTTCACTAAAAAGTTTCTCCCTTACCCCCAAACTTAAATTAAACAGTGTCCTCAATGTTTCTAAAGATGAATGATTAAAAATATGAACAAGGAGAAACTGTTACCACTTCAGGAAAATGAGTTAAGGAAAGATATTACCGTGTTTCATGAGCATGGGTTACCTCCCAAGAAGTGCTAAGTTTAAAGTCTTCAGCCAGACTAAGAAAGAATTAGTCACCTCATTAAATCATATAGCAATAATCGGAACAACTGTGGGTCGTCTGAATCAAATAGTGATATCACAAATAGAAAACTACAACATGCCAAGAAAATGAACAAACCGGGCACACCCTTATCTAGTTTTCTGTTTAAGACAACTACTTCTAGCTGTGGTTCAGGTTCAGGGTCTATAAAAGGGTCTAGATAAAACATTTTCATGGGTTGGATTTTCTCATAGGCGTGATCAACAGGATCAGGTTGTAAAGTCTGGAAAAACTCAACTAAGAACTTAGAAGCACATAATAATAACCTGAATAATTGTGGATCCTCAAAGTCAATCAGATTTGACCCACACAGTTGACTACTATGAAGGTGGTCATTCTTAAGCAAATGTGTCGATTCTAATTTCCTAAGGTAATTACGCTTAATCTTAAAACTTAATAAGTGACACATTTGAAATTCTAACGTTCCCACATATGGAAGAAAATATTTTGGTGGGAAAACAAAGTCAATCTTGGTATTACTACCTAGGTAAACCACATCGACCAGAGGATGGGTTTCTAACAACTGAACTTCTTTCTGGAAGTCAACAGGCTCAGGAAACAGTTCTTGAAGATAATCTCTTAATATGGTAGAGGCACAAACATCAAGTCCCAAGTGAGGGACTTCTAAAAGAGTCAAAGGTAAAGCACAGGGAGAATGATAATCACCCCCAAACTTAGAATTTTGGGTGTCTCTAGATAGACTAGTAACAATTTCCTTAATTTCTAGATCATCAGATTCTCGAAAATTGTCAATTGCTTCTTCTAAGTTATAATCAAGTGGTGCATCCTCACTCATATTTAAAATCTCTACGGGTCTATCTTGGTTATCTACAACTATTGTTTCTAAATCGTTGGACTCTAAAATAGTATTCTCAGGATAAACCCGTTCCTCTAAACCATTATCGGTTTCAAAACACGAGATTTCTACATCGTCTACAACAGTGATATCTCTAGTCAAATCCTCTTCCTTTTGAATAGGTGAATAATCATTAAAATTATTTGAATTTGAACTAGAAATAACACTATCATCGTGAAGCACAACTGGAGTGACAATTTCTTGATCACTCTGCCTGTATATTTCAAGTTATTTACCAATACTATCCTCATCATCATAATAATATGAAGATGTTTTAACCTCGTCTAAATAAGTAGTGTTACCAATTCTATCCTCGTCCTCTTGAGGAGGTGAATAACTATCAAGGGTAGCACCATATTGGGAATTAAGATTATATTGAGCAATATTGTTCCTTGCAGAAATTTCATTCATACTTAATACGAACCTATTTTTATCCTCAATCATCTGCTTGTTATTCTCATCTATCAGCTTGAGGGTGTCTTCTAGAGTACGAGTTGGGCTACTAATTGTCATCCCCATACCTAATTTAAGCTCATGTGTTACCTCAGATAACTTCTTGAGTGATTCTTCTAGAGGTATACTAGGTTCATGGGGAGTACTACATTGCATCTGCTTTAGGGCATCCCTTCAAGATAACGAACTCAAATCATCATGGGGAGTACTAGATTGCAACTGCTCATGTGATTCTTCTAGAGGCACACTAGGTTCATGTGGAGTACTATATTGCATCTTCTTTAGGGCATCCCTCCAAGATAACGAACTCAAATCATCATGGGGAGTACTAGATTGCAACTGCTCGTGTGATTCTTCTAGAGAAGGATTTGGACTACTATTTTTTCCTGTCACACTCAATCCAAACCTTTTTGTACTCTCAGCCAACTCCTTGACGGATTCTTTTAGAGAAACAACTAGATCATCAAGATTTCTAGGTCGTAACTGCTCGTGTTCATGTTCATAAGACGGGTGTATGTATGAATAGTAATTAGGATCACCTTGGTATGAGTAATAGCCTCCAAAAGGTTGGTGGTGATCCCGATTACTATCCACACAATGTTGATAGTATGGATAATGTCTATATTGAAATTTAGTCGGATATTCATTGTATTGGTCCTCATAATACCAGTTTGACATTTTCTAAAAAAAACTTCCTAATATATACAAAAATAAACTCTAAAAATAAATCCTACCGGAAGGGGTTCTAAACATACACAAGCAAGGCCGACTCAACCAAATCAAACCTATTGAATCTAGCAAACAAAAAGCATGATGGTTCCACTTAGATTGTTTCTAGACCAGCTTATATTCTTTTTAAAGGCAACTGGTTACAATTTTAGCAAACCTCTCAGAACGATCCGAATTAGATTAAGTCGAAGAGAAACAGGATAAGCTCTAAGGAGCTTTGATAACCCTGTCTCTTTGTCACTTTTCCCTAGGTTACAAGGCGGCTCTAATCAACTTAAAATAATCTTCCTGAACTTCGAGTTAGGCAATAAAGTAACCAGTACAGTCCTTTTGAACGATTTTCCAATAAGCTCGATACCCTATAGGTCTCTTTCTAGTCAAAATTTTAAGGTTTTAGGTTCGCGTTTGGTAACGTGTTCCTAAAGCGGGCAAAAAGGAAACGGTGATGAAATTCGAGTCCTTATGTTGTATGGCCAGTTCTTGCCCTTTACTAGAAAAGTAAGTCCGTTTTCAGTTCCTCAACATATATGCATACGAAGGAATACAGTAAACCCACTTGCAGGGGATTCGTGGGTTGATCGAGTTTTACCTCCCGTACCAGACGGGGGATGATTCGGCTGTAGTCGACTCGGGCCACCGACTCCTGTGTCAGTGTGCGAACCCAAGGGGCCGAGACAATATCGTAATTGTCTTCCTTCCCTGTAGCAGTTTATATTCAAATAATACCCTTCCGTAGGGCTTAAAAATAAATAAAGTGTTCAAAGTCCCAAAAATAATGTCCAAAAAGTGTCCGAAAATAAAAGAAAAATTACAGAAATAATAAAACTCAAATACAATTTTCTAAACGAATTAAAACTAATTAAAATAAACTTAAAATATAATTAAAAAAATAAAATCTTCGATCTTCTTTTTCGTTCTTTAAGCTTTTCCCTTTAACTCCAAGTCTTTAGCTTTAATTCCAAAACTTTGGCTTACTCCCTTTTCGATCCAAAATTCAACCTGTAGCAAAAAGAGAAATACCAAAAGAAACGTAAAATAGAACAAAGTAAAATAATAAAACTAAAAATAAAACCTAAAAATAAATCTAAAACCCTAAACTTAAAAACAAGTCCGCGTCGGCGGCGCCAAAAATTGATGTGATAAAATATAGTGGTAAAAAGAGGTTCGATTCTCAGACTTGTGAAGATTTAATTTCAGACCTAATTTTAATTAAAGAAAATAAAATAGATTAAAATAAAGATGACTTTTTAAAATATGGGGAAGAACTAAGATTCAGGATTCCACTTTTAACCAATAAATCAAGTGATAGTAATTTTAATCATGCAATTAAAACATTTTATTTTGATTCTAAAGCATTGCAAAAATAGATTTTCAAAACAACAACTGTACAACACAAGCATGGAGCATCTAGGGACCTAATCCGAGGCATGCACCATCTAACGGAATCACAATTGCTTTAATAAAAATCCTTTAAATCAATTTTCAATCAAGGCAATTAATCATAAATAAATTGCATAAATAAATTCATTAAATACATACCACTTAATTATTAGAGAAAAAGCTTCATCCGTCGTCCCAGTGATGGTGATTAGCTCATGGTAGAGAAAATATGCTCAAAATACTCTTTCATTGCTCAAAAAGTGTTTACAATGGTGAAATAGATGTAACACAGCTGATTTGATACGCGTATATGCGTTACAGAAGATGGTTCAGCCATTACAAGGAAGGAATAAGCAACATGAAGAGAAAGAGGAATACGCAACAGAACAACAACTCTAATGGTGCGCTGCTTCTGCTTCTTCTCCGTCGACAGCAACAGCAGTAGCAGCACCGGCCGTTTCCTGTTTTTTCCGGCAGTGATTTTTGAGCTTCTCCGAGCTTGCGTATCCCTTTCTCTTAGCTTGTCTTGGTATATATATAGGGTGTAAGAACCCTAGGGAGTCTTACAAACCTAACAGAACTCTTTAAAACTCATCCAAATCTTTGTAAATCCGATTCCAAGCCGGAATCCAATTTTCCGTCCAAATTCACGATTGTGCAATATTCTCCGGCGTAAATCACTCTAATTTGATGTGTTTGAGTTGGTCTTGGACTCTTGTAATCTTTGAAGCAATTTGAAACTCAAAACAACCCAAAATTTACGTGAATTGAGTTAACAGTTGGTTCTCACGGAATGGATTTTGTTTCCCGCCAAGTTGAATTTGAATGGAAATGGGGTGCCCCCAATCCAAAGTGTGGGTGCCTTAATCCATTTTCCCGGGTGCCTTTAGCACTTTTCGAGCCAATTTTTCCGCAAATGTTTATTTCTCAAAAATACCTACAAAGACATAAAAAGTGTAAAATCGAGTACTATCGAAGCAGATATTCGGGCGCAATATAGACACAAAAATGTGCCTATCAATCAACTAAAAAAAAGAAATGAGTTCATTTCGGCACAATGGAGAAGTTAGAGCTGAAAATATATTTTGGAGTGAGTTCCAAAAACATATACGGCTAAAAAAGTTCCAATATCTAGCCATAGAAAAGATGAAGAAGTGAAACAAGAATTCCAGACTCACATACGGTTAGAAAATACTTCTCAACCTAGCCGTAAAATATGATGAAGAGACATGAATAATTTGAATACACCATCTTGTATAGGACGACGATATGAAGCCAACACAAAAAGAATAAGGTCGGTTGGACGTCAGATGAAGGAGTTATGGCCTAAACGGTGGAGGAAAGAAAAGTAAAATTCAGGCTCAGTTACGGCCAGGAAATGCCTAGCTCGACCCATCCGTAACTGACCCTGAATATTATCCAAAAACTCTTATTTAGATATGGCTAGGTCATGGGAACAATTCCTAGCCGTAGGCGGAGTACTTGGCATGTTTATGGACCTCTAAAACGAGTAAAAAACGGTCCCAGAAGGATTCCAAACCCTATAGAACAAGGAAACTTAGTTATAATGAGATTCTAAACCCTATAAAAAGAGTATAGTTGAGGTCCAATCATTGAAGGTTGTAAAACAAGACACCTAAGGTTCAAACAAGATATCTTTTAAGTAATATTTTATCTCCTACATCACATCTTCTACATCAAAAACCTAGGGTTTGCCCCTTACAAAAAACTATTCTTCTTCTTTGTATATTTTCCATGTGTTTTAATAAATCCATGAGTAAGTAACTTTGTTCTATCGGTTGGGGATGTAGTTGGAAGTCCTAGGCATCTAAATCAATCTGGTTGATTAGTTTTAATGTTAATGATCTTTTTTATTGCTTATGTTCTATTGTTTGTATCGCAATGTATGATTGAAGACGTGTTCGTTTAAGTTGCAAATTGAATGTTTATGTATTCATATATAAAACTAGACTAGAGTTTGATCCAGAATTTTCAAAGAACTCTAATCATAAGTAGCACAACGTAGTTGTTAACGACGGGATGTTGCCATGCGATTGTGTGTAGAAGCTTATCTAAGTTAAATCCGTGTGGCTCTTGCGCCGTATTGCTTAGAATAACCTCAACTTACAAATACCATTGATTTCATTGGGTTAAACTTGACAGCTCTTGCGCCAAGTTCTTCATTTAGAAGGATTCAAAGTGTAATACCCGCATCCAAATTTGAGGTTAATTATGTATTTTTTAACTCATGGGTATTTTTGTAATTCTTATAACATGGTAATTATGTATATTCGTTTTATAATAGTTGATTTATGATACTCTGTAGAATCCTCAAATTTGCATGTTTAATGGCCAAATTCATTAAACTAAAATAACTTGGATGTGCCTAGAAGAATATCAACCCATTTTAGTACCATTGTATGTGTGAGGCATCTAAAACCTTGAACTTGGATTCGGTTTTACTCCGAGGTAGATGATAGAGGACTTTGTAACGAGGTCATATCCTTTTGAATCACCCAAATTCGAGGTTCAGAGCTTAAGATATGGTCCAAATGGTGAAACATATCGAAATTAGGCCCAAAATCCCACTTTTTAGGCCCATTACGGGCATTAGGGTCTTGAACGAATTTCCACACCAAAAACCTATTTTTATGGGGGAAAACAGTTTAACCCAAATACGCCACAAAATAGAAAATTCAGTCTTGACCGAGTTAACTAGGTACAAATTAGTCCTTTATTTATTTGAGATATGGAAAGTACACATATAACCTTCCTGATTTTTAGTCCAAATATTTACAGTTTAGTCCAAAGTGACTAATGATGATGTCAACAATTTTAAATATATAAAAATAATTAAAGAACAATTTATCTTTCAAATCGCTCATCCAAAATTCATAAACTTTATATATTCGGAGATCTACAAAAAGAGTACCCATATGACTATATAATTTTTATTTTTTAAAATTTTAATTTTCTGTTCATGGTTATCTCATGTTACAAAAAGGTACACAAGCACAAAATTTTCATAAGATTATGCAGTTATTTTTTCAAATGTGAACCACTTTGTACACCCCTGCAAAACATGCATGAAACCAATTATTCATAACCACACACTCGACCTACTTTTTCATGAGAATTACACTGGTGCACCAATATGTACACACTATCAAAACATGCATGAAAACCGATCATTCATAACCACACGCAAATCTATTTTTTCATAGGAATCACACTGGTGCACCAACATGTACACACCTACAAAACATGTATTAGGGTTAATTAGACTTTGGTACCTGGATTTTGACCAGATTTAATATTTTTACTTACATTTGTCCAACGTTAGTGTTTAGTACCTGGAATCACTGTTCACCCTAGTTGACAAAGTTAAAGTACTAACTTCCGTTTAGATTTTTATTTTTTAAAATATATATTAATATTTAACTCGTTAACGGCGCCGTTAACACGTGAGTGTTTTAAAACTCACATGCCTTCTTATACATTCGTATAAGACACGTGAGTGTCCTTGCCTATTCAAATAAGATTCTTAGAATAAAGCCCGAATACTATTTCATCCCAAATCAGAATTCTAACAAAGCAAATAAGCCTGTCAGTTTTGCGGAACTAACATGCATCTTCAAATACTCTGTGAAAGGTGGATCGATCTCGGCCACACAGACCCCTGATAATCTGCAACAACATATGGTGCAGTAGACTACAACTTAAACTAGTCATTCAGGATTTTTGTCAAGCACATTAGGTGCATTTCCTGGTAGTCATTATGCAACAACTTGTTTGTAATTCAGGCATCCAACTCCTTCCCTGCAATTGATCCTACACATACATTTATTCAATAGCACAAAGTCAACCAACCCATTCATCAGTTCCTCCATTCTCAGCTTCAAACCAAACCCAACCAGCGACAACCTCAGAAACTATCATTACTCTTCTCTGCAATTCCCTACTAACTTACAACAGCTTCAATTCCCCTCTTCAAACCACACTTCTTCTACTGAGTCATTAGCAGCGACCCCTAGTTTCATATATCCGTCTCAGCATCTAAATGAAGTTCGAGTTGCGCAAACATAATCCATTCGATCACCACCAACATTCGTTAGAAGTTGGACTTCATCACAAACCCATGCTATAAAACCCATCTTCTCTTCTTCCTTGTCTCTCCATCTTCATTCTCTCTCGCTGATTCCGACTCAAAACCCAGGTACCCATCTCAGAAATTGTCTTCTCCAGCAGTAACACCACCACATCTACCCATTTATCTTCTTAATTCTTCTCAAATCGAACCCTAATTTCATCTTCTAAAACCCAATTTACGGCAGCAGCAAAGATCATACCACCACCAGATCTATTCTTTCTGCCAAGAACCCTAAGTAATATCCTGCAGACAGTGTACATAGAAAACATTGAGTCAAAAACTAGCTAAATAGCAACGGAGATACTCACAACACACATGGTCACAGTTGAAGCATTTTCTCTGAACTAATTGATGAACTTTGTTTCTTCTTCTTCCCCAAATCAGTAACCCTAATTTTAATTTAAACAAAAATTAACAAATTCAAAATCAGATTGAAACGGAAATTTCGGAAGACCGATCTAAAATTGAAATGGGTATCTTGAAATTAGGGTTTTTGAGTTTACTGATTTTGAAATTAGGGTTTTTGAGGTTACTGATTTTGAATTTGATTCATTTTTGTTTCAATTGAAATTAGGGTTACTGATTTGCTGTGAGTTGAGAATTTAAGATACATGGTATGAGATGGGTTAAGTTTTGGCAGAGATTAATAGCAAGAAACAAAGATGGGGATCGAGTTTGAGGTAGCAGAGAAAATAAAGAAGATGGGTTTGTTTTATTGTGGCAGGAAAGGTGAATACATGGTATGAAATGGGTTGAGTTAGGTAGATTTTAACCGTTCATCTTTGAGATGGAACAAGATCTAATATAAACCGTAGATCTTAACCGTTAGGGACTTAGTTTGCATTGTTAGCAAAGTTTGTTTTTTTTAGTAATTCAAATTTAATTGACGAAAAAAAACGACACGTCATCAGTTCACGGGTGAACAGTGTACTAAACATTAACGTTGGACAAATGTCAGTAAAAACATTAAATCTGGTCAAAACCCAGGTACCAAAGTCTAATTAACCCCGTATATTAAATTTATCATTCAAACCCACATGCAATCCTATTTTTCATGGAAAATACACTGGTGCACCAATATGTACACCCCTGCAAAACATGCATTAAATCGATCATTCATAACCACATGCAGACCTAGTTTTCATGTAAAATACATTGGTGCACCAATATGTACATCCCTGTAAAACATGCATAAAACCAGTCATTCATAACCATACACAAACCTTATTTGTTATGGGAATTGCACAAGTGAACCAATATGTACACACCTACAAAACATGCATTAAATCGATCATTCATACACACACCCAGATATATTTTTCTTGAAAAATACACTGGTGCACCAATATGTACACCCCTGCAAAACATGCATAAAACCGATCATTCATAACCATACACAAACCTACTTTTTCATGGGAATTACACTGGTGCACCAATATGTACACCCATGTAAAACATGCATAAGATCGATCATTCATAACCATACAAAAACCCACTTTTTCATGGGAATTACACAGGTGCACCAATATGTACAAACCTATAAAACATGCATTAAGTCGATCATTCATACACACGCATACCTATTTTTCATGGAAAATACACCGGTGTACCAATATGTACAACCCTACAAAACATGGAACAAATCAACCATATTCTCCTATAAACAGATCTATTTTTTCATGGGAATTAACCTGGTGCACCAGTATGTACACAACTACCCATATTGTATAAACATAACATGGAAACTCAGATGGATGCGAACTATCAACCTCCACAAACCTTGTGATAGGCTTGGGCGCTCTACCATTTTGAGCTTATAGGTCCCTAAATTTAATACATAAAACAAAAAAAGATTCATGTCAAAGGTACACCAGGGTATAATACCTTTATGTACCATCAATAATCATCATGTATACAACTATGTACATATCAACAATCAACAAGTGTATACTATGTATACATTAACAATCAACATGTGTATAATTATGTACACATTAAAATAGATCAAAATTCAATTAGGAACCCTAAAATTTTCATAATTTTTAACTCAAAATCATACAACACTTCAATCCAAAGGAATCTCAAAAATTACTTATAAAAGTCGTAAAAATACAGTGTATAATAAAGTGCACCTGAAAAAAAAACAAAAAAAATTGATTTTACTCAAAGATAATTACAACTGAACATCTTACGGTTAAACCCTTAAATGGATAACGCACAATACAATATACTGATACTTTAGGAAAATGAAAGCATTTTATAAAGTGTATTCAAACCATTATCACACTAGATGGCCAATTATGAAATATAACCGATCGGCTCGAGACAGTTAGACTAAGAAAAATAAATCTACTCATATATGGAGAAGTTAAAGCTATAACTTGTTAAACAAATCATTTGACATCAACTATATATACATATCCTACTAGTTAGGGAGCCACATGAATAAGTAGGAATAAATTGATTGCTTTAGCGTGTTCCCTTACCAATTTAGCAACTATGACAATATGTAAAGCAAACCTTGGTAGTTGCACCAAATACAGATTGTGTGACTTTGTTACTCTGAAACATGTTGGGAATGTTTCTCAACAATTGCTCTAAATGTTCACGACACAGAAGCCCAAACAGAAGACGCAATGAAGACGTTTAGAGCGTCAACTTAACAGACCGGGGTTGGGATTACAATAACAAGCTACTGACATCGAATGAAATTTGTATCTCAATAAAAATATTTAGATGAGATGATTATTGATTTTCTAAGCTTACAAAGTTGAATTTGCAGGAGCAGTTGCGTACCAGAAACATATAACAAAGATTAAAGAAAACCAAGAATACTTTCATAGAATTTCTTCCTAACAAGTTAAAGAATATTAAGCCTTCTTCTATCACAGAGTCATCGTAACCACTTTTCATCCCATTTCGTGTACAATAAATATACTACCAAATACCAAGTCTATAACAACAATATGCACCCACAAAACATCACTTTTAATATCCAACCAAAATTCAAAATTGTGCAGAAGACAACAAAATTAATTAACAGGATATAGAATGCTAAATTTAAGATTACATACATGACCAACCTAAGCCCAACCCATTGTCAGTTCACTTTATTTCGTTTCTAACAACGCGCCTGTGGGTTCTATCTGCTTTCATTAATCAAAATATATCTAAACTCTGATCCCGAATCAAATAAGAAATTCGAACTGAAATCAAAGTAATTAGGTTTTTGAAACCGTAATATTTTTTCATTATATTGGTTTCGAAATCAATAAATTAACAATTGCAATCAATTTAAATGATAAAAACATATTAAACTTATCTTTAAATGTCTTTCAATGTTGAAATCTTCCAATTAAAATAAATCTCATTAACTATCCCTTTCCATTTCAAATTAATCTTCAAAAAAGGTACTGAATGATGACGGTCAAGGCTTTTCAAGTTGAATAGATCTGACTATGTGTTTGTTTGATTATCAGATTTACATTTGGGGATTGGATTTTCATTGAGACGCGATTAAATTAGGTTTTAGGATTTGTTCTCCGTGAGAACTGTTTCTAGTCTTGACGTAAGAAAAAAATTGAAGAAATAGAAACTAAATCATGAAAAGGGAATATTACATCTACTTGATGGGCATTTTTATCATGAAAAAAAAAACTTTTTTGGAATGAATCGTTAACAAAAGGACTAAATCGTTTAAAATTGTGTAAATTTGGACTAACCAGTACTAAACTTGGGGAGATAGGACTAGAGCTTCCAAAGTCCAACAAATTTGGGACTAAATATTAATTCCTACTATTTTAATCATGGGTTAGTCTCCATATGGTGGGGGGAGACATTGGGGGAAGAAGAGGGGAAGAAGAAAAAAAGAAGAAGAAAAAGAAAAGAAAGAAGGATAAACATAAAAGGCTAGAGAGAATGGATGGAAGTGGGTCTGGGATTTTTATAGGAAAGATGGAAAATCAAGAGGAGATTGTAGTTAGTAAAATGTAGAATGCTATATCCCTTTCTCTTGGGGTGATTTGCTTGTATTTGATTTCAATTTCGTATGATTTTATATTGTTAGGTTTCTGTAATTTATTTGTATAAATTTATATCTCCAATCGGTGATCAGATTTTTCCTATTGATAGATAGCATGCTTAGGTATATATAGTTAAACTTTTAAGATAATTCACCATATATTCACCATTGAATGTATCTTTTAATTTAGGTGATGTTTCTGAAATTTCTGGACAATTTTGATTTGTTATGTTTTTTACTGTGTTCGACGATCTAGATGATAGTAAAATGATTTGTGGACTTTGAAAAAAGTCGTATATTTGTGTTATCTTTCATTGTGCTTTAGATTGGTTCAATTTAAGATTATTATGCATTAACTATGAATATTTTGGTAAGAAGATGTAATCTACCCAATTTCTAAGATGATCTTGTAAATTCAGTATCTTTTATTTGAACCGTTGGTTATCTGTAAATTTTGGATATGTTATAGTTTACTAAGTGTTGTATAAGCGTGTAAAAATTTAAAGATGATCGCATCAAGTTATCATTATGGAACACATAATGTATAATGTATGCAGTTAGTTTATTTGCTTAAATGCTTGAAAGAAATACATGTTGGTTGTCATATGTTTCTATGTCATGATTTGCTAGAATTGAGTTCATATTATTGTTTGTAAAAAAATGATTTACAAAAATGAAATGAGCTCATGTTTTTCCGTTAGATGGAACCAGCTAACGACGGCGTGTATGTTGTTGAACATGATTGTAGTTTCATTGTAGTGCTGGAATTATATATATGTTATATATGTGTGAACGTTTCAGTACGGGATGAGGGTCCTTGGGAAGCGACCCCTAAATACCTTGGTTGAAGGGATACGAGTTATCCTTGGGAATGATCGATCTTCCCTAAACCCACGTGGGACTCCCTTGGCGCGAGCGGATTTTTTTATTAGTTATATTTGACGGGATACGAGTTATCATTGGGATGGTTGTTCCCTAAACCCCCGTAGGGCTCCCCTGGTGCGAGCAGATTTTGTTTTGTGTATTGAAACATGCTCCCAAAGTGCGATTACTTTCTGGGGTATTAGCATACTCCCAGAGGATTTAACGGTAATTTGATGATTTGAACAAGCTTATCAGGTAAGGGTAACTATAATAATCTTGGCTTTGTTCCATATAATTGATTTTTAATTGAGAAATATTGTTTGATGACCTAGGGTCGTACTTGATTCCTGTGGGTACGTAGGCACCTGCGTTACGGTGCAGCACGTGCTATTAAGATACAACATCTGGTCTTGTACTCATAATTCGAGTTACTCATGAAAGAATTTTCCATAACTAATTGTTAGCGGTATTTTGGGTGGTCATTAATGATGTTTCATTGATCTTTAGTTAATATAAGTTGTTTACAATGAATTTAAGTAATGAAATGTATGAATGGTTTCTATCTAATGGACTTGGATTGAACAAATCGGTCTTAGACTCCAAAGGCGTATGTGGTATTTCGAATTTTAGGTTTGGATTTTGGGTAAAAATCCAGACCTAAAATTCGGGGTGTTACACAAAAAGTGGCTCTTGCGCATTCGATGATAAAAGAAGTTTTTCCGGAGTAAGCCTACAATAGGATACTCTAGGTTTATTGGTATGAGAAGGATTGAACATCATCCAATCAATTGAAGAACTTATTTGATGACGGAAGATGAAACCCCTAATCAGTATTTTCTCACCTTGATCTCCATCTTTATTTACTTTATTTTAATTAGTATAATTTTGATTAGTAATTCTATAATCCCCCTTGGTTACATAAGAAGTTACAAACAAATAACAATTCACAGCTCCTCATGGGAAAGATCCTTACTACCGCTATATTACTTATTAGTATTAGTGGGAAATATCTAAACTAATTTGTTGCGCAAACGACATAGACAAATTTTAGCGTCGATTCCGGAGAGCAGTTGGCAATTGTTTTTGTTTAAGATTTCTTTTTTTGTTCTTTTTTATGTTTCCTTTTTAGTGTTTTCAGGTTCTTTAGGTTTTGTGGTGGAAACAACTCGTTGGTGGAATTCGCCAACCATCAAAAGCGGGAGGTAGATTGTGAAAACAGGTTGTATACGTCACTTTTATTTTTAGTTTTAGATTTTTAGTTAGATTTATTTTTTCTTACTCTCTGTGTGTCATCATGTTTCCTTACAGAAATAACACATATGATGCAAACGTTCATGCATATTATGGTGGTAATCAATTTAGTTATAATTATCAATCTTTCAATAACTCCCAACCGACAATGGGATACAATCAGAATCAATTTTTTGGTTTTGGTCAATACCCTACGGAATCTTTTGGTTATTCTCATACATACCAACAACCTTATGGTGGGTATGTAGGTCAACAACCACAAAGAAGGTGGGACACAGTTATACTTCTATTTGGCTCACTCGAGTTATATGCAGATTTTCAATCGATTAAAGGACATGCAACATAGACTAGACCATCTTGATCCAACACTTAATAGAGAGAACGTTGTTCCAACCGAATTCTACAACAGTACACCTTACTTGACTTATGATCGTATTTATGATCATTCACCCATTTAACGGGAAGAGTCTTGGTTTAGTGATCATGTTGTAAGTAATAGGGGAAAACGTGTAAACATAAGAAAACTCTCGAAAAAATTATATCAACTGGAAGATAACGGAACACTAGAAGAAATTTTCCAAAAATTAGTAGTACCATACATATGGATTTCAAACGACGTTTTGCTAATGGAGAATATGAGGTCGATGAAGATTCTGATGAAGAGTCTGGCATCAAAGATGATGAAATATTTAAGAATGACGCTTGATTGAGTAACATCGTGGAAGACCCAATTGAGTTTGCCAAGGAATATAATGATGACGTTGATGCGCGATTTTGGTTGAAACAGAAACTGACGAAGATTGGTTGAAAAGTGAGAGGACCACGATACACAAGAGGTAAATAAGTCATCGGAGTTCTTTAAGAACAGTGAGGATCCTGTAATACATGAGATAGTGAAAGGTTTGTCTAATTCTTTGCATAATTTTATTTTTAACGATCCTCTCCATCTAATTGAAGTAGTTTCTCAAAAATTTGTTAACCCAATTTTTAAGAAAATAACTCACTTAGGATTGCTTCTAAATATCCACAATTAGAATTGCTTGATTATAACAATCTGCAGATTAACTATGAGGAACCTGTAGAAGTTCTCGAATTGAATGTTCTATATACACTTCCAACTGTAGAAAGTTCTAAGTGTGGGGGTAACTTCTTTATGATAATGGTTTCATGAGTACTATCATATGTTAATTGTGTGAAGCTTTTATTAGAATTGCAGATTGTTATTTGGATGGATCCTCAGATTTTAAGATTGTTGGTGTACGGATAATAACCAAAAGGTCAGGCTGAGGACGGTAAGCTAAGCGCTAAATGAGAGGCAACTAATTGTTTTCGTATTTCTTTCTCTTTTATTTTTATTTTTATAGTTTGCATATCATATTAGGAATTTTCCATATTTATTTTACATTGGAGGAATCAATTTACATTGAGGACAATATAAAGTTTAAGTGAGGAGGAGTGTTTAAGCATTTCGAGTTTTTAGTATTCACTTTCTGATGTTGTTGTGACAGTGGTAACAAAGTATCGTTCACTCGGAATTGTGAAGATTTGATTTTAAATTTAAATTCTAACACTAAAATAGAAAAAAATTAAGCAAAGTTGATATCAAGATTATAGAGAGTACTGAGGTTAAAATTCCACCATTTACCAAATTCAAAGGCGATTTAATTCAATAATGGTAATTATGCAATTCATACATTCAAGTTGATTCTAAAATATTACAACAAGTAGACTTTCGGAATAACAAATGTTAATCGAAAGCATGGAACATCAAAAACCCTAGGCCAAGCATGTACCACCAAAAGAAATCACAATTATTTAATAAAAATCATTAAATTAATTTTTTAATCAAAGCAAATAATCATAAAAGAATTGTAAAAATTAAATAAATAAGAAATACCACTTTTTCATTGGGGAAATAGCTTCCTCTGTCACCTCAGCAGTGGGGTTTCGCTCCTCATGTTGGAAACACGCTCAAAATATGTATTCATTGCTCAATAAGTGTTTACAAAGCTGAAAAGAGAAACTGACATATAAACTGCGACGTTTATAACTGTTGCGAAGAAACATAAAAGACCATAGATTTTTTTACAACGTTGTTCTTTGTTTTTACAACGAAGTTCTTCTTCAAACTTTTGGCAACATAATCTTCAAACTTTTAGTAACAGTTTGTTCATCTTCCTCACATGAGCAGATTTTTCTGAAATTTCTTTTCTCTCTTTTCTGGCTTCTCCATCCCCCCCTAACTCTTCTCTCTCGACAAGTATTTATACTATAACATCATTACAACTCCAAATAAGTCAAAGACCTTCACAAATATATTCTTTTAAAAAAGAATCAAATCTCGGCAATTTTCAGTATTTTGGATAATAATTTTTTTCCTTTAAACATGACCTAGCAGTTGTTCAATCGACTCTCTGAGATATTCTTGCTCATGTTCTCTTAATATTTCTTTGGTTTTAATCTCCCGAAATCAACTTCGAGATATTATTACCAAAAAAAGAATTCTCTTCAAACAAGATGAGGCGTGATCTGATTTTGGTAAGAATGAGATTTTTTTGGTTTTCCTCCGAGTTTCCCATACTTGTAAGACTCTCCTTGATATGGCAAGAGTATATCTTGTCTTTAAATCCAAAAATCTTCTCAAATCTTGTTAATAATTTTCACGCAGAAAAGAGTTTGAAGTTTCCCGCCAATAATTCCAATTTGAAATATGAAGAAGAAGTGGTGCCCTGATCCAAAGGGAAGGTGCCTTTAGCACTGGGGTACCCTTATCCAATTGTGGGGTCCCTTTAGTAATTTTCCTGGGTGGCTTTAACACTTTTTCGAGCCAATTTTTCCAACAATGTTTATTCTTCGAAAATACCTATAAATACAATAAAATAACATTATTAATACAAATATTGAGCACTAACAACACAAATATGAGATCAAATAAGACACATAAATGTGTCTATCAAATACCCCCAGACTTATATTTTGCTAGTCCTCGAGCAAATCTAATTTAAAAAATAAAAATCCTAACTCACTGTCGCAGGCATCACGATTGCATTTAGCTTGTGCAACAAGCGTTTAAACCCCTAGGTGACCCTAGTTGACGAGTTTTATCTCGTAAGGTTTTACAAGAGATATATCCTCAAAATCTTTACTCCAAATTCTAGCTACATGTGAAAGATTGAGGATAGACACTAAACATGCTATTTAGTTGGCGACAAAATTCTTTGAGGAATTACCCTGTTTTGAATTCAATTGATGTACACGAGTTTGCACTCAAACATACTAAAATTCATATAAAAGATAACAAAAATCTACTCAATAGTCGTACGACCACGATACTCGGAATTTTAACGAACCACAATCACATGAATAGATTAAGAAGATGGATATGGATACAAGTGTGCGCATATTGACTAAGGTGAACGGTGTTTTCCAGAATATCTGTATCATCGTCAGTGCCAATATGAACCATAATAGATTGAGACACGCCCACTGGTCTGAATCCTAATTCTAGTATCAACTCAGCTGGTATATACAAGGGCCCCAGCGGTCGAATTATTGAATATATACAAAAAAATTTATTATTATTTATCTAATGTATTGATAACATGATCGGATCATTTGAATCCAAACATATGCTTTATTTCAGCAGATTAGATGATAGTTCTCATGGATCCTGTGTTTCATGCTTGCTTAGGCGACGTAGACAGGGAGAACACACACATATTCTTATCCAAGTGTCAATTTTTTTTTCATTGGTCAAGTTCAATTAAAATAATGGGGTTTTATCTCAATCACTCTACTTCATCCTAGCGACAATAAGACGATACTAGTGCCCCACCAAATCACTTAGAGAAACATAAAAAATTATAAAAATAAAAATAGAATGTGACATGGTGACGACTCTGAGATATGGTGACGACTATCATGTTATTTCTAACACCTGAGCTTTGTCCTTTTATGAATAGACCATTTAGTTGGGTCCCTCAACTCCTACAGACAAGAAAATTTGTTTTCATCTACCTAGAATGGTCAGTGTCATCCTGAATTGTTCCTAAATTTTGGAGTTTGATATTGCAAGTAAAAGTTTCTCCCATACCCCCAAACTTAAATCTAACATTGTCCTCAATATTTTAAAGATGAAATTAAAAGCATGAACAAGAAGAAATTGTTACCAATGGAAGAAAAGAGTTAAAAAAGGATATTGTCGTGTCGCAAAAGCATGGTTTACCTCCCAAGAAGTGCTAAATTTAAAGTCTTCATCCAGACATTAAATCCAAAAAATGGCTAGTCCTCTTTTCAAGATCATATACCAATAGCCGAAACAACTGTGGGTCAACAATACCAAATATAGCTGACACCTGTACTAGATTAGACAAATAAACAAACGAAATACAACCTTATATAAGGTTTTGTTCAAGACAACTAGATTTATCTGGGGTGGCCATTTAGATTCCATATGAGTGTATTGATAAACAGGTTCATCCAAACGACGGGACTCAAATAGCTGGGTCTCCTTATGGACAGTATCAGGAGGATCGGGTTGTGGAGTCTGAAGAAACTCAAGTAATACCTTAGATGCACAAAACTCGAGTCCCAAGTTAAGGACTTCAAATAAGGATACTTGACGATCACAAGGATCATCATTATCCCCAAACTTAGGGTAAACATTACTCTCAAATGGACCAAAAACTATTGGTTGGATTCTAGGGTCCGTAAGGTCAGAACAATACCCGTTTTCTTTTGTGGACTGGTCATCTAAATGAATACCATCATCAAAATTACATAATAGATTATCAAAGAAAGCCTCATTGACTTCCTCCAATTCACTGAAAGGTTCATCAAATAATTGATTGTCAAACAAAGTGCAAGCCAAAGGATCACGCACTAAAGCGCTAATCATGTTCACCTCTTCTAAATCATCCATCTCGGAAGACTGTCTAATAACATTAAAGACATTTATCTCAGTTGTCATATTACCAAAAGATATGTTCATGAGTCATGTTCTACAGTTGATGACATCATTTGATGTGGCTAAAAATGGGCGACCTAAAATCACGGTATTTGAGTACTTTGGTCCTGAACAGGCTGGGTATTTAGAACAACAAAATATACTGGATAAATGAACCTGTCAACCTCAATAAGAACATCCTCTATACACCATGAGGGACTTTGACAGACCTATCAGCTAACTGCAGTGTCATTTTGGTCGGTTTCAACTTACCAAGACCTAACTGGATGAACACATGATACGGAAGTAAGTTAACACTAGCGCTTAAGTCAAACAATGTTTTATATACTACGTGATTACCAATCACACAAGATATGGTGGGGAATCCATGGTATTTATACTTAGGGGGTGTTTGGCTCAAAAGGATTGAACTTACTTGACCAGCTAAAAAGGTTTTCTTATGTACATTAAGCTTACGCTTTCGTGTACAAAGATCTTTAAGGAACTTGGCATAAGCAGGCATTTGCCTAATTGCTTCTAATAATAGAATGTTGATGTTCACTTGCTTAAATATTTCCATTATCTCGTTGAAAGTCGATTCCTTCTTTATTGGAACTAACAATTGTGGGTATGGGGATTTAGGCACAAAGGTAGTCATATCAGGAATTGCTTGGAAATCTTTAGAATTTGTTTTAGTCTCTTCAGCTACTGGCTCCTCTTGGGAAGTAGAGAATAGAACTACAGTATGTCCAGTATAAGGCATGGTTACCTTGTTGTCAACTATCTTTCCACTCCTAAGGGTTGTAACAGTGTTCACATGATTAAACAGTTTCTCTCCAGAAGATACTTCATGAACTCATCTAGGATTGGTTTACGTCTGATTATGAAACTTATTTTTTCCTCTCAAAGACTCATTCAACTGACTAACCTGATTTCGTAAATTGAAAATAGCCTGAGAGTTAGACTGAACCATCCCTTAATAGTTTGATGAATCTTTGTAGTGCTCAGAGCTAACATGGAAAGAGATTCTTTTAAGCTCAAGATTTTGTTACCTGACTTGTTTTAAAAATAGGATGTACCTAAAGGATTCTTAGTATAGCCAAAACCTGGGGGATCCTGAGAATTACTAGACTGACCTTGATTCTGACCATTAGACCAGGAAAAATTAGGATGGTTTCTCCAACCAGGGTTATAGGTTTCTGAATATATGTCAAATTTTTGGAGGTTTTCAAACCTAAGTTGTTATAACATGGGCTTGTTCTTCATATCTAGCATAGTTTGACCCATAATTCATCTCTAAGGCTTGTAGACGCCTAAGATATCTGACCCATTATCAACTATATCGATCCTATGGATAAGATTCCTAGATATTTCAGTTCTCTCATTGAATCCCATTGCCTAGTTTTATCAACTAACTCGATGAACGAGTCAAAACATTTATCTGGGTCCTGAAGGGTGAATTCTCTACCACTCATTGTTTCTACCTGCATACGGGTTTCACTATCAAGGCCCTCATAAAAAATTTAGGACATATGGGATTTTTCAAAGCCATGATGTGGACACTGGTATAACAATTCATTAAACCTTTCTATATAATCGGGTAGGTTTTCACCTAATTTCTGCTTAAGGTTTGAATAGACTGATGAACAGATGGTATGGGTAGAACTTCTTAACAAAAACCTCTACAAGACCGTCTCAGGTGGTGATTTTTTTAGAAGGAATAAAATGATACCACTCATTGGCTTTATCATCAAGAGAGAAGGGAAACAAATGCAACCTAAGCACATCTGTGGAGACATTCGGGTAACCTATTGTTTCACAAATCATTTCGAAGTCTCTTATGTGGATATAATGGCTCTCATTCTCTAACCCCCTAAATGTTCGAAACATGCCAATTGTCCCAGGTTTAATATCAAATTTCACAGTAGTGGTTGGTAAAATTACCCTTGGGTCACGTACTACTCTAGATGGGTTCATACTCTAAGGGGTTTTTTTTACCTGGACTTTATGCTCATTATTACCACCCATTTCGGAAAAAACCGATGTACCACCTAAATCCGTGTAATAGGTCGGACTCAAACAAAAAAGGTTGTTTTCTTCAAGTCTATCTCCTACACGAATCCAACGAGGCATACACAAGCAAGGATACTACTGTTTAGTAAGAGTCTATGCACATGCAAATGCTGGGGTTCATTATTTTTGGTAGGCTTTGGTTACCGCATCAAAATATACCTACAGTCAAAAGACTGGTCAAAGGTACAAGGCTGGGGTTTGTTGTGTTTCGGATGATAACGCCCAAAGGGTTCACCGTACTATCCCATAATTTTTCCTAAAATCGGTGCCAAAAGATGCAATTGGTGTGTGCGATTAAAATACTAAAAATACAAGCAAGCAAACAAACAAAATAATAAAAGTCCAAAACAAGAAAATAATGAAAATAAAAACTACCAAAAATAAATAAAGTCTAAAAAAAAATCTTTGTCTTTTCTCCGTTCTTTTCCGCTTTATCTTTCAACTCCAAGTTTTTACACCAAAATCTTTATCCCAACCTTTTTTTTTGATCCAAAAACTGTAGTGAAAAGACAAACACCAAAAAACGCAAAATAGAACAAATAAAAAATAAATGAAAATGAAACTACTAAAAACTAAAACCTAAAACCTAAAACAAATCTAAAAACAAGTCCGCTTCGGCGGCGCAAAAAATTGATGTTGTTGTGACAGTGATAAGAAAGTATCGTTCACTCGGACTTGTGAAGATTTGATTTTAAATTTAAATTCTAACACTAAAATAGCAAAAACTTAAGCAGAGTTGATATCAAGATTATAGAGAGTACTGAGGCTAAGATTCCACTATTTACCAAATTCGAATTTAATTCAAAAATTGTAATTATGCAATTCATATATTCAAGTTGATTTTAAAATATTGCAATAAGTAGATTTCCGGAATAACAAATGTAAATAGAAAGCATGGAATATCACCCTAGGCCAAGCATGTACCATCAAAAAAATTCACAATTGCTTAACAAAAATCATTAAATCAATTTTTTAATCAAAACAAATAATTATAAAAGAATTGCAAAAATTAAATAAATAAGAAATACCACTTTTTCATTGGGAAAATAGCTTCATCTGTCACCTTAGCAATGGGGTTTCGCTTTGCATGTTGGAAACACGCTCAAAATATGTATTCATTCCTCAAAAAATGTTTATAAAGATGAAAAGATAAACTGACACAAAAACTGCAACGTTTATAGCTGTTGCGAAGAAACCGGAAAAACCATAAACTTTTTTTTTACGACGTTGTTCTTCGTTTTTATGACGAAGTTCTTCTTCAAACATTTGGCAACAGAATCTTCAAACTTTTAGTGACAGTTTCTTCATCTTCCTCACATGAGCATATTTTTTTGAAAATTTTTTTCTCTCTTTTCTGGCCTCTCCATCCCCCCCCCCCCCCCCTAACTATTCTTTCTCGACAAGTATTTATACTATAACATCATTACAACTCTAAATCAAGTTAAAGATCTTCACAAATATTTTCTTTTAAAGAAGAATCAAATCTCGGCAATTTTTAATATTTTGGATAATAATTTTTTTCCTTTAAACATGACCGAGCAGTTGTTCAATCGACTCTCCAAAATACTCTTGCTCATATTCTCTTAATATTTCTTTGGTTTTAATCTCCCGAAATCAACTTCGAGATATTATTACCAAAAAAAGAATTCTCTTCAAACAAGATGAGGCGTGATCTGATTTTGGTAAGAATGAGATTTTTTTTGGTTTTCCTCCAAGTTTCCCATACTTGTAAAACTCTCCTTAATATGGCAAGAGTATATCTTGTCTTAAAATCCCAAAAATCTTCTCAAATCTTGTTAATAATTTTTAAGCAGAAAAGAGTTTGAAGTTTCCCGCCAATAATGCTCATTTGAAATAGGAAGAAGTGGTGACCTGATTCAAAGGGAAGGTGCCTTTAGCACTGGGGTGTCCTTATCCAATTGAGGGTGCCTTTACTAATTTTCCTGGGTGGCTTTAACATTTTTTCGAGCCAATTTTTCCAACAATGTTTATGCTTCAAAAATACCTAAAAATACAATAAAATAATATTATTAATACAAATATTAAGCACTAACAACACAAATATGAGATCAAATAAGACATATAAATGTGTCTATCACTTTCCTAGGTAGAATATTTGAACTTTTTTTACATCTTTGCATGAAAACCTCCAACTTTTATAGATTTTAGAGTTACTTAGTATACTTCTAGCTAAGTCTACATACGGAGTTCTTACCAAAATAATTGAACTTTAAAGTAATAGAGAACGACATTCAAGTTTCTTAGTTGTTGAGATGCAAGAGCTGACAAAAAGGAACTTAAACGGTCGGTGGCGAATTAGGTGCAGAAAGAATACTGTACAGGGAGCTGATCAATCATTAGTGGAGACTACCTATTATTACATCAAGCGAAGCACCATACCTTTAACTCTTTGTAGATGTCTAAAATTGTCCTTTAGAGTGTGTGTCATCCTACGCTAATTCCGGGAAGAATGATTAGCAACCCAACTTCACATCAATTTCAGCACTACTTTTTGATCTCTTGAGTGCTATTTCTTCTATCATGAGGGTGTCATCAGGATTGCTAACTCTATCTTGTAGTCTTGTTTGTAGTTGGCACCATTCTCTCAACAAAATACTAATAAAAACACATCATCATTAACAAGCGGAGCGACATCAAAATCACAGAGAAAGTTGAATACAATCAAGGTTTGAAAGAAACAAAAAAAATGAGCAAAATTCTATATAAAAATGAAGACAACACAAAGTGAAAAAGAAAGAAAAACAAAAGATGTAAGTTCTTGAAGTTTATATGATACCAAGGCAATACAAGTTGTGAAGTATCTGTAACTGATTGTGTTGTTGTCTTTCTTGTCTTGTTTCGAATATACGAGAATTATCTATTTATAGTTTGAATATGACACACTGATTTTCTTGTAAGTCGTGAAAGTTAGGAAGATATGGAGCAGTGATGATTGTGGAGATTGTAGTGAGGTGGTGCCCAGAAAGTAGGGAAGACCTGTCTGACCACTACTCCTCATCCTCTCAACTGCTCTATAACCGCCCACTTCTTGTTACCTTCTTGTTCGTGGGGGTTGTGTCACCACCCATGATGTCGTAGACCGCCAGACCAATACCCCAATGAGAATCCCCCCATGTTTTATTTGATATCTCGTGGAAATAGTGGAGTTATAAGCCACTATGGTTTTGATTAAGTCAAGTCAAGTCAAATGACTTGTTAAGTCAGTGAGACAAGTGGTGTGACTCATTGGATTAATAGTCAGATTGATAATGTCGAGTCTGTGAATTTCAGTGGCCATCTATTTTCTAGAAAGTAATGTGGCATATTTAATGGTTAAGTATTATCTTAGAAGCGACTTATTGTAAGTCTGAGAGGCATTTGAGGCCAAATGTTGTAGATGGATCCTTGGGAAAAGAAACCTGCTGGAATTCATATAAGACTCAATGTAGGACCTATATTGAGAAGAAAGGCGTATTTCTGAGGAAAGTAGCTAGCAAAATCAAGACTAGCTACTTAGCGCAAATAAGAAGGTGCTAACTCTTTTGGTGTAAAAAGGCTAATGTGCTAATGTCTCAGGAGTAAGATTAATATGCACAACTTATGGTAAATGTTAATTGTACTATGGCTAGAAAGATAGTACCAAGGATATAACACCCGCAATTTTCGCATGACGCTTACTCATGGGCGCGTCATGGCCTGGGTTGAAACTTCATCCTAAGCTTATAAAGCTTACCCAGATATGCATTGGGGTGTGGATGCCTTGACCATGAACTATAGTGTTAAGGCCCTATTACGCGTGAAGCGTATTCGAGGAGGCATGATAGTGCAAAGGCAGTATTATACCGAACCGAAGTTGCGTAAGTGAGAGCATCATAGTGCTAAGGCACTATTATGCCGTGATGCATGATCCAATGCATCACCGAGCCAACGTTGCGTAAGTGAGAGCATCATAGTGTTAAGGCAATATTATGCCGTGATGCATGATCCAATGCATCACCGAGCCGAAGTTGCGTAAGTGAGAGCATCATAGTGCTAAGGCACTATTATGTCGTGATGCATGATCTAGTGCATCACCGAGCCGAAGTTGCGTAAGTGAGAGCATCATAGTGCTAAGGCACTATTATGCCGTGATGTATGATCCAATGCATCACCGAGCCAATGAAGCTATTTGATAAATGTATCATAGTGCTAAGACACTATTATGCCGTGATGCATGATCCAATGCATCACCGAACCGAAGTTGCGTAAGTGAGAGCATCATAGTGCTAAGGAACTATTATGCCGTGATGCATGATCTAATGCACACCGAGCCGAAGTTGCATAAGTGAGAGCATCATAGTGCTAAGGCACTATTATACCGTGATGCATGATCCAATGCATCACCGAGCCGAAGTTGCGTAAGTGAGAGCATCATAGTGCTAAGACACTATTATGCCGTGATGCATGATCTAATGCATCACCGAGCTAATGTCGCTATTTGATAAATGCATCATAGTGTTAAGGCACTATTATGTCGTGATCGAGAATGCATCACCGAGCCAAGAATGCTTGTCTTTGGCAAGTAATCTTCATTTTCGGCCTTGCAGTCGATGGATGACCCTTACCTTTCAAATATTTATTTGTGGAAATGCAAATAAAACATATATAGGGAGGGAGCTTTGCTTGAATGTGCATGAGAAGTAATGCACATATAAATGCGATGTAGCCTAGACGATGGAGCATACTTGATGCTCATCAGCGTGTTTAACTGTAGCTTACCCGAGAATGCTTCGCTTGGCTTTGGCAAGAAATCTTCATTTGCGGCCTTGCAGTCGATGGATGACCCCTACCTTTCTATTATTTGTTTGTAGAAATGCGAATAAAACATATATATGGATGGAGCTTTGTTGGAATGTGCATGAACGGTAATGCACATATAGATATGCGAAGTGGCTAATACGTTGGAGCATACTTGATGCATAAGCATCAATATGTTTGTAGCTTAACCGATAAAGCTTGAATGTGGATGAGGGGTAATGCACATGTAGATATGCGAAGTAGCCTATACGTTGAAGCATACTTGATGCATAAGCATCAATATGCTGGTAGCTTAGCCGATGAAGCTTGAAATTATGCGAAAGCATCTTTCGATCGTGCTACGTACTTGATAATGCATATTTGCATAATAAATAGCGATAGTTATGCACAAGCTAGTGCATACCTTGCGAAAGCCCTCTGGCCTACACGGACTAGGCTTTGCTTGGCCTTTGGCCTTGCGATGAAGTTGGAATCGAAGTTGGCTTTGCCTTAATAGGCTTAAGTTGCTTGTCCCTTTCGAATCGACCCTATGATGAACTACGACCATGCTTGATCCCATCAAGGTACGGATTGGGCACGTAGGCAGCCGTAATGCAATGCATTAAGGTGCAGCACCTTGTCGCTCATATCATCTAATTCGAGAGATGATTGTGACATTTGCGTAACTCATATCATCTGGCTCGACAATGCTAAGCAAGAGATGATTGTTGCCACACTTGATGGGGCAGTTGCAATTCCATTTGATGGATTGTTCATACTTCCTAGCAACCGTTGCGGCATTGAATGGCATGTGCCTGGATGTTGCACCCTTGGCAAGAACAAGATAAGTGCAGGCTCCAGCGCATGGCCGAAGCAGAATTGATGAAGCGAAAGCTTAGGTTTGAAATAACTTAGGTGTTGGTCCAAGGCAAAAAAAAAAAAAAAAAAAAAAAAGAGTTAGGCCTGGACAATGATCGAAATTATGTGATGCTTGCCAAAGGCATCCCCCTTAGCTTGTGTACCCTCCAGCCCTTGGTATAATGAGGGTAAGTTGGAATGGTATGCTAGTCAAAGGAATACACCATGGGCTTTAGTAGCCTTGCACCCTTTGTAGGTCAGGGGTGAGTTGGAACGATATGGAGACTATGGTTTGAGTACCATGCTTGCAATGTATGTTTGGAACGGTATAAACGTAGCTTGGATGATGTGGGAACTACGTTTCGATTATAATGCATACAAGGCATGTTTAGAAAGCAAAATTTTACCTGCACTTTCCAACGAGAAGTTAAGCTTTAAGGTCCGGTGACTCTCTTTTAAATCACGCATCGGGGAGTTCTAGCCTTCCCAGTGCAACGCGCCGGAGGCGGAAATTTTCCGGTCCGTGACAAAGGAGGTTTGAAGTTAACACTTCAATTGTATAGTTATCACTGAGGTTTTAGCATTGACGTACTTGTGGCTAAGTCGCTAAGTATGAATATGTTAGGCCAAGAGACGTACTAGAGCTTAAGACTCATTGGCTAAGTCATGGAGGACGCTAGGATGCATTGGCTTCTATGGGGGATCCCATAGAAGCTGGAGACGTATTAGCCATTATGGGACGTGCTAACCTTTGGCTAAAGACGCGTAAGAGCTAGGGCTAAGACGCCAAGAAGCTATCTAGGGACGCATGGAATTAGAGGCGCATTGGCCTTAGCGCTGAGGATGCAAGGGACGCGCTAAGGATCTAGAGACGCATTGGCCTAGCAGGACGCGCTAGCTCAGAGACGCATATGCTTTTGGCGCTGAGGAAGCAAGGGACGCGCTAGGGATCTTGGGCGCATATGAGTTTTGTCTAGGGCGTCACGGAGCTGGCAAGGACGTCACGGACCTAGGCAAGGGAGTCACATAACTAATGGATAGGGGAGTATTGGCCTTAGCTGTTGATCGAGGGCGCATCAGGCTAGAGTTAGCCAAGAAAGATAGCGCATTTGGCGCTAGAATTTAGGGTTAGCACTTTGGTGCTAGGATTAGGTACCAAGGTGATGATACGTTGGCTAAGGCCTTATTAGGCTAGAATGTGCTAGCTAAGACCATATTTGATTAGTTAGCACTTCTCTGGCGCTAGAGTTCAGCAACAGGAAAGTTAACGCTTTAGCGCTATTGTGGATAATTGGTGCCAATGTGGTGCTAAGCTAAATAGCTAGTGCTAACTTGGCACTAATATGAGAAAAGGATAGGGTTATCCTAGATGGGAGGTTCAATGCACCTTTTATGGCTTCTCAATTGTGGCGTATCCAAGAGGAGTAGCGCATTATTTATGGCTTATATTCAAGCGAAGTGCAAAAGTACCTTATTTTAAGCTCAGAAGAGAAATTTCAAGAGTATTCGTTACGAATGAAACATTTGAGCCATAATGTATTTCAGGGTTTAAGCATTAGTTATTCCTGAGTTTAATGGATGTTGCTAGAACATCGATGCGCATTCGAGACAAGTTCAAGGAATTCAGTCGTGGAATTTATGCGACTCAAGACTAGTTCGATATGGGACGGAAATTACGAGTATTGATAAGGATACAAGGCCAATTTAAAATATTTAGATTGAATCTGTGTTCTTAATTCACTTGCAAAATATAATTAGAAGTACAATATTCTATATTAAGCATGTGCGCATGAATATGCACATATATGTTCTTATTGCTTAGTAAAGGGCAATTTTACAATTATATCTCTTGTCAAAAGCTCACCATATACATTAAGTCCCATGCTTAGTGAGGAACAATAATGTTGCTCAGTAAGCACTAGATGGTGACAATATGCTTTTAAATAATTATATATCCATAATATAATTTTAAGAGTAGAGAAAGATATATTTAACTTCTGAGATATGGAGATGTGCACCCTTTGGCTTAAAATTTGATTGTGAATAGTGAGCGCCTGTGTCCCTGCTTGAAACATTGATTTCCACGGGTGGGAGAAGCCAAAATCGGCGCGACCAAGAGAAAATCCACTTTTTTCTCTTTTCCTTTTATAAAGGTTTCCTAATTAGACAAGGATTCTTCAAGTTGGCACCTATATATATGCTTCCTCCCCCCCTCCCCCCCCCCTTTGTTTGTTCCTACGTGAATTCCCTTTTTTTTTTCTTTTTTTTTTGTGGCGCGATAAAGATTGCTCTTGTCTTTCAAGTTTTAGGGCATTAGAAAGTTGGAACTTTAATTTTGAGCAGGTGCCATGGCCGACCAAACCAAGAAAGTAAATGGTCTTCTTTTTTTCTTTTTTTAACGCCATTATGGATCTTTTTTTTGTAAACCCTAGTTGTTGTTTTTTTTTTTGAAAGCCGTGAACTAGGGTTTCAATCCTTTTTTGATATAGAGAGCATTTGAATGTATTACAGATGACTAATGAATGTAAAAATGATGTTGGCACATCTTCTGGTCAGAACAAAGAAGAAATTTCTGATGCTATATTTCTTAAGAGCGTACCTCATTTTCATGATAAGTTTCAGGAGTATATTTCTGAAAGAGCTTGTCGTACCTTCTGGTTTTACTGGTAGTTTTATCTCCAAATATGAGAAGTATGCTTGTTCCTGAGACCGTCCCGAGACTTTGTTTGCAGACGGGAGATTATGTACCTTCTTCTGTCGAGATGAAGACACATCAAACCCCCATGAAAAAGTGGATGAGTTGGTGCAAAGTGATGTTGAGTGACCCTTCAGTGGTTAAGGTTTTAAAAGAAGCTAGAATATTTCATGTTGTAAGGATGTCTGATCATCTGTAGGAAGGTCTTTTGACTTTTGGTTCACGTTGGTATGTGTGGAACAACTCATACTGCTATATGCGCCTGGGGCAAACTAAAAATTACTCTGGAGGACGTAGTTAGTTTGTTGCAGCTTCCAGTTTCTGGGACTCTTTATGTCGAGAATTATGTTAAAGAGAAACAAATGGTCACAACTTTGGAGAGGAAGATAGAAGAAATCCAACAAGGTAGAGGCCAAAATGGTGCGTATTATGTGAAGTGGATTGATCATTGGTGGAATTGTAAGGACGATACCGATGATCCCTCTCTTAGTGACCCTCTGACCATTGCGGTGTTTCTGACATTGGTTTTCTAGGGACGTATTTGAAGACTTTCCCGTTGGAAATTTGAAGATCCCAGTTGTCCCTCTGGTGGTAGCAATGGCTGGTGATGAGTGTCTCCCTCTTGGTAAATTATTCCTTGTTTATTCGTATTCTCATTTGAATTCATTGGCTCGTGACATGAAGATTTCTAATGGGTTTATGAAGATTGATTCTTGTGTTCATACCACGTTTCGCCAAGCATGGTTATGGGAGCACTTCCCAAAATATGCGCATTTGCCGAAGCCTTTGAACTTGGAGGGAGGCGTTGACCATGCAAGGATCCGTCGTTGGTATAAAAGGAATATTACCTCTGTATATTTGATTGATCTGATAGATGTCCAGAGTGAGGTGAATTTCAGGCCTTGGGATTCTAAGCACGGGCATATACTTTCATCCACTACTTTTGTTGAAGAAGTTGAGGGGGTTCTTTGGTCGGGTCCAAAGAAACAAGTTAATGCCTTTTCTTCTTGACAGAATGCATTCGTGAAGAGCTCCACCCCAGGTCATATCCTTGCTCTTCGCTCGGAATGTTATTCGGTGCAAGCATACAACATCGATTGTGCGTCTCGTCAGATGATTTTTGACCAAGAAGCACCTCGTAGTCACAGTGTAGCTCCATCTATTATAGAGTTGAAGAATAATTTAGATTTTTTCCTTACTAAGGGAATAAGCATTCCTTTCTTCATTCAGGGTTGGAAACCTCGGATATCAGCTACGTATGTACGCTTCTGGAACAATGAGAGGAGATGCTTCAAGGAATTTCTCTCTAGGTCTCCTATAATGACTGTCTCTCCCTCTAAGGAGGACAAGGCTCGGTGTCCCAATTTGCAGAGCTCGTCTAAGGCCAAGCGGAAGCTAATTATTGACACGTCTCAGGAGGTTATGGCCTTTTCTATGACTTCTTAATTCTGGAAACATGACTTTCATGATTCTTATCTTTCATTCCTTTTCGCTAGAATCGTGTTATTCATCCTCGGATGAAAGTTGCTTCCGTTGATGCGAACAACCCCCAATCTGTAAGGCAAGGACCAAGGATGATTCTTCCTGGAAGTAAGACCGGCCCTCGCAAGAATGTAAGTGTTCCGCCTGTCATCCTCAATTCTCGTATATATATTTATTTTATGATATATATTTTCTTTTCTTGGTGTAATACGTGAGTACCAGTGTTTGCATCGATTCTGGTGATGCTCCTGAGGCTTCGGGAGACACCATAAACATGGAAGAATGAAATGATTCTGGGAAAGAGGAGCTCGAAGAAACATCTCGTACATAGGAAATCCATGAAGAACCTGAATCTGATACTATCAATGATGAAGTAAGCAATGGAAGTGAAATGGTACTGGACTATTCCACCAATTTGGATCCTCCTCAAGTAAGTTCTACCCTCCTTGAAATAGTAATAACCTTGTAGACCTTTTGAATTCCTCATGTAGGTAAAATTATGTTTGAAATTTGCAAAGTATTGGCAAATTTTTGTCATCAGAAAATTTCAGAAATATAGTCCTTGGGAAAAGCGCCATAGAATCTTCATACGACCTCCGTTTTGGATGATTGAACCCTCGTTTATTAGAAAACAATTTCCTACAACTTAATAGGAAAAAATCCAGGTTTTGAGCTTGTTTGGGGCGTCAAAACGATTGAACAGTAGAACTCAGGAAGTATCCAGGAAAATCCTGACAGTTTTTAAATTTGACTCCGCTAGCCGTTTTTGTCATAACTCTCTCACTTGTCCGATTGATAATCCCTTTTAACACGTCATAGTAAACTTAAGTAAGAAACTTTTTATATAAGAACCATGCCCAGATTCATCACCAATTGTTATCAGATCCAGGGTTTCCGAGAGGTAGTGAAAAATTATCCCAGATCATAATCCATTGAATAACACTTTGTAATTATTGTACATGATATTTATGAGTATTTATTACAAGTTTTATGGTTCTCGTTCAAGAATTTTTTGTTTAAGGCATCCTGACTTAATTTGCTCATATCCTCTCTACTTTTAGGGGGAGAATGACCAAAATCAGAGAGTTGGGCTTACTAGAGGAGAAACAAGAATTACCATTGACCTTGTCATAGATAATGTCCTATCCCCTACTTAAAATCATGAGAGTACTTATGCTTGCATGCTTGTTGAGCGTAGTGCTTCCGCCGAGTATCCTGGTATAGGTATTGATGTTGACTTTGGCCCGAGCAGGACTCTTCCCAGGTACTTGCATGTTGGAGGTTTTGTCGTTCTATCCACTTATGCCAAGTTGTATACAAGGATATAGAAGAAGTTTGGTCACTTCTCTTCCGACACTTCCAGAAACTACAAAGTTTTAGAACAAGATGTGTCCAACGTGTTGCCCATCGTACATGAGATGTTCTCGCTTTCTTGGCACAAAGTTTATGATGCGGTCTTCGAAAAGGTGGAGGAGGTTGTAAGCAACATCGAGATCTCTGGTATGAACGTCATGTGGGTTCGCTGAAGTATGAGGACTTGCTAATCTAGAGGCGGTGACCAATGCTAGAAGAGAAGTTGAAAGGCTTTCCCAGGAGTTGGATCTTGCGTTGGAGACTCTTGGAAGGATGGAGAAGGAGTATTCTATAGGGACTGAGCCATCTTTCAAAGATTTTTTTTCTAGTTTTATGATTTTATGAAGCACATTTTATGGTTTTATTTTGGGATTTTGAGTATGTAGGTTTTTGACAAGTTATTTGTGAAAAGAGATAGATTCTTTTATTATTTTTTGAAATAAATAAAGATATTTGAATTGATTGATAAACTTGAAAACCTGACTATGAGTGCAGAAATATTGCACTCATTTTAGGGGAAATATAAATATTGCACGAAATAGGGAAATATTTGGAGTAAACTGGTGAAGCACTCAGGCTTTGGAAGCTTTGAGCCACTTGCCATGAATCACTACTCTTTCTGGCTTGTCACGGTTTGTAAGCTTGTAGTGATCACCTAGTAGAGTCTCAGTAATTATGTAGGTTCTTCCTCGATAGTCAGAGGAACTGATGTGAGAAGTTAATCCTTCTTAGTGACTTTCAGAATCGCGTCTCCAATTTGAAAAGGCTCAGGCTTTATCATCTCGTCTGGGAGGTATCCTCCTTGGGAGTCCAAGATTGTTGCTGGCATTCATTCTCATCGCCAGAAGAAATTTGACTCGCAAGTGAATCATGAATCCTCCCATTCTTAGAAAAAGCAATTTTTAAACATTTGACAAAATATTGAAATGGATCGGATCCCCATTCATATTTTCTAGCCGTGACATGGATGTCCTCTAGGCAGAGCTTCTGGGTTCTGACAGGATATGGGATCACTGATTGCAAAGAGGCTTGAGAAGTGGGATTTACTTGATCAAGTTTTAAAGTTCGAGTCAGATTTTCTTTTTTTTGTGGGGAGTCCCCGGTCATATTTTTCATTGTTTGTGTCAACCAAGTTATTCAAGGTAGGCTTAACTTGGGAGCGGGTCCTTTCCGTAAAGAATAAACGCTTGCCGGCTACGACATGGTTCAGGGCAGCAAAGACATATTCATATTGTCCCTTCGAGAGATAGAAAAGCTCACACATGCGTTCCATCAGAGATTGAACTGTCTGGTCGGCTGACTTCCAAGGGAGAGTGAAGTTTCTGATAGGAAGGGCATTTTTGTGGACTCCTTCATCTTTTATTTGGAATTCTCCTGATTCCAATTTTTCTTTGAAAAATACGCTTTAGGTTGTTACAATCGATGGTCGGGTGATTAACATATCGATGATAATGATACTACTTAGGATCCGTCATCTGCTGAGCTTTGGGAAGTCGTCGCACAAGGGGTAACTGGAGATTACCGTCTTCTATCCACGCTTCGAGTAGTTCGAGTACCTCTTATATTGGAACTGAGAAGTCCGGTATTATTATGTTTGGTTTAAAATCTTATCTATGTTGCGGTTGTAACTGTCATTGTGAATCTTTGGCAGTGTTCTGAGACAGAGTTGATTTTCGAGTTGGTACTGGTGTCGAGGGCCGATGGGAAGGAGAGTGCTTTGTCTGTGCCTGTGGTTGAAATGAAGCTTTCCTCTTAGGGCCTTCGTTATTGATATCACCAATTGGCGGTTGAACATTGTACTGCTTGTTGATTAGCAGTTGATTCCAACGAGTATATCCATGACTTTCTTCTCTTGATGGTCTAGTTCTCTCCAGGAGGGCGGGAGCAGTTATGGTGGATCATTTTGCGGCTTCATGTAACTCAGAGAAAGTATGAAAAAATAAATATTCGAGAAGAGCACGGTAAACAGGGATCATACCATTAATGCAGAGCTCCACCAGTTGATGTTCTGTCACATTTAGATCGTGACAATCCAGTGCTTGAATCCTGAATCTTTTTCACGTATTCATTTAGATGCTCATTATTCCTCTGGAACATTCTTCCCAGGTTTGATAGAGTGATTTGCTCGGAGACGAAGAATTACTTCCTATAAAAGGAGTTAACCATGTCTTTTCAATCAGAGATGTTATTGGGAGCAATTTTGTTATACCACGTGTAGGCCCTTCCAGTGGGGGAATTTGAAAATTCTTTGATATGTAGTACATGATTGTATTCATGTCCCCTGAGAGATTCAAGAAATCGAGAGATATGCTCACGAGCATTTCCAGTTCCGTCGTACAATGAGAAAGTTGGAGAAGAGTAACTTGCCGGGAGAGGGATCCTTTGGATTTCAGGTGGGTAGGGAGGTTGGTGTTGATGGGCCGAGGATGAGTCCTCCTTGCTATGATTTCGTAGGAGTCTCTCCAAATCTTCATGAGTGAAAAAATTAGATTGCTGGTACACTTATGGTAGTCGATCAGGAATGATATGAACTTATTTGTCTTTTTGAGCCCCAGAAGTTTCAGCATCAGCAGCCGCTGCAAAGTTGGTCATGGTCTGCTCCGTTAGGCGGTGCCGTTTTTATGTGGAGAGTTACTCCTTCAGGGTCTTGAGACAAGCGAGTACCTCCTTATGAGTAGTATCCATGTCCATCTGAGTTCTGGCAAGGATTTCTTGGCTCTTCATCAGATTGTCTATGTTGATCGGAGTCTGAGTATCCTCCAGTATCTTCAGCGGTCTTGTCACCGAGAGGAGGTGTGGTAGTAGAATTGGTACAGAAAGGTTCAGTAGCAATATGGGTATTTCCAGAATCGCCACCACCACCACTACTAGAACCAATAATAGGAGTTATAACTGCTCCAGACCTAAGATCCACCGTTTTTGAAATAACTAAAAATTGGCTTTTATAACCAAGAAGTTGATCTCCCACTGTGGTCGCCAATTGTTTTAGGGTGAAAATACAAAAAAAATATGCATTTTAATTTCATAGTTAGTGTGTTATTTCATTAGTTAAGTCCATGAGAAATAAGAAATATATAAGGAAGTTTCAAGTAACAAGGAATTGAAGAAAACTGGTACAAGTTGTCAAAATTCTGTAAAGTTCAGAAGTTTATCATCAATAGTTGAAGCCAAAGACGAATACGTTTCTATTTGCTGTGAGAATGGTACAGATTGTAGATCGGGTGAGAAGGTAAGTAAGCATTCTCATCCTCTCATAGTGGTTGATTTCCTTTCTTAGAGATCATCATAAAAAAAGTTCTTATCGTCCCACGTTTCTATGGGGCAACAAAATATAATTCGGAAGGTTTTTCCCTTCCCACCATTTAACGTGTGCGGGATTTTTATCTTCATTCCTACCTGCATACATGAGAACCATAAAGTGCGTCTTTTAAGTGCAATTTCATAAACCCTATTGGTTAGGCAGAAGTCGAGGAAGAATGCTTATTCGATCACTCTCGAGGCTGGATTCTTTCATATGGTTGGTTTTCTCCTAACTCAAGAGTTAAGCATGAAAATAATGTTCTTTGGTATTTCTAACTTCTTATTATTAGTGTGCAAAAACTATATGTCCTCATAGCTCTTTGGATGCTTGTGGCTTTGAAGTTGGAGTAGGTTTTTTGGGTGTACATCTTGTAAGCCCTCAAGATACTATAACTCATCCACTAGGGACACCTAGGGGTTTAAAAGCTTGTTACACATGCTAAGTGTAACTGTATCCTCAGCGAAAAGGAGTCGTTGTACTTTAGTATTAGTTTAGTTAGGTAGTTGCTCGAAGACTAGAAAAAGGCATGTGGGGGGGAATTTGATAGGTGCATTATTTACATTAATTTTATACTCTAATTTCATTGCTTTCTTGTTAGTTTCTTGCTTTTATGTTTTGATTTGTTTTGTTTTTGAGTTCTTTAGGTATTTTGAAGATTAATCAACTAAAAAAAAGGAGTTCATTCGAGAACAATGGAGAAGTTAGAGCGGAAAATATACTTTTGGAGTGAGTTCCAAATACACTTATGGCTAATAAAGTTCCAATATCTAGCCGTAGACAAGATGAAGAAGTGAAACAAGAATTCCAGACTCATATACGGCTAGAAAATGTTTCTCGACCTAGCCGTAAAATATGATTAAGAGATATTAATAATTTTAAGACACCATCTTATATAGGACGAATAGACGAAGCCAACACAAAAAGAATGAGGTCAGTCGGACGTCGGATGAAGGAGTTATGGCCGAAACGGTGGAGGAAAGAGAAGTGAAATTCATGCTCAGTTACGGCCAGGAAATGCCTAGCTCGACCCAGCGTAACTGAACCTGAAAATCATCCAAAAATTGTTATATATATATGGCTAGGTCATGGGAAAAATTCCTAGATGTATGTGGAGTACTTGGCACGTTTATGGACTTGTAAAACGAGTAAAACACGGTCCCAGAAGGATTCCAAAACCTAGAGAACAAGGAAACTTAGTTCTAATGGGATTCTAAACCCTAGAAAGAGAGTATACTTGAGAGGCCAAGCATTGAAGTCTATAAAATAAGACATTTCTAAGGCTCAAAAAAAATATTTTTTAAGTGATCTTCAATCTCCTACCTCTCATATCACATCTTCTACATCAAAAAACCTAGGGTTATCCCCTTAACGGGAAACCATTCTTCTTCTTTGTATATTTTCCATGTATTTTAGTAAATCCATGAGTAGGTAACTTTGTTCTATTGGTTGGGGATATAGTTGGAAGTCCTAGACATAGTAAATCAATCTGGCTGGTTATTTTTAATGTAATGATCTTTTTATCGCTTATGTTATATTGTTTATATCGCCATGTGTGATTGAAGATGTGTTCGTTTAAGTTACAAATTGAATAGTCATGTACTCATATCTAAAGCTAGGCTAGGGTTTGAGATCCGGAATTACCAAAGAACTCTAATCATAAGTAGCACAACATAGTTGTTAACAACGGGATGTTTCCATGCGATTATGTGTAGAATCTTAACCTAAGTTAAATCTGTGTGGCTCTTGCGCCGGATTGCTTAGAATAACCTCAAATCACAAACACGATTTCCATCATTGGGTTAAACTTGAGAGGCTCTTGCGCCAAGTTATTCATTGAGAAGGATTCAAAGAGTGGCTCTTGCGCCTTTGATGATACAAGGAGTTTTTCCGAAGTAAGCTTGCGATAGGATGCTCTAGGGTTATTGGAATAAGAAGGATTAAACGTTATCTAATCGATTGAAATTTTTTTTGTTAGTGATGAAAGATGAAACCCTTAACCAGTATTTTCTCACCTTGAACTCAACCTTTATTTACTTTGTTTTAATTTGTATAATTTAGATCAGTAATTCTACAACCCCTATGTTTTAGGGTGAAAAAAAATGTACTGCAAAATGGTACTTTCGGGTAGGTTCGAGAGATCAAGCTCGAACAGGACGAGCCTAAACCAAAAAATAGCCGTTCACGTCCTGCTTGATTACAAAGATGGAAAGTATTTGGGTAGGTCTTAGGGGAGGGAAGCAAAGAAGGTTGATAAATATCAGTAGTGTGTGAAAAGAATGGATTCTCCTTAGAGGAATCGCTAATTCTGTAGGTTTTGGTTTCTTCAGACTGATTGTGTTGTTGTATTTCTTGTCTTGTTTTGAATAAATGAGAATCATCTATTTATAGTTTGGAGAGGACACATTGATTTTCTCGTAAGTCGTGGAAGTTAGGAAGAGATAGAGAAGCGATGATTGTGGGGATTGTAGTGGGGTGGTGCCCGGAAAGTATGGAAGACCTTTCTGACCACTACTCCTCATCCTCTCAACTGCTCTGTAACCGCCCACTTCTTGTTCGTGGGGGTTGTGTCACCACCCACGATTTCATAGGCCGCCATACCAATACTCCAATGAGAATCCCCCCATGTTGTATTTGATATCTCGTGGTAATAGTGGAGTTATAAGCCACTATGGTTTTGATTAAGTCAAGTCAAGTCAAATGACTTGCTAAGTCAGTGAGACAAGTGGTGTGACTCACTGGATTAATAGTCAGAATGATTAGTGTCGATTCTGTGAAGTTCAGTGGCCATGTACTTTCTTGAAAGTAATGTGGCACATTTAGTGGTTAAGTATTAACTCAGAAACGACTTATTGTAAGTCTGAGAGGCATTTGAGGCCAAATGTTGTAGAGGGCTACTTGGGCAAGGAGACCTGCTAGAATTCTTATAAAACTTAATATATGACCTATATTGAGAAGAAAGGCGTATTTTTGAGGAAAGCAGCTAGCAAAGCCAACACTAGCTACTTAGCGCAAATAAGAATGTGCTAACTCTTTTAGTGTAAAAAGGCTAATGTGCTAACGTCTCAAGAGTAAGACCAATATGCACAACTTATGGTAAATATTAATTGTACTAGGGATAGAAAGCTAGTACCACGGAGGTTTGAAGTTAACACTTCAATTATATAGTTAGCGCTGAGGTTTTAGCATTGGTGCACTTGTGGCTAAGTCGCTAAGTATGATTATGTTAGGCCAAGAGGCGTACTAAAGCTTGAGACTCATTGGATAAGTCATGGAGGACGCTAGGGATGCATTGGCCCCTATGAGGCATGTCAGAGAATCTAGAGACGTATAAGCCATTTGGGGCGTGCTAGCCTTTGGCTAAAGATACGTAGGAGCTAGGGCTATGACGCCAAGAAGCTAGCTAGGGACGCATGATGTCACGGACTGGAAAATTCCGCCTCCGACGCGCTGCGCTGGGCAGGACAGAACTCCTCGATGCGTTATTTTAAAGAGTGTAACCCGACCTTAAATCCTAACTTCTCGCTGGAAAGTGCAGGTAAATTTTTTCTTACCAAACATGCCTTGTATGCAGTATACTCGAAATGTAGTTCCCACATCATTCAAGCTACGTTTATACCGTTATAGGCATATTTTCCTTTCCAAACATGCTTTACAAACATGGTACTCAAATCGTAGTCTCCATATCGTTTCAACACACCCTTGTCCTACAAAGGGTGCAAGGCCATTAAAGCTCATGGTGAATGCCTTTGACTAGCATACCATTCCAACTTACCCTAATTATACCAAGGGTTGAAGGCTATACAAGCTAATGGGGATGCCTTTGGAAAGCATCACATAATTTCGCTTTATTGTCCAGGCCTAACTCATGCCTTGGACCAACACCTAGGCTATTTCAAGCCTAAGATTTATCTTCATCAATTTTACTTCGACAAGGCGCTGGAGCATGCACTTATCTTGTTCTTTCCAAGAGTGCAACATCCAGGCACATGTCATTCCATGCCGTGACGGTTCCAAGGAAGTTTGAACAAACCATCAAATGGAATTACAACTACCTCATCAAGTGTGGTAATAATCATCTCTTGCTTAGCATTGCCGAGCCAAATGATATGAGTTACCATAATGTCGCAATCATCTCCCAAATAAGATGATATGAGCGACAAGGTGCTGCACCTCAATGCATTGCATTGCGGCTGCCTATGTACCCAACCCGTACCTTGATGGGATCAAGCATGACCGTAGTTCATCATAGGATCGATTCGAAAGGGACAAGAAACTTAAGCCTATTAAGGCAAAGCCAACTTCGATTCCAACTTCATCGCAAGGCCAAAGGCCAAGCAAAGCCTAGTCCATGTAGGCCAGAGGGCTTTCGCAAGGTATGCACTAGCTTGTGCATAACTATCGCTATTTATTATGCAAATATGCATTATCAAGTACGTAGCAAGATCGAAAGATGCTTTCGCATAATTTCAAGCTTCATCGGCTAAGCTACCAGCATATTGATGCTTATGCATCAAGTATGCTCCAACGTATAGGCTACTTCGCATAACTACATGTGCATTACCCCTCATGCACATTCAAGCTTCATCGGTTAAGCTACAAACATATTGATGCTTATGCATCAAGTATGCTCCAACGTATTGGCCACTTCGCATATCTATATGTGCATTACCGCTCATGCACATTCCAACAAAGCTTTCTCCCTATATATGTTTTATTCGCATTTCTACAAATAAATATTAGAAAGGTAGGGGTCATCTATCGACTGCAATGCCGAAAATGAAGATTTCTTGCCAAAGTCAACCATTCTTGGCTCAGTGACTTGATAATGCATCATGGCATAATAGTGCCTTAGCACTATGATGCATTTATCAAATAGCGAAATTGGCTCGGTGATGCATTGGATCATGCATCACGGCATAATAGTGCCTTAGCACTATGATGCTCTCACTTACGCAACTTCGGCTCGGTGATGCATTGGATCATGCATCACGGCATAATAGTGCCTTAGCACTATGATCCTCTCACTTACGCAACTTCGGATCGGTGATGCATTGGATCATACATCACGGCATAATAGTGCCCCAGCACTATGATGCTCTAACTTATGCAACTTCGGCTCGGTGATGCATTGGGTCATGCATCACGGCATAATAGTGCCTTAGCACTATGATGCTCCAACTTAAGCAACTTCGGATTAGTGATACATTGGATCATGCATCACGGCATAGTAGTGTCTTAACACTATGATGCTCTCACTTACGCAACTTCGGCTCGGTGATGCATTGGATCATGCATCACGTCATAATAGTGCCTTAGCACTATGATGCTCTCAGTTACGCAACTTCGGCTCGGTGATGCATTGAATCATGCATCACGGCATAATAGTGCCTTAGCACTATGATGCTCTCCCTTACGCAACTCCGGCTCGGTACAATAGTGCTTTTGCACTATCATGCCTCCTCGAATACGCATCACGCGTAGTAGTGCCTTAACAGTATAATTCAAGGTCAAGGCATCCACACCCCAATGCATATCTGGGTAAGCTTTATAAGCTTAGGATGAAGCTTCAACCCAGGCCATGACGCGTCCATGAGTAAGCGTCATGCGAAAATTGCGGGTGTTACATTCTTACCACCTTCAAAGAATTTCGTCCCCAAAATTTCACTCAAAACTATTGTGGACAAGCTTCATCGATTAAGGTTTTCTATGCATATGTCCCATTCCATGATGCAAAGAAATCTTGCAAGGGTCCAATGTTTGTTAGAGAGGACAAATTAGAACCTTCGGAATATGCGTCCCATTCCGCATATCTCAGAATCCTAATAGGGCCTACGATTGCCATAAATGCATGAAGACCTTCCGAACATACGTCCCATACCACATGCTCTAGGATCAACAAAGGTTTTTACAACTTTACAGAGAAAACTCAAATTGGATCCCTAAACATGCGTCCCATACCACATGCTCAAAAATGCAAAAGAATTTACTCAACACCAGATCTTAAGTGGACGTCCCATACCATACACTTAAGAGTCCCCAATATTCACATAGGTTGAAAAGGGCCATCGCGAGTTTATGAATAGTTTTTAGCGTAGTACTGTGAGGACCAAATTCTAATGCCAGTGCAGTCGGATTCAATCCATCGTCCCGGACGATCTTCCACTCGTAAGTGGGTGCTAGCCAACCTGACAACACACACCGTGCCACACGGGTGAGGGGGTGATCACCCAGTGCCAAGGGTAGTCGGATACCAGCCACCGTTCCAAATGGGTTTCCTGGCAAACTCACAGCACACTCGAGCGCGTCCAAATCTTAGCGGAGTAACTAGTGAGTTACAATTTATTTTGTATAGGCACTTGGCCTTATTTTTCTATTCTATTTTCACACAACAGTTGGCCTACTCTTCCAACCTTTCTATTTCCTTTAAAGGAAAATTTTGTAGTCATAATACAAAATGCTCACTGACGAGTCCAAAACTCACAGTCCCTAGTGTTTTCTCGGAACTTGTTCTGATACCATTTGTCACGGACCGGAAAATTCCGCCTCCGACGTGCTGGGAAGGCCAGAACTCCCTGATGTGTTATTTTAAAGAGTGTAACCCGACATTAAAGCCTAACTTCTCGCTGGAAAGTGCAGGTAAATTTTCGTTTTCCAAACATGCCTTGTATGTATTATACTCAAAACGTAGTTCCCACAACATTCAAGCTACGTTTATACCGTTCCAGGTATATTTTCCTTTCCAAACATGCTTTACAAACATGGTACTCAAACCGTAGTCTCCATATCGTTCCAACACACCCTTGTCCTACAAAGGGTGCAAGGCCATTAAATCCCATGGTGAATGCCTTTGACTAGCATACCATTCCAACTTACCCTCATTATACCAAGGGTTGAAGGCTATACAATCTAATGGGGATGCCTTTGGCAAGAATCACATAATTTCGCTTTATTGTCCAGGCCTAACTCATGCCTTGGACCAACACCTAGGCTATTTCAAGCCTAAGCTTTCGCTTCATCAATTTTACTTTGACCATGCGCTGGAGCCTGCACTTATCTTGTTCTTGCCAAGAGTGCAACATCAAAGCACATGCAATTCCATGCTGTGATGGTTCCAAGGAAGTATGAACAATCCATCAAATGGAATTGCAACTACCTCATCAAGTGCGGCAACAATCATCTCTTTCTTAGCATTGCCGAGCCAGATGATATGAGTTACCATAATGTCGCAATCTTCTCTCAAATTAGATGATATGAGCGACAAGGTGCTGCACCTCAATGCATTGCATTGTGGCTGCCTATGTACCCAACCCGTACCTTGATGGGATCAAGCATGACCGTAGTTCATCATAGGGTCGATTCGAAAGGGACAAGCAACTTAAGCCTATTAAGGATAAGCCAAATTCGATTCCAACTTCATCGCAAGGACAAAGGCCAAGCAAAGCTTATCCCGTGTAATCCAGAGGGCTTTCGCAAGGTATGCACTAGCTTGTGCATATCTATCGCTATTTATTATGCAAATATGCATTATCAAGTACGTAGCACGATCGAAAGATGCTTTCGCATAATTTCAAGCTTCATCGGCTAAGCTACCAGCATATTGATGCTTATGCATCAAGTATGCTCCAACGTATAGGCTACTTCGCATATCTACATGTGCATTACCCCTCATGCACATTCAAGCTTCATCGGTTAAGCTACAAACATATTGATGCTTATGCATCAAGTATGCTCCAACGTATTGGCCACTTCGCATATCTATATGTGCATTACCGTTCATGCACATTCCAACAAAGCTCCCTCCCTATATATGTTTTATTCGTATTTCTACAAACAAATATTAGAAAGGTAGGGGTCATCCATCGACTGCAAGGCCGAAAATGAAGATTTCTTGCCAAAGCCAAGCATTCTTGGCTCAGTGATGCATTCTCGATAATGCATCACGGCATAATATTGCCTTAGCACTATGATGCGTTTATCAAATAGCGACATTGGCTCGGTGATGCATTGGATCATGCATCACGGCATAATAGTTCCTTAGCACTATGATGCTCTCACTTACGCAACTTCGGCTCGGTGATGCATTGGATCATGCATCACGGCATAGTAGTGCCTTAGCACTATGATGCTCTCACTTACGCAACTTCGGCTCGGTGATACATTGGTTCATGCATCACGGCATAATAGTGCCTTAGCATTATGATGCTCTCACTTACTCAACTTCGGCTCGATGATGTATTGGATCATGCATAACGGCATAATAGTGCCTTAGCACTATGATGCTCTCACTTACGCAACTTCGGCTCGGTATAATAGTGCCTTTGCACTATCATGCCTCCTCGAATACGCATCACGCGTAATATGGCCTTAACACTATAATTCAAGGTCAAGGCATCCACACCCCAATGCATATCTGGGTAAGCTTGCTTCAACTCAGGCCATGACGCGTCCATGAGTAAGCGTCATGCTAAAAAGTTACGGGTATTACACATGGCCTTGGCGCTGAGGATGCAAGAGATGCGCTAGGGAGCTAGAGATCCGTTGTCCTAGCAGGATGCGCTAGCTTGGAGACGCATAGGCTTTTGGCGCTGAGGATGCAAGGGACACACTAGGGAGCTTGGGCGCATATGAGCTTTGGCTAGGGCGTCACGAAGCTGGAAAGGACGTCATGGAACTAGGAAAGGGCATCATGGAACTAGGCAAGGGCGTTACGGAGCTAATGGCTAGGGGTGTATTGGCTTTAGCCGTTGATCGAGGGCGCATCAGGATAGAGCTAGACAAGAAAGATAGCACATTTGGCGCTAGATTTAGGGTTAGCACTTTAGTGCTAGGGTTTAGGTGCTGATGATACGTTGGCTAAGGCCGTATTATGCTAAAATGTGCTAGCTAAGACCATTTTTGGTTAGCTAGCACTTCTCAGGCGCTAGAGTTCAGAACCAGGAAAGTTACTGCTTTTAGCGTTATTGTGGCTAATTGGTGCCAATGTGGTGTTAAACCAAATAACTAGTGCTAACTTGGCGCTAATATGAGAAAAGGCTAGGGTTAGCCTAGCTGAGAGGTTCAATGCATATTTTATGGCGTTGTTTCTCAATTGTGGCGCATCCAAGAGGAGTAACGCATTATTTAGGGCTTATATTTAAGCGAAGTGCTAAAGTAGCATATTTTAAGCTCATAAGAGCAATTTGAAGAGCATTCATTATGAATGAAGCATTTGGCTATAACGTATTTCAGGGTTTAAGCATTAGTTATTCCTCAGTTTAGTGGATGTTGCTAGAACATCGATGCGCATTCGAATAAGTTCAAGGAATTCAGCTGTGGAATTTATACGACTCAAGACTAGTTCGATATGGCATGGATATTATGAGTATTGATAAGGCTATAAGGCAAATTTAGAATATTTAGATAGAATCTGTGTTCTTAATTCGATTGCGGAATATAAATAGAAGCACAGTATTCTATATTAAGCATATGCGCATAAATATGCACATATATGTTCTTGTTGCTTAGTAAAGGGCAATTTTACAATTCTATCCCTTGTCAAAAACTCACCATCTACACCTCCTTGGTTATATAAGATGTTGAAAACAAATAACAATTCACAGCTCATGGGAACGATCCTTACTTCTGTTATATTACTTGTTATTATTAGCGGAAAATATCTGAATTAATTTGTGCGCAAACAACACTTATCATGTAATCAATCAAGGCATTATCAAACAGAGCATGGTCCTTGAGAACTAATGTTTGGCTTGATCAAACAAAAATTAACAGAGCATGGTCCTCGAGAACGTGTGACCAACAAAACCTTATCGAATAGCATGGTCGTCGAGGACGCGTGACTAACAAAGCTTGTTCGAATAGAGCATAGTTCTCGAGGACGCATGACTAACAAGGCATGCTCAAAAAAGGCATGACCGAACAAGGTTGACACGAACAAAGCTTAGTGAGCATGTTGGACTAAGGTTTGGTATGGCCAACAACGCATGGTCCTATGGCCTCTCATTTCATGAGGACCATGGCTTCCCGACTTAGAATTTTATTTGATGTGGTGCAAATTTTGGATGGGGCAGGGAGGGACAAATAGGGAGAGGCTATTTATCTGAACTGTTGACGGTTTCTAACCAATTCAACTTCTGACTATTTGCAGGAAGGTTATTTTCGGTATTCATCCAAATTTATGTTTCTCCAGATCCTCCTCGCATTTATCTATCGGTTAACAATTTAATTAAATAAAATCTCCATGTTCCAACACCTCTATGTTACAAGAACCAGGGAACTTCCACCTCCATATATCTCACGCACTCTTTTTCTCACATCTACATCCACCATCACCACTTAAGTCTCTGTTAAACTATTCCCACCTCCATATCCTAACATTCCAGTCGTGTTAATTGATTCAATATAAACAGTTGAGAAGTTAAAATTGACCTAATAGTGAAATCTCAAATGTGGGATAGAAATGCAGCAGCACATTTATATCGAAGTTTATTATGATCATAAATTTTGGGGTGTTTGATTTGTGAAGTAGAAATTTTTTTGTTATATGATCGATCTGAAACTAATTTTGCAAAAAAACAATTTGTGGGTTTTGGATTTTTGGTGAAGATTTGATATGGGTTAGTTAATTTTGTTGAATTTCCTTTTCTTTTGGGTTGGATTCTTAAACCCTTGATGGGGTTGAGTTTGTGTGATTTTGATCCCTGATTTTGATGATCTTTTGTTTGCTTAACAAACAATTTTTTAGAATAAGAAATTACAAACAAAAGCAAAACATAATCCAAAAAAGTTTGGGAGATCCAAATATGCTAATTTTTTCTTGTAAAAAACAATCATCTCTTAATGGAAAAATTATTTTTCTAACTTTATGTTTCAGGACCGACTGCTAAAACATGTTTGACTGAGGTATGGTGTTCTGGTTTATTGCTCCAATATCTCATATTGTTTGGTTCGTATTGGTAAAATTTCTAAGAACCTTACTAGTTCACAGGAGGGAAAATCTGAAAAAAATCAATGAGTCGTGTGATTTTAAACATCGAAAGTACCATTCCGTTAAATAATCAAAAGATAAATCGGTTAAAAATAACTAAGGCACCTCCCTACTTGTTCCTCACGTTTGCATCAAGAAGTGCGTCACATCAAAAAAAAAATTCCTCCTAACTTTGAGCACTAGGCAAGGTGGGTCCCTAACACGTATATGCTATATATATTTCTAACACGTGACATGAATAAATTTTTAAATTCAATATTTCTAATACGGTATTTTTGACAAAATTCCACCTTCTACCACACTTTTGTCGCGTGATAGTTGATTCAACAAAGTGATGATTAAGTCTGATTCGGTTATGGAAGAAATCACTATTTAAAGTATTCTTTTGGATCAAGAAGCTCTAGGAATACCGTTGATGGGAAACTAAGATTTGCACTTTAATTTTCGTGTTCACTACTCATTGTTGAGATAACAGTACAATTATCTTCTAGAAAAGTAATTGTTTATTTTGTGGTCCTTCTTTTATGATATAAAGCCACTCAAGACTTTCAAGGTTTAACTATTGCAGATCTAAATGATTCTGGATATGTGAAATGAAACTATTGATTACCAATATTAACAAACTCCGTTATACGAGACAAATCATTAGTGGAATCAAGTGCAAGTTGTTACTATTGATCAGATTAAGAAGATTGAAGACTTTAAAGGCTTTAAGTTCTTTTGTGTTTCTGATCTTGGCATGATTATCTGCTCGACTTAATTGTTTGGGAAAAACAAGTTGTCTATTTCGATAAACGTAATTTTTTTGGATAAACAAGTTGTTCGTTTAACAAACTTAACTTGTAGAATAAATATTGGTTATTTTGATAACCGCGATCTAGATTGATCTTAATAAAGGAGTTTTATATATATTGTTATCTTATTTATCTTGGAAGTGTAGATTTAAATGAATATGCTTGACTCTGAATTAATCATTTATATCTCTGATACTGTGATTGAATTTGATTGGGTTATCAAACAGTTAAATTCCTTGATGTTTGTAAGACGTGTTAAAGGATTTGGGTTGTAGAAGTCTTTACGGAGGTAGAGCAACACTTGGCAGTGGATTATGTTAGGTGACTCATGTGCGTTGGCCAGATTGGTTGTATGAGCAAGGATACTGCGGAAACTGATTAACTAGGGGTAGTTTATTCGATCTCAACTATATGAGGTTGCGGGTAGGCATTTATGTAGCAACTTATTTATGAGAGTATTCAAAACTGGACTAGGTCCGAGTTTTTTATGCCTAACAATTTTTATTATTAATAAAATATTGCACATATGTGTTTTTACTTTACTTTCTCATCGTAATTGTTATTATAATTAAAGTAATAACACTTGTAAGTTAGCAACATCTTGGATCAATTCTCTTAATCTATTCCCTGACCGGAATCTAGATTATATCTAAGATCACCTTGTTGATATGATTTTTAGTCGTGGTAAAATCAAGAAGATTATACAAGGTTTGTCTGATATAGGTTATTGCAAAAGAATTGGTGATGTACTAAGTACCCTCGTCTACTCAGGTACTACTTATTAGCATTACAACTCGAGAGGATTGATATTTCAGTGTCAAACCAAAATACCCAACAAGCATTAGCTCTCCCTGAAAAGGAGGTGATCCAGCCAGTTACTAGCCCAGCTAACGAAGTTTAACGATCATCCACTAGAGTTTCACTAATTAAGCATCCAAGGCACAGTTTAACCTGCAGTTTCAAGATTACTTACTGCTCTGTCCATCTGGAAATCTTGGTTCGAATCCTACGCTCTTGGATAAAAGATATTCCATCTTTGCATTTATTGCGATTCTTTCTCCATGAGTATCGTAATTGCTATAGTCTTATTACTAAAAAAAAAAAGCAATTTCCTTTTTTTCAAAGGGGAATCAACGCTTGTTCTAGCTTAGACTAGTGAATAATAAGGAAAGGCAGGGGTCCTGCTTGCATCCAAAAGTCTGACTGGTCCCATCGACCGGCCCAATCTCCAGTGGAACGTAAACTATGAAAGAACTTCTATTGGTCAGCCATTTGCTTACTTGGCGCAAATAAATTATAAAATACAACCTCACAGAGAGGAAAAATATTACGTCAACGGCCTCATTTCTTCGTGAACGTTGTGGAACAGCTGCGGAAGCATGGGCTCTACTTGATACTTAAATGCTTTAGCTTAGTCAGCTTCTTCGGTATCTAAGATAATATATAGGTATGAAGACGAGGGAGAAGCGCCCGAAACTACCTTGTACCCTCCAAAAATTATTGGGAATATAACCATCAACCCAGGTTTAGTAAGAGGCACCTCGAACTACTGGAAGGCACTCCTTTGGGTCTATTCCAGTTGGTGAATCTGAAAGGAATTAATTACCTAGCTAAGTATTAAAAAGTAAGGGCAGGCCGATCATTCATAAACGAATGCAGGAGCTGACGTTCACGGTTCTTCATCTGACCAATCTAGGCAAAACAAGTTGGGCACTAAGTAAAGAAGATATAGTTGAGTCACTCGATCTCATCTGTCGAAGTAGTTCTGACCAACAATTCTTCGGTTCCTCAATAAGGTAAGGAGTAAGATAAAAAAAATAGGTTTATAAACCCGACAATCAAGCAAAAGAAGAGGGGCCTAGGGATCTGGATCCTCCCTCTATAGGGTAGGAAGAAGAGTAGTCAAAGTAGGTGGATCCAATGCGTAGAGTCTGACAAGAGTGTCGTTCATTCAGTCCACTCGATAAAGAAAGGGCTTCCTTCCTGGCTGGCTGATAGGTGCATAAATCATACATTTAAAGTAGTTTTTCCTGACCCTTATGTGATTTGTTTGAGTGAATTATTAGGTATTTTGATTACTTTCGAAGTTTAGTTGTATTTTCAGGTTACAGTTCAGAAACTCGCAGAATGGAGCTGTATGAGAAGAATTACCGAGGAGCCAGTAAAACTCTGCTGAATTTAGGCCTTTCACCATCCACAGTGTAGGAAATTGAATTACAAAGCCAACAGTGAAAGAGCGAGGTCATTCCGACTTCGTATGAGGAAGTTATGGGCAAAGCCACAT
>JAJJMC010019832.1:5301345-5337796 GCA_023531435.1 Papaver californicum
CGACTCATCATTACTCTAGATGGTGAAGACGTTATTGACTGTGAACCCGCGTAAATGTAACTCGTTGTTCAAACAACTATTCAGAGTTTCTAGAGCTCCTTGTAAGGCTTGTTGGAAAACTCGTTGTCGGACTTGATTAATCGCTTTTTGTTCTTCAAACCGAATGGTTTCGTTTTTGTAATTTTCTAATTGTACCAAATTCTTATAAGTTGAATTAATCAAATTTGATTTTTCTCGTTCTATCACATAATATCCATTTTCATCCAAATGACTTGAATCTGAGTTTTTATGAAAGTTGTTATCATGAGATGGATCTTCATCAACAAAGTGCTTAGTGAACATATGCAAAACCATAGAAGAACTTTGAAGAACGGATAATTCGTAGGTGTTTAAGGTTCAAGAAATCAAGAAGCATTATCGAGATTGAGCTGAATGTTTTTTTTTAAAGTCTTTATGTAATCCATAGTTTTCTCACCAAAGTGTTAGAGCATAGCTCGGCTGAACCCACAAGTGTTGGCATGTCAAGTTTGTTGTCAATGTTAGATGACCAAAAGTATTTCTTGATTTAATGTCCACTACAGTTAGTCTCCGGCTAGTATCATTTAGGAAGTTGAGTCTTAAAATTCACCAAATACTATTGAAGATTAAAAACTGAAGATTACACGAAGACATAGGCGAGAACTTCATCAATAAAGGTAAATGAAGACTGACGATCCTATTTGACTCATTGTTTTCTATCATTTTACCGGTGAAGGTTTATTCTTAATTCTTTTATTATGTTCCTTCCGTTACAAAGTGTCGCGTCCGGAGAAAGTTTATCTCTAATTATCTTAACATGTTTCCTTCGTGAGGAAGTGTCGCGTCCGGAGTGGAATCCACTTATTAAGAAAATTTAAGGAGCCTTCCGGGAAATGAGATATGTCTCCCACACCCACAAAACTTGCCTTGTGAACGAGTTGGTATGAGCCAAAAGAATACTACGATTACTCACGCCTTGCTCAACTAATCCAATTCTTTGTATCTATGTCGTAGGAAATTCACATTCTGCGACTTAACAACCAGCGACACTAAGTCAGAAGAAAACCAACACCGATGAAATGCAAATAACTTAGGCACAAAATGCACATAGTCTACAGTATGGGGGCCGTAGCAGGAAGTCCACATTATGTCAAACCGAACGATGAATTTCGACTGTCGACGAATCTTATCTCATGAAGGTGATGGTAGACCTCTATCGTATGAAAAAAGAAAGGATAAATAAAACCACGACGTTGAAAAAAAAATGAGAATCTTGATTCCCGATTGATGCAAATTCTTTATAAAATAAATTGCCAACCTAAATTTGAACATAGCTTGACAACGGGTCGGAATAATAACCGACGTTTAAGTATGTCTGGTCCCAGATGGGGTTTCAAGTGACATAATAGCCTAGACATACGAAGCGGAGCTGTCTAAAGGGGAAGACTGACTAAGAAATCCAGTGGAGCAAAAAGTGAAAGACAGTCAAACGAAGAAGCCGATAACAAATAGAAAAAATCTGATTCACCAAGAGAAACTGAAATTACATTCAGACACCTTTGCAGGACAAATAAAAATAAAGCGGACAAATGAAACAAGAAAATTAAGGCAGCACACGAATCAGGCTATGAAGAAAGGACCAGTAGGTATCACATAACTCTAATATTCGAACACAACAAGGACGAACTATGGTATATTCCTCGGCTGCCCGAAGAAAAATATTTTGGAGTTTTAAAACACCCATATGGAATTATTTGGGACTCAATCCGGCTTTCCCGTCTTTCTGCATATGTGTGGGGGGTGTGGGATGTCTGATCCGTATAGTAATGATGGACGCAAATGTAATTTGTAGAATCCAACGGATTTTGGATTGAGTGAGGGTGCTATCTTAAAAATCTATTGGACACCCGCACCGGTTATATTAAGGGTATATTGAATATTTATAAAATATGGAGTTAATAGAATACTCCCTCCGTACCTAATATAAAGGAGGAACTAGTCTGATCTCTTAGATTAGATTTTTATTTTTTTTATTTCATAAATATCCATCCTCTTTCATGTCTTACCCCTTATTCTATTCCCAATACTAGAAACTTTAAGTTAACTGTGATAATTCCCAAGTTTCATAAATAAAGGCATATGTGGTAAAAGTAGCTTTGAAATTGGAACTCCGCAATTCTAATGGGACTATAAAAAAATCTAAACTCCGCCTTTATAATAGGGACAGATGGAGTATGTACATATAATTCATTTATACATATGATATTGTTATATATGTTTTACAATCATTTTAGACATGATAACTTTTGTATATGGCAAAACTGGTGCTTCTTGTAATTTGTAAGGGCTAGTTTTTTGTAGGTGTTGTTCATAGCACTTGTTATATATGTGTTACTATTGTGTGGGTTTTATAGAAATTTTAAATCGATTTTGTTAGGTTTGTTTCTTTATTTAAATATTAGTTTAAAAAAACTTCATTAAATAGTTGACATTAAATTGGTCCATTCGCGCATTTATTGGATGTAAATCCTTTGGATGCTGGTTTATATACCGAACTTAAAATTCATCGTATATTGAGTTAGATACTGACGAAACTAAAACCGATCCAATCTCACTCCTAGTATTATTTTCCATAGGAATTACTAGTTAATCCTGGTTTGGAGACTTTAATATCTGATCCTCTCTTGGAGGTGGGTTAATCGGTAGTCCAATATCATGTTTTTGGACGAATAACTTAATTCAAGGTCCATCAACATGTGTAGTCAAATCTAGTTTATTTATAAATGCCCACAATACCCTTTATAGTTTATACATATATCAATAATATAAGCAAATCATATTTCATTTGATCTAAAAAAATTTCTCATTCTTAGTTTCAGAGAGTTTTGGAAATGGATATCGACCTTGATCATTCACAAACTTAATCTAAGATTTTTGTAATTGGTGAGTTGTTTTACTCATTATTGATCTTATTCTAAAATTTGTTAAGGTTTTTTCATTTTTCTTCCAGAGTTTCTAATTAGAGTTTTCTTCATTTTCTCAAGCAAATATCAAAATTTCTAGAGAGAAATATAGAAAGTGATGATTTAACGTAGAGAGATCGTTGATGTTGAAAAAGGATATCAAAATCCCGATAGTAATAACTCACATCGCAAATCTTGAGCCTGAGATGTGATAGGATTTTTAACCTATAGCCACAAGCGCATGACAACTACAAAGTAGAAGCGGTAAGTACATGTTTGTCCATGTAGATTGATTATAATATTTTCAATTAATACCCTAATTATATGCTAAAATAAAAATATTTATTGTTGATTTTACGAATTAAATTTAAAGAAAATAACTAAACAAATTGGTTGATTAACAATTATGAGAAAATTCCAGGGTTTCAGATTCCACTAATTCTGATGGTTGTAAAATTAATTAATCACTGCTTTAACTATTACTCTCAAATAATCAAAACAATTTTCGAACCTAATCTCATGTTTTGGAAGATTTATCGTTTTAAAACTTAATACTACAGCTCTCTTTGTTATGCCAAAAATCTAATTCTCCTTTGCTTATAAAATATCAATAGCCTAAAGACTATCCCGGACAATTATTTTGAAGCTTTTTTAGATGAGAAAAATATTAATCGTTGAAAGGCACAAAAATGGAGTAATAAATCAAAGAAATTAAAAACTAATAAATACCCATCAAAAATAACTTCCTCCTATATCCTAGAGAAAAGTTTAGCTACTCATAGCAAAAAGAACAAAAGAAAATTGTTAAAACATATTGATTTATTAGTGAAAAGATCTTACAATTTTCATTGTTGATTAAACGATAGATTTCAAGTGCAGTTTCATAAAGTACGGTTCTCTGGAGCTGTTGGATAAGACTGTTGAGAGGTGCAATGAAAGAACGACTGCTTGAATTTGTAGCAGCATCAGAAACTGTTGTAGACATTGTTGAAGAAACTGTTGTGAAAAGGCGTTAATATGAAAGTTTAGGCGACGACAATTAACAACAGATTCAACGGTAACGGTTCCTCCTTCTTCTTCCTCGGAAAAACCCTAGAAAATTCTGAAATTTTACAGAGTGTGATTTTTTTGCTCTTCTCGGTCTTTGAGTGTCCCTATATCTCATATAGCACTTCTTATACTAGAACCCCCCACATCTCATGAAATCTTCTCATTGAATGAGAATCATCTCCGAATATACTTTTGCAAATATTTTCAAGATAAATTTTTTTTTCTTCTTCTCGAATCTATTTTAGGAGAATATAGATGTTGTTTCCCTTTATTTTAGCCTCACAAATACTTCTTCTCATTAAAATTCTTCCTGGAAAAGATAATTCTTCCTTTTTAGTTGCGGTCTGTTTTGATATTTTTCCAAAAATTCACGAGATGTGACGCTGTCATGAAGAGTTTAAATAGCACACGAATATCTTTCTATTGAGGCAAGAATATTTCTTGTCTTAAACGCTTGAAACTTTCCAAAAACTCTTATCCACATCTTCTCAGATCGAGAAGTATAAGTTCCCGCCAAAAAACTAATTTGAAATGCAATGGGTGCTCTTAACCACGCTTGGGTGCCTTTAATAATTTCCGGGTGCCTTAAACACTTCTTCTGGGTTGTTTTTAACATTTTTAAGCTCATCATGTCCATAATTTTTAGCTCACAAAATTACCTACAAAAGGACAATATTAGAACAAAAATTGATAAAAATATTATAAATATGCGATCATTTAAGACACAAAGACGTGTTTATCAAATACCCACACACTTATTATTTGCTAGTCCTCGAGCAAGTCTAATCTAGAAAAAAAAACTAACTCCCTGTCGCAGGCATCGGGATTGCACTTAGCATGTGCAGCAAGGCGTTAAACCCCTAGGTGTCCCTAGTGGACGAGTTTTGTCTCGTGAGGGTTTACAGGAGATATACCCACAAACCCCTTACTCCAATTTCAGCTACTTATGAACGATTGAGGATAAACACTAAACATGCTACTTAGTTGGCTACAAAATTCTTTGGCTACGAGAGGAATTACCCTGTTCTGAATCCAATTGTTGTACACGATTTTGCACTCAAGCGTACTAAAATTCATGTAAAAGATAACATAGCACTACTCAGAAAGTCATACAATTGACCACGATACTCATAGTCTATCAAAGTTCAATCACATGAATAGATTTAGAAAATGGTATGAAGATGATGAAGTTTGCACATGTTGACTAAGGTGAACGGTGTTTCCGATATCTGCTTCAAGGTCGCCGCCAGGATCAATTCTAATTGATTGAGATACGCTCCCACTGGTCTGAATCCTTATACTAATATCGACGCAGCTAGTATATAGAAGGGTCCCGACGGTCGGTTTATTGAAAATAAAAAATAATTATTTACTTCTTTTATTTTATTTTATTTTATTTATTTGGAAATTGATCTTAATACAATAGTGGGGCTTGATCTCAATCACTCTACTTCATCCCAACGATGATAACAAGTCGATACTAGTGCTCCACCAAATCACTTAGAGAAACATAAAATTGTAAAAATAAAAACAGAAGGTGATATTGTTATGATGATTCTGAGATACGGTGACGACTATCATATTATTTCTAACACCTGAGTTTTGTCCTTTTATGAATAGATCATTTAGCTGGATCCCTCAACTCCTACAACCAAGAAGTTTGTTTCCATCTACTTAGAATGGTCAGTGTCATCCTGAATTGTTCACAAGTTTCTAGATTTTGAAGTGTTTGGTACAACTAAAAAAATTTAAATTTTTCTCCCTTACCCCCAAACTTAAATTAAACATAGTCCTCGATATTCTAAAGATAAATGAATGAAAGCATGAACAAAGAGAAAATAATGAACAAAGTAAAAGAGATGGGGAAAGATATTACCAGCATTGTCTACCAAAAGGATATGGGTAACCTCTCATAGAGCGCTAAGTTTAACGTCTTCATCCAGACTTGGTTACCTTGCAGATTAGTCATGATAGACATGATTATTCAGTTCTGATTCTTCCACTGCATGAGTGGTCAAATCCAAAAATGGTTCAACCATTGACCGTTAATTTTGAAAGTTTCTCAATTCTTAGGATTTTCAACTTCTACTGCGCCATGTGGAAAAACGATCTTGACATAGTATGGGCCGGACCATCGGGATCTAACTTACCAGGAAAGAGATATAAACGAGAATTGTACAAGAGCACTTTTTGACCAGGTTCAAATGACTTTTGAATAATCGATTTATCATGAAATTTTTTAGTTTTCTCCTTGTAAATTTTCATATTTTGGTAAGCATCATTACGAATTTCTTCTAACTCATTGAGTTGAAGTCTACGGTTATCACCAGCGGTTGGTAGGTCAAAGTTTAGCCGTTTAGTAGCCCAATAAGCACAGTATTCTAATTCTACAGGCAAATGCAGGCTTTACCGAAGATAAGTTTATACGGAGACATCCCCAGTGAAGTCTTAAAAGCGTTTCGGTAGGCCTACAAAGCTTCTATTAAGCGCAAAGACCAGTCTTTTCGAGTGGAGTTTACGGTATTTTCCAAAATTTGTTTTATTTGCCTATTAGACACTTCTACTTGGCCACAAGTTTGCGGATGGTAAGGTGTAGAAACCTTATGAGTAATAAAGTACTTTTTCATGAGAGTTTCGAAGGAACAATTACAAAAATGGGACCCTCCATCACTAATAATTGCTCTAAGCATACCAAATCGAGAGAATATGTTGTCTCTAACAAATTTGATCACAACGTGGCGATCATTTGTCTTGGTAGCTATAGCTTCAACCCACTTGGACACATAGTCAACAACTAACAGAATATAAAAGTTTCCAAAAGAATTAACAAATGGACCCACAAAATTAATACCACATACATCAAATATTTTTATCATCAAGATAGGAGTTAATGGCATCATATTACAATGGGTTATCTTTCCTAATTTCTGACATCTTTCACAACTTTGACAAAATGTGTGGGCATCTTTGAATACATACGACCAATAGAAACCAGACTGCAAGACCTTAGCAGTGTTTTCTTTGCACTAAAATGACCTCCACAAGCTCCAGAATAACAGAAAGTGAACACACTTGAGATTTCATTGTTAGGAATAAAACAACGGATGATCTGATCTGGACAATATTTGAATAAGTATAGATCATCACAGAAAATATGTTTCACCTCAAACAAGAACTTTACTTTATCCTGTTTAGACCAATGCTCAGGCATTTGACCAATTACCAAATAATTAACAATATTAGCAAACCAGGGTAACTAAGAGATGGAAAATAATTGTTCATCAGGGAATGTGTCAAGGACTGGTCTCTCATCATCTCTAGACTCAACAAGGATATGAGATAAATGGTCGGCTACTATATTTTCAGAACCCTTTTTTATCACGAATCTCTAAAGTAAATTCTTGCAACAGTAAAACCCATCTAACCAGTCGGGGCTTCGAGTCCTTCTTAGACAAAAGATACTTGAGCGCGGCATGGTCAGAGTAGACTATAACCTTTGACCTAAGAGATATGATCTAAATTTATCAAGTGCAAACACGATGGCTACCAGTTACTTCTCAGTGGTTGTGTAGTTTATCTGGGCATCGTTTAGGTTTTTACTATCATAATAAATCACAGAAGGTATTTTATCATGTCTTTGGCCAAGGACAACACCGACCGTATAATCAGATGCATCGCACATGAGTTCAAACGGGATGTTCCAATCAGGTGGTCGGTTAATAGGGGAAGAAGTTAACGAAGATCTGAGCTTCTCAAAAGCTTCAACACATGCTTCATAAAAAACAAAGGCAGTATCTTTATCAAGTAGGTTCGACAGAGGTAGATCAATCTTGCTAAAGTCTTTGATAAAACGACGATAAAATCCAACATGACCAAGGAAAGATCTAACTCATGTTACATTCTTAGGTGGCCTTAATTTTGAAATTAGGTCAACCTTGGCTCTATCAACTTTTATTCCCTTAGCGGACACCACATGTCCTAACACTATTCCAGATTTAACCATAAAATGACACTTTTCCCAGTTTAGGACTAAGTTTTTTTCTTTACAACGTTCTAGAACTAGTGTGAGGTGGTGCAAACATTCATCTAAAGAAGAACCAAAAATCAAAAAATCATCCATAAAGACCTCGAGAAACCAATCCAACATGTCCGAGAAGATACTTAGCATACAACATTGGAATATTGCAAGTGCATTACACAGCCCAAAAGGCATCTGTAAGCAGAAGTACCAAATAGACATATGAAGGTTGTTTTCTTCTAGTCTTCTGGGGCTATGTGGATTTAGTTATACCCAGAGTATCCATCTAAAAAAAACAGTAATGGCTATGACCGCCTAATATTTCTAACATCTGGTCGATGAATGGTAGAGGAAAATGGTCTTTCCTAGTGACTGAGTTCAGCTTACGATAGTCTATACAAACTCTCCATCCAGTAGTAACACGGGTAGGGATCAATTCATTATTCTCATTCTCAACTACTGGACAACCTGGACAGGGCTAACCCACTTACTATCAGAGATGGGGTATATGATACCCGCATCTAACAACTTGAGCACCTCTGTGTGGAAAACATCTTTCATGTTGGGGTTTAAACGTCGTTGCATTTCTCTTGAAGTTTTGGCACATTCTTCTAGGTAGATTCGGTGCATACATTCAGCAGAACTAATTTCTTTCAAATCTGATATGGTCTACCCAAGGGAAGCCTTGTGCTCTCGGAGAACACTAACTAGTTTACATTCCCGAGTGGGCTCTAAGTCAGAGGCAATAATGGCAGGAAGAGTACTCTCGTTACCTAGAAATACATATCTCAACTTATCTGGTAACGACTTTAATTTAAGTGTGGGAGCTTTAACTAAATATGAGACGGGATTTCTGTAGTGGGTGGAAGAGGTTCAGGTTTAAGTTGCCATTTCCCGTAATCCAAAACTGGTGCAAAATCTAGCAACACATTAACTTCTTCAAAATGACTATCCTCATCGTAGTAGGCTCCAAAATGGGTCAAGCAGACCTCTAACAGATCGTTAATACTATTGGTGCTAAAAGTGTTCTCAATTAGAGAATCAATAAAGCAAACAGACTCATAGTGGTCATGGTCTGAAGGGGTTTGGAAAGTTTTAAAAACATTCACCGAGACTTTTTGATTGTCAAAAGAAAATTCCACTTGACCGTTTTGACAATTGATTATTGTATTAGCAGTTACTAATAGCGGTCGACCTAGGAAGATTGGAATATGGATTTCTTAGTCTGAGATAGGTTGAGTGTCTAGAATCACAAAGTCAACTGGATATATAAAGTTTTCTACCTAAACCAAGGCGTCTTCAATAATTACGCGTGGAATCTTGATTGACTTATAGGCTAACTGAAGTGTAATCTTAGTTGGTTTCATCTCCCCTAGTCCAAGTTGTTCGTATACCGAAAACGGTAAAATATTCACACTAACCCCAAGATCTAAAAGTACATTTTCCATCCGTTGATTGCCTATAGTATAAGTATCAGTGGGACAACCATGGTCTTTGAATTTGACTGAGTACTATTGTGTAAGTAAGGAACTAACTTGTTGGGTCAAGGATGCCTTTTTACGGAAACTCATGTCCCGTTTGACCGTACACATATCCTTTAGGAATTTGGCATAAATTGGCATATGTTTAATTTTATCTAACAGGGGAAGGTTGATCTTAACCTTCTTAAGGATGTCTAGGATTTAAGCATAAATGTCAGGCTTTTTCTTGGAAAGCCTTTGGGAAAATGGTGCGGGTGGAGTAAACACTCTCTCAGGGATATTTTCCTCACTTGGGCCCATATCTCTGTCTCTAAGAGTTTCGTCGATCTCGGAATCTTTTTCAGCTTGAGTATTACCCTTAGGTTGTTCTGCCGTGTTTTCTACTGTTTTGTCACTCCTGAGGGAAATGACTGTTTGAACGTGCTCATTAGAACTACCCGACCCATTTACCTGGTGGACTCCTTTTAGATTTAGAGTCGGTTGACTAGGAAATTTCTCATTATCCTTATCATTTAGCTATTTGATAGTTGACTCATTTGTGTCATAAAATTGCTAATATTTCGATCACTATTTTGTTGGACAAGTTGAAAGCTATCGAGCCTCTGACCTATCTGGTTAAAATGTTGGGTAGTCTGGGCATGATTAAGGGTACTACTTTCAATAAAGAGTTTTAGAGTTTCCTCTTGAGGAAACACCTTAGAATCAATTGGGCTTGGTTCTTGGGATTGAGTTGGGTTCCTATGCAAAACGTTGTGGTGGATTGCTAGAAGCATTGCTCTGATGGGCTCCTTTAAACCAAGAGAAATTCGGGTTATGTCTCCAACCAGGGTTATAGGAATTTGATAAGTGCATAGTTTACATATTTTAACTATCATTTTCTTATACTTATTGCTAGATTCAGTGTGAATTACTGTGTATTATTATTACTTTTGTAGTTTATGTGTTTCATTAGGTTACATCTCTGAAAGAAGTGAAATTGAGCTCAACAAGGAAGACTTGCTAAAAACCCAGTGGATCTCAGTCTAATCCAGGATTTTTACCCGCCATCTTTTATAGAATTGAAAGGCAAAGCCAATGCAAAAAGAATGAGGTCATTCCGAGTTCGTGTAAATAAGTTATGAGCAAAACCGTGACACCAATTTGGATTTGTTATATGTGGGGCCTTATTGGGCCTGCACGGGAAGAGAAATAAGATAAGCGTTTTGGGCTCGCCTTTGACGTGCAAATTAGGGTTTTTGTTGGTTTTTGAGGAGGTTAAGTCTCCTGATTGGATAAGGATCAAAAGGAGGTGGAAGAGTTTAATGAGATTAGGATTTCTAATTGGATAAGAATCAAGAAGAGATTACCAAAGCCTATATAAAGGGAAGCCTAGATACAATTTTCTACACAACTTCTCACAGATAGAAAACTAGGGTTTAGTTTTGCTTTTCAAAAACAGTTTATGATTTTCTTTAATATTTTAATGGCTTTTAAGAAAGTTATGTCTAGTTAAACCCAACCACTGGGACAATGGAGGAAGCTATATTTCATGAATGAATGGTAACTATTTTTGATTCTTAATGACTTTTGCATTGATTTTAATTGATTTATGATTTTTCTTAATCAGTTGTGATTTTTTTTTTTTTATGGTGTATGCTGGTACTTAAGAGCTTTTGATGTGCCATGCTTGTGATTTACAGTTAATGTTTTAGAGATCTACTTTTGGAAAAGAAACAAAGTCAATAAAAGAGATATAATTGTTAAAGAATCATTATAAATTATTCAGAAGTGATCTTGGTGGAATCCTTAGTTCCAGTTCTTCCCAATATTTTTAAAATCTTTTACTTATTTTCTAGTTTAAATCAAAATTAAGTCTAAAACGAATCTTCACAAGTCTCAGCGAACAAACTATTTTTACCACTTTTCTAAATCGATCAGTATTAGAGTATGGATCAAACTTGGGTCGAACCTCGTATTTAGAGTGCATACCCCCATGCAAGACACTAACCTGGTCATGGGTAGTTTCACTTGAGTAAAATTGAGGCTCATTGTTATAGCCCATAACCTGACTCGACCCTTCTTGGCTTCTAATCTCTAAGACGTCTAAACGCTTAAGAATATCTGAACCATTATCAACTCGATTAACCCTATAGATTGGGTTCATAGTTACATCTGGTTCTCTCATTGAAGCCCATTACCTCGTTTTCTTAGCTAACTCGATAAACGAAAGTAAGTTAACACTAGCTCCTAAGTCAAGCAATGTTTTATCAACTACGTGATTACCAATCACATAAGATATGGTGGGGCATCCAGGGTCTTTATACTTATGGGGTGTTTGGTTCAGAAGGATTGAACTTACTTGACCAGCTAAAAAGGCTTTCTTATGTACATTAAGCTTACGCTTTCGTGTACAATGATCTTTAACGAACTTGGCATAAGCAGGCATTTTCCTAATTGCTTCTAATAACAGAATGTTGATGTTCACTTGCTTAAATATTTCCATTATCTCGTTGAAAGTCGATTCCTTCTTTGTTGGAACTAACAACTGTGGGTATGGGGATTTAGGCACAAAGGTAGTCCTATCGGGAACTGCTTGGGAATGCTTAGAATTTGTTTAAGTCTCTTCAGCTACTGGCTCCTCTTGGGAAATAGAAGGTGGAACTACAATATGTCCACTATCAGGCATGGTTACCTTGTTGTCAACTACCTTTCAACTCCTAAGGGTTGTAATAGAGTTCACATGATTGAACAATTTCTCTCCAGAAGATACTTCATGAACTCCTCTAGGATTGGGTTGCGTCTGATTAAGAAACTTATTTTTTTCTCTCAATTTTGTAAATTGAAAATAGCCTGAGAGTTAGACTGAACCATCCCCTCAATAGTTTGATGAATCTTTGTAGTGCTTAGAGCTAAGCTCAAGATTTTCTTATCTGACTGGTTCTGAAACTGGGATGTATCTGAAGGATTCTTAGTATAGCCAAAACCCGGGGGATCATGAGAATTACTAGACTGACCTTGATTCTGACCATTAGACCAGGAAAAATTAGGATGGTTTTGATATCGATATAATTTATACATATTTACCTTCTAATTAATATTTATTAGTACTTAATTTTGTGTTAATATTATTATTTTATTATTTTAATAGGTGGTTCGCATAAAATCTAATGTTACAAATAAAACATAACTAATGACCCTTGTTAGTCTTATTATAGCATTTCTTTGCCAACTGTGTGTTTGGAAAAGGGATTGGATGGCTGTTGACGGAGGTTAGCTAGGCTGCTATTTATCCAGGCTCAGATGTGAACAGAAGAAAGAATAGTACAGTAAGGTGGAACTAGATGGACTGTTGGTTAGGCGACAGTTGACTGAATTGAAGTTAGAAGTCCATTGGACATTTTGACTTGAGTAAATTTATTGTGGCTAAGAAAGGGGTACTGGGCATATTTGAGCTAGATAGCTAGGTGGACGTCGGATGAAATGAGTAAGCGGAGCAGAAGTTGAACGGTCAGGTGGGATTGGAATTGGTGAAACAAGCTGATATAAAGAAGTAAATTTTTTTTATTTGAATTGATAGTGACTTAATGGATCGCGTAAGTGGGCAGACTTTCTTTAGCTGCTGGGTAGCTTGTGGGGTCGAACAACACTAGAAAAAGACGTGGATGTAGCATGGCATCAGGAATTGTACCGTAAAAATAAAGCAAAGGAAAGTGAATAGAAGCCGGGTCTTCTGGACGTGAAGGTCGGAGTTTGTTGGTTGATTGGCACGCACATGGGAGATAGAACGTGAGACTGCAGACTACCTAGGGGACGGTCAAAGCTAGAGGCTAAAGAAGGTACGGTAGGGGAAACCTAGACTAGGCGGAAGAAAATATTCTTGGCTTCTTTAGGTGCGATTAGTAAAAGAAAAGAAAGAGCTATACTTTGATGTTGGTTACACGTGAAGGAGACTTTTCTGTTAGCTTTTGGCTGAGTGGAAAGTACGGCAGCATGGGAGATAGGACGTGGGATTTAAGTGAAGCCTGACATAAGAGTTTGCTAGGTTGTTGATTTCCGTGAAAAAGCCTAGTATAAATAGAATAAGAACAGAAGAAGAATATGCAGCATCTTCTTTTCGGCGGAGTTCTCTTCTTCCGTTCTGTTTTCGTACAGGAGTTTCCTGTGAAGAAAAAAAGGAAGAAGTTGTTGTGTTCCGGCGGCGTAAAAAGACAGAAAAGACGATAATACTTCTGGACATTGGTCTAAGTTTTTCTCTTTATTTTTCTTCTATTTACTTTTATGGGTTTTAAGAAACCCATCTCCATGTTCTAATTAATTTGTAACTAGGGTTTAATGTTGAAACCACTTACAGTTTTAAATCAATTTAATCGTTTTATTTGTTACAGACCATTATGATTTGAATAGATTAATTCCATGATTTTAATTTATTAAATTTCATTAAACAACTGTGACGTCGTTTGATGGTACATGCTTGGCCTAGGTTTTTGATGTTCCATGCTTCTGGTATACAGTTCTTATTCTAAAAATATACTTGTTGCAAATATATTTGTCTACTTATTTGATATTCCATGCTTGGGTTAAATCCTTTGATGGGCTATGCTTAGAATAGCCAGATATTATTTGTGGACCTATAATTAGTTTCGTATAATTTTCTTGCTAACGCAATTTTATGGTGTATGCTTGAGACTAGGGCTTTTGATGCACCATGTTTAGGGCGTCCCAGTGATATTTGCGACTCTAAATATTCATGAGTTATGTTTCACTTCAGTAATTAAATAAAAATAGTGGTGGATACTAAAAACCCTGGTTACCGACTCTCCCATTTTAGTTATTTTATTAGTTTAGTTTGTTATATTAGTTTATTAATAAATCTAAAAATCCATAAATATCATTTCTGATTAGTTAATTGAGATATTGATTGCAATATTTCCCCGCTCCCTGTGGGTTCGACCCATACTTGCCGTTGTCTACTTGTTAGACGCCGTGCGATTGCGGTTTATTTATATAGGGTAATCTAAAATCCCATCAGGTTTCTCCAACCAGGGTTATAGGTTTTTGAATATGGGTCAAATTTTTGGCTGTTTTCAAACCTAGAGTTGTTATAACATGGGATTGTTCTTCATATCTAGCATGGTTTGACACATAATTCATCTCTAAGGCCTTTAAACGCCTAAGGGTATTTAAACCATTATCAAATCTATCGATCCTATGGATAAGATTCCTAGATATTTCTGGTCCCTTCATTGAAGCCCATTGCCTAGTTTTACCGGCTAACTCGATGAACGAGTCAAAATATTTATCTAGGTCTTGAAAGGTGAATTCTCCACCACTCATTGTTTCTACCTGCATATGGTTTTCATTATCTAGGCCCTCATACAAGATTTGGGACATATGAGCTTTTTCAAACCCGTGATGCAGACACTGGTATAACAACTCATTAAACCTTTTTACATATTCATTTAAGATTTTACCTAATTTTTTTTTAAAGGTTTGAATAGACTGACGAACATCAACAGTCTTATGGTGTGAATAAAATTTCTTAATAAAGGCCTCTACAAGGCTATCCCAAGTTGTGATTGTTTTAGCTAGAATAAAATGATACCACTCTTTATCCTTTTCATCAAGGGAAAAAGGAAACATACGCAACTTAAATATATATATCGAGACATTTTGATAGCTCATGGTCCCACAAATCATTTCAAAATATCTCATATGGGTATAGGGATTCTCGTTGTCTAACCTCCTTAAATGTATGAAGTATGTTAATTGTCCCAGGTTTGATGACAAATTTCCCATTAGAAGCGGGTAAAAGTACCCCATATTCACGTACTACTCTAGAAGGGTTCATACGGTCTTTTAGAGTTTTGTTCACCTGGACCTCATTCTTATTATTACCACACATTTCATCAAAAACGGATGTACCACCTAAATCCGTATAACGGTTCGGACTTAAACAAAAAAAATCGTTTTCTTCAAGTCTATCTCCTACACGGATCCAACGACGCATACACAAGCAAAAATACTAGTGTTTAGAAAGAATTGTGCACATGCAAAATTCTGGGGTTCACTATTTTAGGTAAGCTTGGGTAACCTCAACAAAATATACCTACAGTCCAAGACTAGTCAAAGGTACAAGGCTGGGGTTTGTGGTGTTTCGGATGATAACGCCAGAGGGTTCACCGTACTATCCCACAAGTTTTTCTAAGAGTGGTGTGTGCTAGTGTTTTTTTTTTAAAAACAGAAAATGAAATATGCACAAATATACTAACAAAGGGAATAAAATCTGAAAAATTAAAATTGTTTCTAAATCTAAAAATATAAATTAATGATTTTTTTTTGGAACATACTAACCTTTATTGTAGCCAATTTTCCATAAAATTATGTAACAAATATTACCTGCACAACAAAGAAAAGAAATACCCAAATGAAATCTAGGAAAGAAAATAATAAAAACAAAATAAAATTATAAACTACTAATCTAATTAACACAAAATTAAAATTTAACTAAAAATATTATTTCTCAATCCCCGGCAGCGGCGCCAAAAATTGATAGACTTTTTAACCTATAGCCACAATCGCACGATAACTATAAAGTAGAAGCGGTAAGTACGGGTTTGTCCACGGAGATTGATTATAATATTTTCAATTAATACCCTAATTATATGCTAAAATAAGAATTTTTGTTGTTGATTTTACGAATTAAATTTAAAGAAAATAACTAAACAAATTGGTTGATTAACAATTATGAAAAAATTATAGGGTTTCAGATTCCACTATTTCTGATGGTTGTAAAATTAATTAATCACTACTTTAACTATTACTCTAAAATACTCAAAACAATTTTCGAACCTAATCTCATGTTTTGGAAGATTTATCGTTTTAAAACTTAATACTTTGTAACGCCCCACCTCATCATTCTAGGTCGGCCGCCCTAAATAGAAGTGTGGCACGACTCATGGGACAAAAATAAACACATTCAAGCCTTCAGGCCAACAAATGTCAATCCGGCTATCGTGTGGTGTTTTCGAATAATGATAAGTTTTAAGAAAATCTCGTAAAAATGAAGTGTAATTTAAAATTAATCTGATAAAAGAGAGTCTAAAAAAAAACAATAGTTCATCTTCGACACACAGGTCGGATATTTAATTTAAATGATAAAAGTCTTACTTAAAGTAAAGAAGTATGAATTTAATCACTAGCTCTAAAATATTTAAGCGTTTAAGCACCTTGAAGAAAAATGATGTAGCTTTCCGGGACAAAGATCGTTCTACAAGTTAGGTCGCTCCGAGGCTACCGTTCCCTGAAAAATAATAGTAAGTTGGGTCAGACCCCAACTTAAAGTAGATTCTCACACCCTTATTCCCTATACGGATAAATTAGCAAAACAAGGTTCATGAAATGATTTCGTCAGGTACAAATAGTTTATAAGAGTGCCTCTTTGAAAGTAGTAAGGTCGACGACCTAAACAGAAATATAGACTTTTAAAATCAAGATAAAACACAAAGGCACATAAAATCATTATATATAAAAGAAACGGAAAATAGATTTCCCACCCACAAAACTAATCGACTATCCCTCTCTAAAATTTCATTCTCTAACTGTATGACAACATATATTGACTCTTACGTAGTCCACTTAATTCCTTACAGTGTGCAGGAAGTTAAGTGTTGCCAACTCCATTCAAGATAATAGATCCATATCTTCTAGGCGACCCCTCGGTCATCGCCCAATAACCACTTGGAGTCGAACCAACTACGAGTCTCAAACAGATATACAACCATACATAATATCTTTTTAACTAGTGTTAACTAGTTTACTTCTAATTACCGACGATAAAACATCAATTATAGTAAGTACAGACATATACTCTCATATATATGTACTGAAGTCTACTGAGACATAATGAGAAGTAATTCATCCATTCTTACTCTTTCACTACAATTGCGCATCATGTCTTTCGTATTAGATAAAAATAATTTGTTTGATAGTAAAAGTCTTTAAGTGTCGAAAGTGTATATGTTGACGACCTTCAAATGAATATATGCATCATTCCACTACAGTCAGTAAGACCGACCACAACAACATAATTCTCTATACAGTTCATACGTAAAGCTAACTTAATTTAGCCAGGCAACGTTCAAATACAGTCAATAGAACTGACCAAAACAATATACTTTCCTGTTTAGTTCATAAGAAAAGTTAGCTAAATTTATCATTCAACTACAGTTAGTATTCCCTGTATAGTTCAGAATTAAACCAAACTTAATTTAGTCTCAACTATAGCAGTAAGAAGTATATAGCCTGGACTCGTTTTATCATATGAGAAACAAGATCAGGTCACTAAGCTTTTGTAAATGGTTTCACCATTTGCACCTGCACCTGTAGAAGCTAAAGTAAAAAAAACAAGACTAACTAGGGCAGTCACGCACTCATACCTCAGGTAAATATCATAGAACATGTAAGTTTATGCTAAGGCTCCAAGTTATTATAAATAGAGTACAGAGAAACTACCCTTAGATTAAACTTGTAGTGCAACTATATACATAGATTAAAAAACGAAATTAGTCCACCCATGAAACTATCTAACTGTCGAATCACTACTTGTTCTACTTAACGGAAAAGAGCAGGAGAAACAGTATATTCTATTACTCATCCAGTATACGAAAGACAAACCAAAGAATAACATATTTGGATTCTCTGTATAGTTTATAACTAAACCAAAAAGAACGTATTTGGATTCCCTGTATAGTTCATATCTAAACCAAAGAAGAACGTATTTGGATTCCCTGTATAGTTCATGATTAAACTAAACTAGAACGTATTTGGATTCCCTGTATAGTTCATGATTAAACTAAACTATATATATATATATAGTTTTGGATTTGTTTTAATCAATCCATAATGAGTAGAAGAGTTAGAAAAAAACTAATTATAGTTAGCAAACCAATCATAATGAGAATAAGGATTAGAGAACCTACATGTTTCGCTTTTACTACAATCTCTCTATAATCTTCAATTATGCTTCTCTATAACTCCGTCTTTCTACCTCTTCAAAACTTCTCTTGCGGCATCTAAGAAGATAGAGGAAGAACACTTTAGGAGGATATTTTATTTTTGAGAGTAACCGTGAAAAACAAATAACCCTAATCTTCTAATATACATACTTGGTCCACTTTCCTAATTTTACTGGGACTTTCCCACGAATTCCTAACTACACCCATATTCTTAACCGTTTGCGGGAGTTATAAGTCTATCAACTATACCAAGTCACACTATAGGTTAAGGGGTTTTACATACTACAACTCTCGTTGTTATGCCAAAAATCTAATTCTCCTTCGCTTATAAAATATCAATAGCCTAAAGACTATCCCAATCAATTATTTTGAAACTTTTTTAGAAGATAAAATTTTAATCGTTGAAAAGCACAAAATAGAGTAATAAATCAAAGAAATTAGAAACTAATAAATACCCATCAAAAATAACTTCCTCCTATACCCTAGAGAAAAAGTTTATCTACTCATAGCAAAAAGAACAATTTTTATTAGTGAAAATAGCTTATAATTTTCTTTGTTGATTAAACGACAGATTTCAAGTGCAGTTTCATAAAGTACGGTTCTCTAGAGCTGTTGCATAAGACTGCTGAGAGGTGCAACGAAAGAACGACAACTTGAATTTGCAGAAGCTTCAGAAATTGTTGTAGACACTATTGAAGAAACTGTTGCGAAAAGGTGTTAATATGAAAGTTTAAGCGACGACAATTAACAACAGATTCAACCCTACGGTAACGGTTCCTCCTCCTTCTTCTTCTTCATCGAAAAAACCATAGAAAATTCTGAAATTTTGCAGAGTGTGATTTCTTTGCTCTTGTCGGTCTCGGTGTGTCCCTGTATCTCCTATATCACTTCTATTTATACTAGAACCCTCCACATCTCATGAAATCTTCTCATTGAATGAGAATCATCTCGGCAGATCCGTTGAAAATATTTTCAAGATAACCATTTTTTTTCTTCTTTTCGAATCCGTTTTAGAAGAATATTGATATTGTTTACCTTTATTATAGCCTCATGAATACTTTTTCTCATTACAATTCTTCCCGAAAAAAGATAATTATTCCTTTTTAGTTGCGATCTGTTTTGATATTTTTCCAAAAATTCACGAGAGGTGACGCTTTCTTGAAGAGTTCAAATAGCACACAAATTTCTTTTTATTGAGGCAAGAGTATTTCTTGTCTTAAACGCTTGAAAGTTTCCAAAAACTCTTATCCATATCTTTTCAGATCGAGAAGTATAAGTTCCCACCAAAAAACTAATTTGAAATGCAATGGGTGCTCTTAACCACGCTTGGGTGCCTTTAATAATTTTTGATGGATGCCTTTTAACATTTTTCTGGGTTCCTTTAACACTTCTTCTGAGTTTTTTTCAACATTTTTTAAGCTCATCTTGTCCACAATTACTAGCTCACAAAATTACCTACAAAAGAGAAATATTATAACAAAAATTGAGAAAAGCATTATAAATATGCGATCATTTAAGACACAAAAACATGTCTATTAAGATGATGGCAATCTCATTGATTTCTCATGCTCTCCACTTCAACTTGATAGATATACCTATAATACGGTGTACTATTCTCTTCAACCTCCTTCTGGTAAGGAATTGAATGTTTGTCACTTTGTTTTTTCAAGAGTATTATTTTGGTTCTGGTAAATTATTGTTTTCAATTGATTTTATAATATTTTAGCAATGCTAGTTGATATTTTAATGAAGCAATTTCTCCCTCTACATGTTTATGCTTTATTACTGATAAGTAATTCCCCGATAACTCCTGTGCAAGGATGATTCAGGTGTGGTTGAGGGAACCTGAAGAATTGGTGACTTTCTACGCTAAAGATCAACTTTAAAGCAAATGATAAAAGTAAGCATGCACCTAATACTTTTTTTTCCTAATTACAGTTTTAGTTATTTTTCGAACGATAAGATTCAGAAATTAGTCTTTATTGTTGTAGCTAGGATATGATTTTTTGTGTTGGAATGTAATGATAGTTGTATAAGTTTGATTCTCTATTGAGATTTTCTTTGGCATAGGTAATGTGTAGTTAGCTAGGCTTAGTACATACAAGTGGAAAGTTTAACTTGGACCTATTTAATATTACTAAACTCGCAGATGTGGTTACATGGTACTATGGTAGGTTAAATTATGTTTGTTTGGCAAAGATGCAAGGTTTCGACCTGATCTAAAAAGACAACTACAACATATAATATTATTTTCTCCATGCATGACATACAACAGTTCAATTCTTGTTTCCTTCAGTACGTATATGTATTGTGATATCTACTAGGTTTTAACTCAGTGCATATCAATATCTACTAGGTTTTAACTAAGTACATATCAATATCTACTAGGTTTTCACTCAGTGCATATCAATATCTATTGGGTTTCCAATTCTTATTTTCTTTAGTACATGTGTATATGTACTGTGTTTTTCTTTTGAACTAGTGGAAGAGTGATCGAACTTGAAAACGATAAGGTTCGAGGTTATTTAAGTGATAACGACTTGTTAAAATTATTTAACTGATCTAACCTGTTTTCTAGTAGCCTTACTGAGCTTTCACCATTGTAAACTTATTCGGCTATATTGTACAAGATTCCTACTAATTGATTGTTGTTTTGCTAATTTTCCATAATGATATTTGTCAATGACTACTCTGAACTTAACTTGAATTATAAATGGTTTTTTCAGTGTCTACTTGGCGTTCAACTTGCGTTGGTAAAGTTTTGACATTTATAGATCCAATTATGTCCAAGGATTGTGGACATGTCTGACTTAGCCAATATATACCGACAATAGTTTATTCATCTATAACCAATATATACTGACAATTTATAATATCAAAATTGAGCCAGTTTGTTCAGTACAACTATTTATGTACTGTTATTATTTTTGACTTTTGTTCATGTTTAGGCAATGGGAAGAGCTGCAATATATCTTTCAAAGCTGGCAGATACATCTTGAGAAGAGCTCCAAGTACAATGGCCACAATCAGGCTCTCAGGGATATTAATGATCTTACTTTGGAACTGAGTTACTTGAGGTAAGAACTTAAATCTTCTACAATATTTCACTTGCGAACAGAACACTTGACAAAATAATACAAAACTACAACTTTTAGTAAATCGTAATAAAGGATTAAAATTATACAGGTTTCTGCTGACCATTTTCAGAGTTGATCTCATGTGCTTTTTGATATATTGATAAGAAGAAAAAAACCGGAGGAAGTTTGGGTTTATTTAGAGCTGATGACCTGAAATTCTAAGTGGAAACAATGAAGAAAGGACCTGTTGTCTTTAGGCAGTAACATCGTGTATCAGTTTGAGACCTTGCACATAAGTTCGAGAAAGGCTTCACCGATGAGCTTGTTAAACATTAAATCAAGCTTTTGTGTTGCAGTTTTTTTATAGGTTCATTTGTTATCTTAAAATTTTCTTTCAGTTATATGTTGCTTTTCTTTAATAAGTGCAAGTGGATATGTATGCTGAATCTATAAGCACTAAGCAGTCGAGCAGATATATACTCAATTTGTAAGCAGTGCAAGTGGATATGTATTCTGAATCTGTAAGCAGTCGAGCGAATATGAACTCAATCTATAAGCAGTGCAACACAGTGCAAGTATATTCATTTTGAAATTTCTTATTATTGACTTTATTTTTGGATACTTATTTTAAGTGGGGGAGGATGGGACAACATTTTATTTGTAAGCAGTACAACACAATCCATTATCGATCATTCATGTTGTTTAGTATGATGTTTTGCTATAATCATATATTTCAGGCCAAAGATAACTAAATTAAAGATCATCTTATATAATTGATTGAGTAGGAAAATCTAAGGTGAAATGGTCGAGATCAAAATCGAGAGATGATTACAAAGAGAAACGATGAGAAAAAGTGAACGAAATCTGAAAGGTAAATAGACAGTGAAGAGAAAATATTTTTTTCCTTTTTGTAACGAAGTTAATTCTGTTTCCGTCAGTTTTTGGTTAGAGAGAGAGGTGGTAGGCAAAAGGGAGGATTACAGTTTGTTCACACGTTTGGAACAAAGGGTTATATATGTCATTTCTATGTTTTAATTTATTTATAGATCTCCAATTAACTTTAATTTTACGGAGGACCCTAGGTTAACTACCTTAATGGGCTTTGGACCAAACAGCAAATTTTCCATGTTTTCCTTCAATAAGGCCATTCAAATAATTCCCTTTGCAAAACTGAGTGGGCCTTCAATATTATGTCGGTACAGGCCCCCGTATAATAATTCTATAACAATCGTAGGTGTAGTATTCAGTTTCGTTGTTTATCGGAACATCGAGGCCAAACTTCAATACCACCTGTCATCCAGCTAACATTCCAGATGTCATTGTTTTTCAATAACCTATAGATCCAGCAAAGTTCTTCTATTTTTTTTGCTTCATCGAGCAAACCTTCTTCCTTCTCTTTTTTCTCCAAGGTTTATTTGTGTTCATATTATCGCACTTTTGGTATTCAGAAAACTAAAGCGATGTCTTATGCTTACCTGTTCAAGTATATTATAATCGGTGATACTGGTAATTTAATCTTGATTTCTTCTTCTTCTATATATGTTTTTGTTTGAATTGCTTGTTATTGGGTTTTCCCTAATTCTGTCATGGAATGGGACCCAGTTTCTCAGATTTCTTTTCTTATGAATATGACCTAGATTTTTAACTTCTGTAAGATTTATAACGTAAGCCATGTTTATGTCTTCGATAATCAATTTGGGAAACCATTTATTGTGTAATTTGTTTGAATTGCATTTTTCTGTCGATGTTTCTGCCATTCTGACATATGTTTCTCATGTGATCTTATTGATGGAATCCAATGATGTACGCGTTTTTATTTGTTGTTGTTGCTGTATTGGTTGTTTCTGCTTTCCCGATTTAGATTTCCAGGATCCCTATTGGGTTGTGAGTTGTGACGAATTCTCTTTTGATCCGTCAATTAGTGTAGTCATCTTAACCTCTCATCTTGAGTATCAACACCAGACGACTTTACCGCCCTAGGCATGTATTAGTATTAGGTATAACCCCTATGCGGCCGGCAGGAGTTAGTGTCTTTTCATAGCTTCTTCTTCTTCTTCTTCTAAGCCTTTGATCCCAAACAAGTTGGGTAAGCTAGAAAGGAAACACGAGGACTTCCCAAGCGGACACCCACCTTGGTATCGCCTTTTCCTAAGGAAATGGCTGGTTTTCAACCAAAAAAACCAAAAAAAGGAACACAAGGACTTCCCAAGTGGTCACCCATCTCTGCTCTCACCCTCTTTTGGTCTATCACTGGCTCGCCACGCCTATCACGACCCTATTTTCGTAGGGGGATGGCTGTGTTTTTTAGCGTTGGCTCGCCACGCCAATCATGAACCCTCCTCCTTTATCCTGGCTTGGGACAGGCTGTGCAGAAAACTACACAGACGGAGTTAAATTAGTGTCTTTTTGTTCATAAAAACATTCAGAATTTTGGATTTGGTGTTTGATAATTTCCTGCGGATTGGGATGAATTTATGTGCTATGATTCTCTTAATCCACAATACGAGGTTAGGTTGCTCGTTGCTGTTGACAAAATAAGAACGCTGATTAGGTTCATTTGATTTTCTGTTCCGTAGGAGTTGGAAAATCATGCCTTCTTCTGCAGTTTACTGACAAGCGGTTCCAGCCCGTGCATGACTTAACCATAGGTGTTGAGTTTGGGGCGAGAATGATTACAGTTGACAACAAGCCAATAAAGCTCCAAATATGGGATACGGTTTGTCCACTTCTCCTTGTAGTTTGTGGGTTCTTCCTACTCGAATGCAGAATATGGTCTGAAATTAAATTCAGTTAAGTTTTTTTTTTTTTTACTTGTGCATTGTGTTTGATGGCCGCACCTTGTTATCAGGCTGGTCAAGAATCCTTCCGCTCAATTACGAGATCCTATTACAGAGGTGCTGCTGGTGCTTTGCTAGTCTATGATATCACAAGGTAACCCTTGACATCGACTGATAACTCAAAGTTAATTTCGAATTTCACAGAAGATCAGAAAATTAAGAGACATCTTTCTAATATCAAAGTTGTGAGAAAACAGCGGATGTAATTTTGCTGCATAGATCAGTTGTTTTAGATGATTTGATATGGTTATAACTTATAAGAGTGGGCTGTCTTAGTCATGTCTCTACTTTTTCAGGAGGGAAACTTTCAATCACCTGGCTAGCTGGCTGGAAGATGCAAGGCAGCATGCGAATGCAAACATGACAATAATGCTTATTGGCAATAAGTGTGATCTTGCTCATAGAAGAGCAGTTAGCACTGAGGAAGGTGAACAATTTGCCAAGGAGAATGGATTGATATTTATGGAGGCCTCAGCAAAGACTGCTCAAAATGTTGAGGAGGTGAGGACCCTACTACTATGCAAAAGAGCTCTCCTATCCTTGTCAACTTTGTTTCCTAGTTCTTTTGAATTTTACCCTTCTTTTCTTAATGAAGTTGAAAATATTTTGATAGGCGTTCATAAGCACAGCTGCCACAATATACAAGAAGATTCAGGATGGTGTCTTTGATGTATCAAATGAGGTTAGTCTCCATTTTGACTTACCAAAAGTGATTATTTTAGTTCCCTAGTTCTTCTTTGAAATTAATCCCAAAGGGAGTATGTGTTGGCATCTGTTAGGGATTATCACGATATTTTAATTACGTCTGCTTAGGGTCTGGCTGATATTGCTTTAGGCCCTGAGCAACCAACAGTGGGGTGTCAGAAGTCCTGTCCCTATGGACACAATGGATCTGTGCATGTTTGGAGTTACAATTATGTAACCTGTGAAATGTGACTAGATCTGATCCAAGGAAAAATATAAGGAGTGGATTGTAACTTGTTTCACATAGTTGGTTTTCCGAAAATGCTGTATTTTCTCTAACATTCTGCTTTCAACTTTTCGTTCAGTCCTATGGAATAAAAGTGGGATATGGAGGAGTTCCAGGGACGTCCGGAGGAAACAATGGGTCTACTTCTCAAGGTGAGGGGTGTTGCAATTGAAGTCCTGTGTATCATTTACTACACAGTTTGCGTTTCTTCATGTGCTTCTCTAGTGGTCTTTTACTTTTCTCAACCCCTAAATGCATTATTAGTTGGTTTATCTTTGCTAGCTGGAACTTGAACTGCTCAATTATACAATTATACAAAACTGTGAAGTATTTGTAATATTCCCAGATTCTCTTATCACTTGTAAATTCCTTTGTGCTTTAAATATTTATTTTATTGGTTTCAAAGTTGTTGCACCTCTCGTGTTTCCGGTCAAATTACGCGTGCAAAAGTTTTCTTAGGATATTTTGACGTAGATTCATGTATGGAATGAATATTGTTATCTATACTCCTTTCCTGTCTATGCTGTCCCATTCTATATTTGATGCGTCAGCTCTTTCCCAGTTATAATATCAGATTTGTGAAGCTTGACACTCAGGCTCTGGGTTCAGTGAAACCAGTCATTACGCGAGCACGACAAGACAACTTGCTTAGCTGAAGCATTAGCCAGCTCATTCCATTCATGTAAACGAAAATAATTGAGCAAAAATTGAATTCGCCTGGGAATTAAACGTTAAAAACTATTAACCATATCTGCTATTGACTTCGGGTAACCATGGATGATCATAGAGGTCAAAGGCGCTCAGCCTCAAACCTAAGTTCGAAGGCTTAAACAATTCCTGTCCCAACTGTTGGAACTCCCCGAAATTGAGCGAGTTCAAAGGCGCTCAGACTCAGACCTAAGTTCGAAGGCTTAAACAGCCCTTGCCTCGGCTTTTAAGGCTTGGCCAGACCACCTTCATATTTTGACAGTTGAAGATCACCTGCAAAATTGCGGACTAACCCAGATTATTGGTAGCTTTTCTGTTAGAGGCACGTGCAGCCCTATTCCAGAAAGATCTTTTTTTGGCCGCCACAAGCAAAGAAGTAATAGGAGTGTGCGTACATTAACTTATCCCCTTCAGCTTCAACCTTCGTAGTTTGTATCGCATCGTGTTTTTCCTTGCCTTGGTTCCTAGTGAGAAAAATGGCTTCATCGTCATCATAATGGCGACTCTCCCTCATCTATCTTCTTCTTCAATGACAACTAGAGGTGATTCTTCATCAAGAACACGCTCGAATCTTATTCTTCCTCGTACTTCTCTCAGTACCAGAGCGTCATCTGGTTTCACTTCACGGCGGCAATCCATATCTTTCCGTCAAAGGTAAAACGTCCTATGCCTCTTTTTTTTTTTTGTCAATTCTAGGGTTTTCAATGATGTCTCTATTTGATTCTGTACTTGCTTTTCTTTTTCTTCTTTTTTTATTTGACTCCGTTATTCTTGAGTTTGTGTTATCTATCAAAACACTCACCTGTCTTAGCTGAATTTTTTTTATAAGAATTCTCGATTTTCTGTTGCTGATTCGTAGTTTGGTAATTTTGATTGGCTCGATAACTTTGTTTCTGGTTTAGATGTAAATTTGTATAAGCTATGCGATCTTTTTTTTGTTGTTGTTTAGAGAATTGGGAGTTCTTGTGTTACTGAATTTTTAATTTAGGTAGTTAAAGATAGAATTTCTTTTTGGCTTTAATTTATAAATTGAGGAGTAATACTAGCATTACTTTGCAAAGTTTTGTCTGAATTGGTCTGTTATTCGGATTTTGGATAATACTAGGTTGATGGGCATCTCAACATTTGTATAGGTTATTGATCATGATAATTTTTTTCCTCTCTCTTTCCCCCCTTTCCAGTAGTTTTGTTGGCCAGAAGTGGCTGCAGGAAGGTGGAAGTGGAAAGTTACAATCCCAAAGGAAAAATGCATGGAAGCAATTTAATTCCTTTTTCAGTGAACCAGTCAGTGCAACAAGCTTACAGAGAAAACCAACGTGCATTTCTTGTTTCTGGGGACATCATAGGCACAGACGCAGTGCTAAATCTTTCCCAGGGAGAATCTTACATGACAAGTCGAATCTCCATTTATCAAAGTTATCATCAAGCGAATTATCTGTAAGTTACAGTTATTTTTGTGGTCACAACAGTGATGGAAGATCTTTGTGTCTTGAAAAAGGTGCTATGCATTTTGGTGCGTAGACAAGTTAATTTTCTGTTTTTATTGATCAAAAAAGTAAAATATACTCATTGGTTTTGTTGTTCATGGTATAGGTGCAAAAACTATAATTTCCATTTGCAAGAAGTTCACAGTGTTTTGGACTGAGGCACTCTATTTTTCTTTCTCCAATAGGCAATGAATGCAAATAATGTTAATATAGCTTCTGTCAATGCTCAATGTTTGAAATGTTCACTCTAGTTAGACTGTGATATTCAAGCAGTGCAGTTGTTAATGCTCAATGTTCAGTCTAGTTAGACTGTGATATCAAACCAGTGCAGTTCTCTGAATGTTTGAAGGTTTCAAGAAGTTAGACTCTGATATTAGTTTTCCACTGGCCCATTCTTCTGCATCTTATTGTTATTGGAACTTTATTCACCAATGCAGTTTAGTTTAGCTAACGGTAGCTTGAATGTCTTTTAGGTTAATCCAGCTCATGCACCATATGCAACTCCGGGTCCGGAAGAGCCGCATGTTGCCAGTCCAACTTGGACAGATACCGTTGTAGAAAAACAAGGAGTGGATTTCTTGGATCCTGAAGCAGCAAGAGCCGAGTTAGAGGGTTTCTTAGGATATCAGCTTCCATCTCACCCAAAGTTACACCGGGGGCAACTGAGAAATGGACTTCGCTGTATTATTTTACCAAACAAGGTTCCAGGAGAAAGGTACTATCCTTCAAATTCTTGCGTAATCTGGAAGAATGGATAATGTAACAACCTGCACACCTGTGTGTTGGATTTGGGCATCCACTAGGTCTATGTGCTAGATTAGGGATGTTGTTACAATCTTGACTTTACCTAAGGTAGAGTTGTGGCAAATATTTTTCAGTGTGGGCTTGCTCTCTAATGTTGTCATATGCCTTTTCATATGGTGCATCTACAATTTCATATGGAAGTAGTGCATTAGATGATCTTGCTAACTAGTTTTTGATATCTCTTTTTGTTCGGGATTGGTAGTCCAAGGCCAAGTCCAATCCCTGACATTTGGTCTTCTTCTTGGTCGTCTTTATATGTGTTACTTACCATCTACATAAATCCACATGTATCTTCAGCTTTAATCTTTTAAGTTACAATTTTGGGTTTCAGATTTGAAGCACACATGGAGGTCCATGTTGGGTCCGTAGATGAGGAAGAAGATGAGCAAGGAATGGCTCATATGATTGAACATGTGGCATTCCTGGGAAGCAAGAAGCGTGAGAAGCTACTTGGGACAGGAGCACGCTCAAATGCTTACACAGATTTCCATCATACTGTGTTTCATATTCATGCTCCTACTAGTACAAAGGTCTGGTATACTTCGATCTATGTCACATGAAAGCTGAACCTTTTTTTTTTTTTTTAGAAATTTCTACATTAGCATTTTCTCCTTTCAATCATTTACAGCATACGAAATTGCAATACAATTATTCGCTCCATTTGTTTAGGGGGGTGGGGTGGCACCTATGAGAGTGTCAGTCTCACTTGATCATTAGATTTTTGGTTAAATCCTGAATTATCTTCTGTACCAGAAGTGATGGGATCTAGAATAATTTTTTTATACGCTGAAATGGACTTCAATCTCATTTCTTACACATGGGTGCTTGTAATTTTTGAGATATATAGCTTTAGTGAATGGATCAGGTAGTTGCATTAAAAACATTTCATACACATGGCCCAGTGTTGATGAGACTGTTACTGTGCAAATTAGTGTATCTGAACCTATCACTTCTAGTAAAGAACAAATTACGTGCCTGGTATTCATCACCTGTGGTTCCGAAAGGATTGCCAGTTTATATAATTTGAATAGTCATTTCTGAGATCATAGTCTGGTTAGTCTATCTTTGCAACCAAGTGCTAATGTAAAATAAATCAAAACTAATTTTAGCATAGCGATTTTATTAGTTTAGTGTTTAATTCCAGAACTGAATTCAGCTTTAGTGCCTGTGAGATGTGTTGTAGCATCTCTAAGTTTAGTCATTTGCCTGCATCTATCCTTGCATGTGAGTTTTTGATAAAAGGACACCATGGCACACTTATATGCTTATATGCTAATGGACTTGTACCGTTCTGTATATTCTTTGAAGCACATGAAGGCTTAACTGATTACATCTGTTTGTCTAAAAAGCTACCTTGAGCTGCTTAAGTTATTTGTTTATAAATATCGATGGTTAGCTTTGCTTGTTAGGTCTCCGATGGGGATCTACTTCCATTTGTACTGGATGCTCTGAATGAGGTATGCATATGATCTTTATTTATTTATTGGGGGTTTTCATCATACTCCAGTTTATTGTTTGAATTTTCAACCACTGGATTATACGGATTTCGATAGTAGAATTTAGATATTGTTCATTTCTCCTCTTTTGTTGGATTTGTTATGCTGATTATTTAAATGAGTCAGCTTCTGTTGTAAAAATAGTCACTGATGCTCCCTTCCATAGTAACCACTTAAGAGTCAAAAACTGCTTGCCAGTGACTATTGAATTCCACCTTTCTTTCACGAGTGCAGATAGCTTTCCACCCTCAGTTTCTTGCTAGTCGGATTGAGAAAGAGAAACTGGCAATCCTTTCAGAACTGCAGATGATGAACACCATAGAGTATCGTGTTGATTGCCAGGTGAGTACCTTGTTCTCTATTGTGAGCTAGAATTTTACAAGTGTTTTGTATCTAAAAAGCTCTCATGTTGGTATTTGGAACTGGTTGCAGTTGCTCCAGCATTTGCATTCAGAAAATAAGTTGAGTAAAAGATTTCCAATTGGATTAGAGGAACAAATTAAGAAGTGGGATTCAGATAAAATTAGGAAATTTCACGAGCGCTGGTACTTCCCTGCAAATGCCACCTTATATATAGTTGGGGAAGTTGATAACATTTCCAAGATAGAATATCAGATTGAGGTATATCTTGACTCCCCAAACTTTGTTTATTGCATATTTCTTTGTTGTGTTCACCTTAGGAAATTTTGAGTCTTACATATTTTTGTAGGAGCAGTGTTACTAAGTGTGCTTATCCCCTTAGAAATTCTGAGGAGCAGATTAACTTACAAATCTAGTATCATGCAGGCTGTTTTCGGACGAACAGGTATAGAAAATGACACAGCCCCAGCTCCAGCTCCTAGTGCTTTCGGTGCTATGGCGAGCTTTCTTGTTCCAAAACTTCCAGTGGGGCTGGTGGCAAGCTTCTCAAATGAAAGGCCATCTCTTTCCATGGATCAATCAAAAGCTTTGAAGAAGGAGAGGCATGCTGTTCGTCCTCCAGTCAAGCATGAATGGTCTCTTCCTGGTGCTGGCATGGATGCTAATCCACCGGAGATTTTCCAACACGAGTTGCTTCAGAACTTCTCTTTCAGTATGTTCTGCAAGGTATAGGGTCTTGTTGTCTTTTAGTAGTTGTGTACCATGAAATCTAGATAGTAATCTGTTGGTATCTCCCAAACTCGTGAGATTAATCTTAATTTTCCACATTCATACCCTCTTCAGGAACACTTCTTTTTGGTTTATTTAGTTCCTTAGAGAACACTTCAGTGTTCTATTTGCCTGATCTACTATTTTTCTTTTTCACAGATTCCTGTGAGCAAGGTTCAAACATATGGAGACTTGCGAAATGTTCTGATGAAGAGAATATTCCTCTCAGCTTTGCATTTCCGGATTAACACCAGATACAAGGTGCATTTTTAGTTTTTAGCATATATACAAGACGTTTTGCTGCTGGAGTACCCGGAAGAAAATCATTTTAACTCGGATAGAAATGTTGAGGAAATTTCGTCGACTATCAACACTTTATGCCCCAGCTTGTTTAATCTTGCACATGTCTCAACTTTAATTAGTGGTCAAATCTTGGTTATAGGGTATTACGAAGTTTGGAATTTTTTAGCATTACACAGTACTCCCTATTGATCGTATATAAGAAAACAAAGGGAATAATTAGAAAAACAATGATAGAATTAGGAAAACCTATAATGAGTTGTCTGCAGTTATAAATTTCTAGCTGTATGTTATAGAGTAGATTTTATTAATTTGAATGCTGAAGTTATATGCGAGCTGTGGGTAAAATTGACTTTGATTTCTGTGAAACGATTTAGTATGTATGTCTTACTTAAGATTGGCTAGAATAGAGGACCAAGTGTAAATTCCAGTTGGTGCTGGCGATGTATATCAACGTAAAATTAGTTATTGTTTTTTTTGTTGGTCAGTAAGCCCTAGACCAACCTATTAATTGTTGGAAATTGTATGCATGTGTCGAATTAATTTTCTCTGTAAATTGTGCAGAGTTCAAATCCTCCTTTCACATCAATCGAATTGGATCACAGTGATTCTGGAAGAGAAGGTTGTACTGTTACCACTCTCACAGTAACTGCAGAACCTAAGAACTGGGACAGTGCGATTAAAGTTGCAGTTCACGAGGTTTTTATTTATCATCTACAATCCCTAACTGGTTTATTTTAATTCAAGTAACTAATTAGTTAGATCAACCATTACTTGGTGCTAATAGTCGAAAAACTTACAAAGTTTGTTGTTGGCAAGTTCTGTACACAAGCTTAGGTTGAAAAAGATAAAACATGCTTCACTGGGAGGTTATCCAACATTTCGTTTACTTCAATTGGAACCAACCCACGGTTTTATTAAATGTGAATAAAGACCAATTTACGTTGCTAAGAGTATTGTTTTCTTTTAAACTGACTGTGAACAAATTCTTATCACTTAATAATTCATAACCCCTCCTTGGAATTAAGGTGCATGGATTTTTCGAAGTATGTGCTGGTAGGCGTTCAGCATCTTACATTCTTATGTTGGCTGCATGTCCGAAGGCTTAAAGAGTTTGGAGTGACGAAAGGTGAACTGGCTCGTTACTTGGATGCACAAATAAAAGAGAACATTCAGCAGCAATGATCGATAGTATCCAGTCAGTTGATCATCTAGATTCTATCATGGAGACTGATGCGCTTGGCCATACCGTTACAGACCAAAGACAGGGACATGAATGTTTGGTGGCTGTTGCTGAAACTGTTACGTTCGAAGAAGTAATTTTTATTCCGTGATAATCCTGTGTTCCTATAATTCTAAAAATTGAAACCTGGTCAGATATATTGATAAATTGAATTTAAGTACCCGTTCTGCTGATTCTCTTTCATGGCACCTGCTTCTGTTGGCATGGCACACCTTAACTTAGTGACACTAGTAGAATTTCCAATTTACTGCATCATTATTTAGTTACAATTTACATATCATCTTTGATCTGTGTTACCAGGTCAACTCAATTGGTGCTGAGGTGCTGGCGTTTATTTCTGACTTCGGAGAACCTACTGCACCCCTTCCTGCAGCAATTGTTGCATGTGTTCCCAAAAAAATTCATATAGATGGGATTGGTGAAGCAGAATTTAAAATTCTTCCTACAGAAATTACAACTGCTATTAAACAAGGTTTGGAGACACCAATTGAAGCTGAACTAGAGGTATGCTTTCCTTTAAGTTCAAACTTTGATTCCTTAACCCAGGAATTTATCTTGGTTGCTGCCACTTCATATTGTCATAGTTCAAACTACAGATTCCTTAGCCAGGAAGAATTTTTGCAGTGTCATGGTGACTTTACATATATTATGATTCATATTCTGCTTTCACATTGTCAAACACACCAATAAATATTATATTTTCTTTAGCATTCCCGGGGCTTCTAAAATTTTAATAATTGGGAAATTGGCTGACTAATTTATTTAATTTTCTTCTAAAGGGATTTCCTGTGCTTGCTTGTATGTGCAGCTAGAGGTTCCCAAAGAACTGGTACCATCATCACAGTTACAGGAACTAAGGTTACAACGTGCACCATCCTTCGGCCCGCTGAGTGAAGGAGTTAATACCACTAAAGTGTACGACAAAGAAACATGCATTACACAGTGCCGCCTTTCAAATGGGATTTCTGTTCATTACAAGGTATAATCTCGTATATTCTTACTAGGCACACCTTTCTCCATAAGCTTCCTCTAGGTTTTTTGTGGTACTTTTGGGTGCATTGGGGTTTTTAAATTCTCTGTTACTTATAGTACTAAAGGCCTATTCTTCCTTCGGGCACACTTAACCTGACAATCTTCTTCCTGACTAAGGTACTGTTTTGGGTAGCATTGCATTGTTATGGAGAATCATTTAGGGTTCTGAACTTATTCTATTTGCCTCACTAAAAAGGTTGATAATTATTGAAAAGTAGTATTCAGAATAACATGATTAAAAAAGAATATAAGAACATATTAAAGATAACAACCCAAAAAAGAAAAGGACAAAGAAAAAGAGGGTTTTATTTGTGAATTTGAATGGAATATGATAGGCGTATGGAAGCTAGTAAGATGATGGTGGTGATGAAGACAAAAATGTCGACGGTGAAGGAAATGATATTATTGAACTTCAGAGTTTAGACATCTGCTGTTAACAGCTTGGTAGTTTGGAAATGGAAAGTTATGTTTAAAGTTTAGATGTTGGTAGAGCTAGGTTTAAGTTCAGATTTTAGAGTTTAGATGTTAACAGTTTTTTTAGAGTTTAGATGTTAACAGTTTTTTTAGAGTTTAGATGTTAACAGTTTAAAAATCTAATCTTGACAGTCTATTGCTAACAGTTTGGTACTTTGGCTTGGTTGAATTTGAAATTTGTTGATACTTGTTTCATTAGTGTTAATCCAGACTATTGCAGTAGGCTTTAAAGTGGTAATTTGTTTATAAACATCTTATTTCATATGCATTGACAGAGGACATGTGAAAGTATTCACATCTCTGACAAAATGTCCTTAAGGCAGATAACTCGTTGAGTTACTTGCCCGGGCTCACCCAGGATCAGGGATCGGCCTTCAGCCGATCTGGGACTGATCCCCGAGGCGTACTACATTTAGTTGTCCCTTTTCATAGCCGTGAAATTGAAGGGTTGTAGTATCCGATCCTCTGTAACTTTGTAACTTTTATCTTAATCATCTTAGAGGAAGTATAGAATAACTCTAGTCTAACAACATCATCGTTACATTTTAAGCTCCTGCTTTTTTTTTCTTCGTTTGTGCTTAAAAATCCAAAGAGTGTGCATTGTACTTTTGCTCTCTTTATTGATTGTTCACATCTCTTCTGGGTTTTGCCTGTTCATGCACTGATATTTCTATTATGGACCCTGTTCGCACTCTTTTTAATCAGAACCAGATCCACAAGTATGTTATACTTTTGAGTAATCCTATTTACCCCTGCATTGGTTCTTATGGAATTATTCTGCGACGAAATTAAGATAGCTGGAACACTGAGACTGACTATAGTATCCCATTTGGATCATGCCATCACCTGGCATGGTTCTTTAGTAATTGAGCTGCATTGTGACTAAGAGATTTTTAATAAATTAGATGTCAAGAATAGATTAGAATAGAAATATCACACCAGATCTCCGTATGACCATTTCAATTGTCTTCAAAACACCTTGGCTAAGATACTCCTACTGAAAATCTGTCTGTCAGTGATTAGGACTGTTATCCATCAATCTCTACTTTTCATGGTTGTTGCATATTCATTATCCTCTACTTCTGTGACATGCGACTGTCGACGAAGATGTGTTTATTCGTGAGTTTGTGCAGGCATGCTTTCATAAAATATAAATAACTTTTTCTTGCTTTTGCTCGATCAAAATTTTTGCAGATTACAGAGCATGAGTCCAAGGCTGGGGTCATGCGACTGATAGTTGGTGGTGGAAGAGCGCAAGAAGATTCCGAATTAAAAGGAGCTGTTATAGTGGGGGTTCGAACTCTTAGCGAAGGAGGTTGTGTTGGAAACTTTTCAAGGGAGCAGGTATGCTTTATAGTTGCGCTATAATTCTGATGCTTGGGTCTTGATGAACTGTTGCAGATAACTTTTTTCAGTAATATATCAGACTGCACCAAGTTCTCTAATTAGTTTTGGTTATCCCTTTCTTTGAATTTGACAGCCTACGTAGCTGTCTAATTGTTTGTACTTTGCTCAATGCTTAAAAATTTCATATTTATCTACGGTTAGCGCTGTTTTTAAGCCATTTAACACCAATCATCTGTGCTTGTTAGCTAGACCCCACTTTAGTAGCCCAATAGCTAAAATAGTTTTTATTTGGTCCTTTAGGAGATTGTGTTGAAATAACAGGTCCTAACCTGCTTCTGCATTGATGATTTAATGGTCCTTATGATGCTCACTCTGTCAATTTTTGTTCTCAAAGATATTCTCATGGTTGAGTTTCATTACCTTTTAATCCTCCTTTTCCAGGTAGAGCTGTTCTGTGTGAACCACCTAATAAATTGCTCGTTGGAGTCCTCAGAGGAGTTTATTTGTATGGAATTTCGATTCACACGTAGAGATGGTGGAATGCGTGCGGCATTCCAATTACTTCATATGGTACTTGAGGTATCTCAATCTGCCCTATCTAATTCGTTATTTGTTATTTGTCTTATTCTGTTGTATCATTTATTTTATGTATAAGATACTTTTTCTAGTCACATTTTGATGATGGGTAAGCTGTAGTAATTTCATTGTCATATAGTGTTTATTTCCTGGTTGCATCATCAAGAAGTACTGAGTTATTTTGATGACGATATGTAGAACCTTTTCCCAGTGTCTATTATTTCTGATGAAGGCCTGGTCATCTTTCCTCCTGTCTCCTGGTCTACAGATTTCCAGTACTTCCAAGTCCAAGTTTCAGTTGTTATAAACTTTAAAATGTTTTTAGGAACCTCAATTTATGATGATGTGTAACAAACTAGCAATGACTCTAATTGTTATTAGTATCAGTAGTAGTAGTAGTAGTACTACTACTACTACTACTACTACTACTACTACTACTACTACTACTA
>JAJJMC010019832.1:5337806-5422491 GCA_023531435.1 Papaver californicum
TACTACTACTACTACTACTACTACTACTACTACTACTACTACTACTACTATTATTATCATTATTTTCCTGATGCTTATGGAATTTTCTGAAATGCAGCATAGTGTCTGGTTGGAGAGCAAAACAGCTATACTTTTCATACTATAGATCCATTCCTAAAAGCTTAGAGAGATCAACTGCTCACAAGATTATGTTAGCAATGTTGAATGGAGATGAACGTTTCGTTGAGCCTACGCCCCAATCATTACAAAAGCTAACTCTGCAGACAGTCAAAGATGCAGTCATGAGTCAATGCTTTGGAGATAATATGGAGGTGTGAAACCATTTCTGTCTGCAAAAATTTCATGCGTTCATAGTGATATCTATATATAATTCCTTTCTTTGTCTATGTTCTCTATCTGCCTTCTTTCATCATTGCCCTTCCGATTGTGAAAACATTGCAGGTAAGTATTGTTGGAGATTTCACCGTGGATGATATCGAGTCTTGTGTTCTTGACTACCTGGGGACTGTCGGAGCAACGAGAAGGGAGGGGGTAGTGGATGGCTTCAACCCTATCATGTTTCGACGTTCTCCATCTGATCTGATGTTTCAACAAGTGAGGAACCAGTCCTTTATACTTTTATTTATTTATCAATTTCCGTTCTCTGGAGTTCTTCTGAAATACTGTTGATATTGGTCTACCTTAGTTTTTCTTTTCCCTCCATCAAGATTGAAACCTACTAGAAGTTGTTGGGTATATTTGTATCAGTCATGTCTACTGTCTGACTGAGCCGCATAGTTGGTTGACCGGAATCTCGATCTTCGTAGATCTTGTGCTTAAGATAAATATACTGATGCCTGTTGAGTGAAGTGGGATACCGGATACCTAGTAGTTATTTGTAATGCCTCCCAGCCGTGTCTGTTTTACCTTTAAACCATAACATTTGAAACATAAGATAGTAAGGTTAACTGTAATGCTCTCTTTCACTAAACTATACTTGAAAATGCTAGTCTAGAGTTCAAACCTATTCAAATGTCTTTATTAGCTTTACACTATATGGCCTAAAAGCTACTTCCAAATAAACAACTATGAGGCTCACATGTTATTGATCACGAGTTGACAGTATGGCTTGTCACAATCCACATAGAGATATTTGTATTCGCATCAATTAGATCACTGAGCCAAAAGAATTCCACATTAGAATGTAATAATTTGGGCGATTTCAGTATCATCAACCTAAAAGATGTGTCTCCTGCGATCATTAGATTGTATGTGTTCCTTAAGTCTGTATAGCTATTTATGCTTCTTGATTTTAGTGTATACTGTATCCTGACGTTACTATTCAAGTTATATTACCTCCTGTTGTTTCCCTGCCTTGGGTGAATGCTGCAATAAACGGCAGTGCTATTAATCAGACTTACATCTTCGAATGGTTATATTTTTAGATATCCTTTTCTTAGTGCTTCAGTACTTTTCTTAGTAGGTATTCTTGAAAGACACTGATCAGAGAGCATGCGCGTATATTGCTGGCCCTGCACCTAACCGCTGGGGACTTACTGTAGATGGGCAAGATCTTTTCCAGTCCATCGATAATAGCACACCAGTAGAGGGTAAGTTACTGGCGTGTAACGTGTATGGTCTGTTCTTAAAATTTGGGTCACAAGTTATTTTTGTTCGTAATTAGTTTCAAAACCATGGGATTCTATTAGGTGAGGGTTATGATGATTGAGTGTTGCTTTCAGTTGCACAGTCACATCCCGAGGGATTCCTCTCTCTGGAGAAGAAGGAAGTTGCTAATGGCCTTCCAGTGAAACTTCGGAGTCATCCACTATTCTTTGGTATCACGTTGGGGCTTTTGGCGGAGATAATGAATTCTAGGTATATTTATTTATTTGAAAACGAGTTAGGTTGATTGCATGCCCACCTAAATTGCCACTAGATAATCTGATTTATCTTCAGTTGATTTTAAATTGGCCACAGTAGTTTACCACTTTCTACGACTGTATAATTACAGCTCATCTTAGTTGTTACTATAGTTACAGACTTGCAGTTATTCTTTACATTTCATGTTACGCTAGTCTGTTTTATGTCAAGTTGCAGTGTTGGAACACAATCATGCTAATATTTCTTGCAAGTTCAATGTGAAATTCGAATTCCACATGCAGCTGCAGTTTCAGAACTTAGTCTCTAGTGTTATTATCAGATTGCTGGAACTGGAATAATCAGCGAGCTCAGTTTGCAATTGTCAAATTGTTTTCTGAATATTTTGGTGGAAGATGTTCTGTAGGATATTGTGGGTTCAGTATGACTATATGTTACCCTGAGTATGGTTCTTGGAGCAGGTTATTTACGACGGTGAGGGATTCTTTGGGGTCGACATACGATGTTTCGTTTGAGTTAAACCTGTTTGATAGGTTGAATCTCGGGTGGTATGTGATTTCAGTTACGTCGACTCCTGGCAAGATGCACATCAACTATTATTTATTTCTGCCTTGGTGTCTATTTCTGTGAAACTGCTTAATGTTATTTCTTTTCCCTTACTCTTCATGGTTGAATTATACTTGAAGGTCTACAAAGCTGTTGATGCATGTAAGAATGTTCTTAGGGGTTTGCAGAGCAGCAAGATTGCCCCAAGGGAGCTGGACAGGGTTACTTGCTTTTCTCGATTTCAATATTGGTTTTCATATTTGATCTATTGTTAGTTAAGGGTTACAGTATCCTATAGGTAAAAGTTACTATTGTACACGTGTTGATGCATCAATTGTTAATCTCTGGCAGGCGAAACGGACACTTCTGATGAGACATGAAGCTGAGACCAAACAAAACGCTTATTGGCTGGGATTGTTAGCTCATTTGCAGGCATCTTCTGTTCTAAGAAAGGTGCTTTATCCTTAGACCTCAATATTTGTTGGGTTCTCTTTAACATTTTTCTAGCTCAGCTATGTTATTTGAGGGTACTCAAATCTTTTTAAGTATGCTTTGACCATATTAAGCATTTTTCTTGTCAAAGGAAAAATAATAAAGAAACAGAAAATAACCACTGGTAGATCTGATCTCTTAAAAATGGAAGATGTTGATTGTGAAATTCGTTTTGGGTGGCGAGTGCATTTTAAATGATCCAGCGATGGTGGTGGGAATAATATGTTATATTATTGTGTGCTCCAATGATTTTCAGGACATTTCGTGTATTAAAGACCTACCTTCGCTGTATGAAGCCGCTACTATTGAGGATATATACCAAGCATATGATCAGTTGAAGATAGATAAGGAATCATTGTTTTCGTGCATTGGGGTTGCTGGGTCTCAGGCAGGCAAAGATGTCTCTGGTAAGACATATCTCCACTGAGCAATTTTGAGTAGCTTTAGTTAATAGTGATGGTTCATTTAGTGTTCAGAAATTAGCATCTTGGCATGGTTAGTTATTTGTTTTCCACCCCCTTGCTTCTATGCAAAATGTGAGCATTCAGTATCCAGTATCACTCATCCTATTGACATAAACATAAGGGGTGTAAAAGTAAATCGTTTTTTTTTTCGACCCATGGGCCTAATCACGGCTAGGGAGATTGTTGTATATGAGGAAAAGTCGCTAAAAGTACATTTGACAACAAAATTGGTGTCTGAGAAAATTTAATGAGGTCAACAAATGTATCCTCTGACGAAGGAGCTTTAGCGATGTGAAAACACATTTTAACATAGAGATGTTGAGGAACAGTACTTTAAATAAAAGACGAACTTATAAGTTGGTGATAGCTGAAAAAATGTGCTCGAACTTTGGAGTAGTTGTACATGTAAAAATTCACTGAAACTACCTTTAAGAACAGTAGAAGGTTGTTGAGAAAATCTAGTGGGAGTGTTGGACTAAACAAAACTATAAGCTGAAAGCACATTTAGCATTAACGACAGCGGGGGGGATATTTTCTTTAGGCAAATAACTCAGAATGAAAAATTATTCATTTTGCTAAGTGAAGCGTTTAAATATTTTCAAATAGACTCCAAATCTCGACTAAGCTGAATTTGTCTGATTTAGTCTCTGATAAAATCGTTGCTGCTCCATTTCCCCCCTTACTTTCGGTTGTTTTTTTGTTTTCGTTTACTTTTCAAATCATCCTCATTTACCCAAATATTTTTTGCTTCTCAGAGCTGTTAGAGGAGGAGGAATCAGACATTGGACATCCAGGCGTTCTTCCTAGTGGACGTGGCCGATCAACAGTGACACGGCCAACAACATGAACATATTTTACTTTGTGAAATTATAGACCATGCAATTTAATCATCCAACGATGTACAATATAAGCCTCATTGGTCTTCCATGTTTTATTTGTACTTATATCTCGTTCAAAGTCACTTCTGATATCAAATCCAATTTTTATATTTTTTACTCCCGATCGTATTCTACTAATATGTGAAAGAAAATGGAGAGTATAAGGTGCATGGTTATCAAATAAATAAGAAGATCTTGAATTTATGACCCTTGTTTGGACCTTAAACAAATTAGGAGATCATTAATTGTGTGGAGACTCACTGGATGGCCATTTGCAATAGTACTAATATCACATCCTTAGCATATCATGGCTTCCATATTCATGTGAAGAAAAGCTGGAAATGTGCTGTAATAATAGTTAATATCAGCATTCTTGGCAAAAGCTTTTTGGACCGCATGTCCTTGGCAAATCATGCTTCTCTGTTTGGCAGAAGAGGGAATAAACTGATAGAGAATAGAAAATGTGTCGAGGAAAGCAGATTTTTCATTATTGTGTTTTTAAAGTTTTAAATACCAGGCGCTATGCATTTACTTCTGACATGGTTTAAATGGGTTAAGGTTTATGCAGGAAGACAGAGCAAGTGGAAGTTTGGACAGGGAGCAATTGTCGTATCATTGCCAATACTTGAGAAAGGTAGCGGAAATACGCAAAGTCCTGATTTTTATCTAAAGCTTCTATATCATATGATTCTCTCCTTGTCCATCTTAGATCACCGCGGAGCGCAAATTAAGAGAGAAAGCGGGAACATGCCAACTTTAAAGAGCTTTGAAATCTGTATCATATAATTCTTTCCTTTTCCTTTCACAATAAACATTAGTCACGGTAAGGCCGATTTTTTTGCCCCCTTCTACAATGAATGTATATACTATTCTAACAATTTATGGATTCGTGGTTCCACCTCAAAACAATGTCATTCATCTTGCTTACCAGTGATCTCTTTACTCATTTTAATAAGAAAAATAATCCCCTTTCTAGCACGAATAGGTTGGGTCTATGTTTATGTATACAATTTTGTGACCTCCATCTCTTCAGAACAATACAAGCGCCAAGGGAAGGACAATTAGGTGAGCAGTCTTTGTTTGAGGTAACAGATGTAAGATTATCCCCTTGTTTTAAATTTGATTTATATTTCATTTGCTCCATTGAAGCTATTTTCTAAAAAAAAGTTCTCTTCTTGGTCTTCATCTAACACTACTTATCCTTTTAAATTGATCAAACACTTTTGCTGTGATCATGTGAAAAGGTTAAGAAGACTAAAGTAACATTGTATTTGCTCCTTTTGTCTAATCAAAATGCAATGTCAAATACAGTATTGATCTAGTACGATATATAACCTTTTTTTTTCTCTGTATGCGTTTTTGTATAAGATCCACATCTTCCTCGCATCATTAATTAATTAACTTAAACTCGTTATCTACTAGAAGGAAAATTATAACTTAAAAAATATCTCAAAGTCAGAGTACTTTGCAGATAGGAAACACTGTGAATTTTAATAATTGAATGCAACCCACTACACAGGGACCGACCATCTGATTCCAAATACCATGGGCAAAAAAACTATAAGTGAATTTCGGGGTATATACAAGGACAGACGATACAGTATGTTGTTTTGGTCGAATGCTGTTGTGATCTAGTTTAGTGTATGTAGCTAAAGTGATCTAGTTTGGTTTCTCCATTGCCGTTTGGCTCGGGGAAATAAGCACGACGATGTCAAGCGACGGGCATTCGTGCTTTGGTCATCTTGTGATAAAACATGAACCATTTATGCACATAGTGAGCCGGAGATGAGCGGAACTTGATAGCAGCTCGAGTTGTACCTGTGGACTGGAGAAGCCGACTAATCCCATGTTCAATAGTTACTCCTAGTTTTAACTTTTAACCGCGAGGTAATTGCAAAATTTTGCAAATGGGCAAGAAATTACGCTGGGCCAGTGAAACATTTGTTTTTTTTAATGATAAAAATATGATCCATTTTCTCTCTCTCCTTTTCCATAACAAAATAATACTTTCTTTTCTTTCTTCTTCTTCTTCTTCCAGTTGATAGAGAGAAGAGTAATTAGGGTTTTTGGTGGATGCTTCGAATTCATCAATCAGATCCCTCTTTTCTGCTCAAAACCTCACATCTCGATCTCGTAAGATTCTTTTCTCTTCTCTCTTTACTTGTAGTTGCAAATCAAATCTTTGGTATAGAGATTTAACTCTATATTTCTAGATTTACTGTATTCGATTTGCTATGGCTTCTGGTGGGAATCAAAATCAAGTTGGTATACCATTAGATATGCAAAAGTTATTCAAAACCCCTTCAGGGTCATCACCCAACCCTAACAATCAGAATCTACCATTAGCATACCCGCAACAATCTTCTTATCCTGCACCGCCACCAGCTTCTTATCCTCCACCTACTTTCGCATACCCTCCTCAAACTTCACCGTTTCATCATCAACTGCAGCAGCAGCAGCAGCAGCAATATTTTCCTTACCCACAAGACCCACAACAACAAATGATGTCCAACGTTCACCATCAAAGACCTATTTCTTATTCTGTACCACCTCCACCTCCATTACAATCTCCTTCTCATGTTTCGAATCCAAACCAAAACTCCAGTGCTCGAATAATGGCTTTATTAGGCTCAAATCCGTCTTCCAATGTTGATTTTCCGTCTGCACCTTCAATTCCTCCACCACCTTCATCAGTACCATCACCATCATCATCAGTAACTTCTGAATATATGATGTCTTTGAATCCACCAGTTATTCCCTCTGCACCACCTGTTAACATGGCCATCTCGCCATCCTCTCCTGCACGATTGCCTAGTAGGAAACCTCCCAAAGGGAGGCATTTGATTGGGGATCATGTTGTTTATGATCTTAGTGTTAGGTTTCCTGGTGAGGTACAACCTCAGCTTGAAGTCACTCCAATTACAAAGTATGGTTCAGATCCTGGGCTTGTTGTGGGTCGACAGATTGCGGTTAGTAGGACATATATATGTTATGGATTAAAGATGGGGAATATTCGGGTTCTTAACATAAACACTGCTTCAAGAGCTTTGCTTCGCGGACACATGCAGGTTAGTTGTGTTCTTCATAAGATTAAGTGAAACCTTATGTTCTAATTATGAGTTCTATATGTTTTGGTTTATGTCGTAATAATCTGTTTTAATGGATTGAGAACTGTAAGCGCAAATGGGTTTATAAACTCTGCAAGCTCATCGATTTATTCAAAATGCTTTACATGTCTTGCTTGCTATTTTATTTTGGTTTGTTGTTGAGTCGGCTCATTGTGAATACATTGAACTGCTTAATGAATTCTGAGATAATCCAGTGATTAGAACAGAACTCAAAATATATTAAACTGCTTAATGAACTTTGAGATAATCCGTTGATTAGAACAGAACTCAAAATGCATTAGACTGCTTAATGGATTTTTGTTATTATTGAATTGGATCATTGTGGTTACATTAAACCGCTTAATGAATTATGAGATAATGTATTGATATTAACAGAACTCATAATACATTCGTTGGCCCATAGTTCACGATTCCTATTTACGCACTAAGGCGGGAATTTAAACCACGGACCCTTGTAAATTCCATAGTCTTTTTTTCGCTTTCTTGCTTTTGATTCTAAGCGAGAGTCAATAGACTGATTTGAAGCTAAAAAACGGTGCAAGATCTTATCGGGCTACTAAATTTAACTGGTACACGTATTTCAATCTGTTAGCTGAAATTTATAAATAGTTGTGCCTGCAAGGTCTTTCATTTCTTCAATATCTCTCCTTTCTGGTTTGAGAGAAAATGTAGCGTTGTTCATGTCAGAGTAGGAATAAGTAGCAGTCTTGGAAAAACTACGGATAAAGGTTTCTTATCTATTCTTCTCTGTACAAGCTCCACTGATCATCTTGCATACTGTTTTCCTGTCAGAGGGTAACGGACATGGCATTTTTTGCTGAAGATGTGCATCTTTTGGCTAGGTAATGCCTCCTTTCTTTAATGTTATTATTTAATATGGGTTTGATTTGCTTATGTGGTCCTTGATTTTTTTTTGGGATGTTTTCTTGTGCAGTGCAAGCATAGACGGAAGGGTTTCTGTATGGAAGATTAATGAAGGTACTGATGAAGAAAATAAGCCACAAATAACATGGAAAATTGTTACTGCCATCCAGATAATGGGCGAGGGGGAATCAGTTCATCCACGAGTTTGCTGGCACTCCCATAAACAAGTAATGTCATGCATATAGAATTGAATTTTGTATTCCTGAAACTGCAGTGGGTGTTTCAAAATTTTAATTTTCAAGAACTCGGATCTTTGAAATATGTATTTGCATCTATTTTGAGTTAGTTGCATATTAATTTTATCCAGATGTTTTGGAAGTTTATTCGTTTGGATTGTTTCACAGGAGGTGTTGGTTGTTGCAATTGGTAAGCATGTCCTAAAAATAGATACAACTAGAGTTGGAAAAGGTCAAAAAATTTCCGCAGAGGAACCTCTCAAGTGTCCTATTGAAAAATTGCTGGATGGTGTCCAATTGGTTGGTAAACATGATACTGAAGTAACTGACCTATCAATGTGTCAGTGGATGACAACTCGTCTAGCTTCAGCATCAACAGATGGCACGGTTTGTGTTTTTAACTAATATGTTCAATTGTTCTTCGTAGCTTTTTATTTCCTAAGGTCTAAAGTTTCCTATTCATTCCAATCGAGTTGATTACAGGTTAAAATATGGGAAGATCGTAAGTCATCACCCCTTGCCGTATTTAAGCCTCATGATGGTCAAGCAGTTAATTCGGTTACTTTCTTGACCTCACCTCACCGTCCAGATCACATTATACTTATCACAGCGGTATGTCTTCTATTAGTACTGAAAATGTAACAATGCAGTAATTATCGTCAAGCGTTTTTCTGTATAGTGATTATACATTGTTTTTGCAGGGGCCACTTAATCGGGAAGTTAAAATGTGGTCCTCAGCAAGTGAAGAAGGCTGGCTGCTGCTTAGTGATGCCGAGTCGTGGCAGTGTACCCAGACTTTGGACTTGAGGAGTTCGGCTGAACCCCGAGTTGATGATGCATTTTTCAATCAAGTTATAGCATTGCCCCGTGCAGGGCTTATTTTACTTGCAAATGCGAAAAAAAATGCCATATATGCTGTGCATGTTGAATATGGTCCTTATCCAGCAGCAACTCGTATGGATTACATAGCAGAGTTTACTGTGACAATGCCAATACTGAGTCTTACTGGAACGAGTGACACCTTACCTGATGGGGACCATGCGGTTCAGGTGTACTGTGTTCAAACACAGGCTATCCAACAATATGCTTTGGAGCTGTCTCAATGCTTACCACCACCGATGGAGAATATGGGATTAGAGAAGACAGACTCCAATGTTACTCGAACATTCTCTAATTCAGATGGACTTGCTGCTGTTGAGGCATCTCAGGGAAGTGGACATACAGATCTACCAGCAACAAATCCTGCTTTACTATCAACTAGTCCTGAGATTGTACCAGCAGCTAGATATCCAATAACTTCTGGAAGTTCTGACGTTTCTAGGTTGCACGGATTGGTTACTTCGGGTATGGAATCTAAGCAAATTCTTTTGCCAACAACTTCAGTTGGTGATAGTGGTCAAGTTGAATCCCCTCTTCGTCCTGTGAGTCCAAGGTTGTCCAGAAACCTATCTGGTTTCAGAAGTCCATCAAACAGCTTTGAGCCAAGTTCTCCGTGCAGTGATCGTGGTGTTGACCAATCAGTACTTGATTATGTTGACAGAAGAGTGGATATTCCTCCAAACATGGCAGATGCCCCTTACTCAAATGACAGCACCAGAAAGAGTGGAAACATGCTTCCGCAAACAGGAATTTCACCGAATCCCCCTGTTGCGTTCAAGCACCCTACTCATCTGATAACCCCGTCAGAGATATTGTCTAGGGCAGTTTCATCCTCTGAGACTTCTCAGTTTTCTCAGGATTCAAAAGCAGTAGAAACTAAGATCCAAGATGTGGCTGTCAACAATGATGTTGAAAATGTGCAGGTGGATGTTAAAGTTGTGGGTGAAAATGGATCAAATCAGCATGATATTGCTGACTATCCGAGGGACTCGTATACTCCTGAGAGGAAAGAGAAATATTTTTGTTCCCAGGCTTCGGATCTTAGTATTGATATGGCTAGAGAAGCTGAATCTCTTAACCAAGAGTCTCGGCAAGATGCTGCGGTTACCGAGTCCATGGACCAGTCTACAAATCCGTCTGAAGATGCCCAAGACTCTTCAGAAACTTTGTTCCGGAAGGATTCTGAGTCGGCCATATTGGCATCAGTTCCACAATCCCCTTTCTTGGCGACAAAAGGGAAGAAACAGAAGGGAAAGAGCTCTCATTTAACTGGTCCATCATCTGCTTCTCCAAGCCCGTTTAATTCTGCAGATTCTCTGGATGTTCCAGGGAGCAGTATGATTGTACCCTCTATGGATACTGCACAGATTGTATCTTTTCAGGAGACATTTAATAAGGTAAGAATTTATGCTCTAGCAATGGGGATATTAGTAGCCAGTGGCGGCAATTCCTTGTGGCCTAGGTTTCATATTAATCTTGTTCCCTACACTTGCAGTTTATGACCATGCAAAAAGATATGCACAAGCAGATGGCGGCAACAATATCTCTCCAGGTTACTAAAGAATGTAAAAGAATAGAAACCTCTCTAGGCAAACAAATGGAGAGAACCAACAAAGCTAATGTTGATGCTTTATGGGCACGGGTTCAAGAAGAGACCGCAAAGCAGGAGAAATCAGAACAAGAACGTATGCAGCAGATAACAAGTATGGTTACAAACTGTAATAAGGAGCTGCCTGCCTTGTTAGAGAAGATGTTGAAGAAAGAACTCGCTTCTTTAGGGCAATCCCTGGCTCGTTTAGTTACTCCAGCTTTGGAAAAATCCATTTCCTCAGCCATTATAGAGTCATTCCAGGTTTGCTTCTTTAGGCTCACCTATTTGCTATTTGTTTTTCCGTTAAATGACTTTCTTACTGGAATGTTATTCTACATATTGTGCAGAGAGGGGTTGGGGACAAGGCAGTGAATCAGTTGGAGAAGTTAGTTTGTACAAAACTAGAAGCTACCGTCGCAAGACAAATTCAAGCACAGTTCCAAACTTCTGGCAAACAAGTTATTCAGGCGAGTGCAAATTCTGTTTAGATGATCTATCATGTTCGAGTAGATTCAGATAAGCAGTTGTCATATAATCTTCTTTTGGGTTCTTTTATTCAGGATTCGTTAAGGTCTAGCTTGGAAGCTTCTGTTGTTCCCGCGTTCGAGATGTCATGCAAAGCCATGTTTGAGCAAGTTGATGCTGCATTTCAAAAAGGGATGTCCAAGCATACATCTGCTGCACAACAGCAATTGGAGTCCAAACATTCTCCTTTAGCACTTCAGCTGAGGGTATGTTTCTTCTCCAACTGCATTAATATTAGAAGCATGTCTTTTGACTTTTCATATACTTGACTATTCTTTAAATACTCAAGTTTCATATATAGCCTTGTATCTTACTAACAAGTATAATATGTGTACATATGATGGTTTGCTTTTGTTCCATAGTCATCTAGTAATATATGGACTGTTCAATTAAATGTTGTTTTTGCAGGATGCAATTAATTCCGCAACATCATTGACTCAAACCCTTAATAAGGAATTGGCTGAAGGGCAGCGGAACATTTTGGCTCTTGCTGCTGCAAGTGCAAACTCAAATGCAGTGAATCCCTTGGTAACACAGTTAAGCAATGGACCTATGATTGGTCTTCATGAGATGGTATGTGCTCTGTCTCATGTGTAACGTTGTTTCCTTTTCATGGGTTTCCCAACTGTAAAAGGTGATTCTGTTTTTTGATATAGTTGCAATGGGTATTTTTCAACAAGCCTTTGTTTCCTCTGCAACAGGTTGAGGCACAACTGGATCCGACCAAGGAGTTATCCAGATTGATATCTGAGAAAATGTTTGAAGAAGCATTCACTGGAGCTCTGCAAAGAAGTGATGTTTCAATTGTATCTTGGTTGTGCTCTCAGGTGTGTTTCAATTTTCGACATATATTGGACATAACTTAAAAATGACTTGATTCCACTCGCATAAAGATTTTCTTTTTCCCGTCTTCTTTATTTTACTGGACTCATCGCTCATTAACCTACGTCAGTTTAGTCTTGCCTGTTATTACTTCTAATTTGTGAATTTGTTATGTGCTAATCTTTGCTTGTTTGTTCCTTTTTTCTGTTTTGGGTTTCACCAGGTTGATTTACAGGGTATTTTGTCAATGAATCCCCTTCCTCTGAGCCAAGGAGTCCTGCTTGCTCTACTCCAGCAGTTGGCCTGTGATATCACTAAGGAGCCAAGCCGTAAGGTGGCATGGATGAGGGATGTAGCTGTTGCGGTAAACCCTGCAGATCCTGTGATCGCTATGCATGTCAGGCCTATTTTTGAGCAGGTCTATCAGATATTAAGCCACAATCGCACTCTACCTACCACAACTGCCGCAGATGCTAACAACATCCGACTTGTCATGCACGTTATAAACTCAATGTTAATGAGCTGTAAATGATTGATGTTATTTCAGTATAAATCGTGTGCAGAATTATGATAGTGGAGGCTTTTGGTTGTATAGTGAAAAGGGAAGAAAAAAGACTAAACATAGGAACTAGAAATGGAGGTTTCTTTAGTGGTGCTGTAAAGTAGGTTAGTTGAACTTGGCCAAGAGATGGTTGGTTTCTTTCTTTCTTTTTTGATTAATGTTTTAGTTGCACGATATTTTTGTTATGTTTCTTGTTTTTCACAGGAATGGGCTTGTTGGTGTGTTTGGTTCAGTTTAGCAGTTGAGGTCATGTGTATACTTGAGAAAGAATACTCGAGAGAAATTTTCTTCCTAGATTATTAGTGTTAATGATGTTTCATATACGCCTACAATTACCTTTATTTCTATCATCTCTATTACTTGAAGTCGGTTTTACACAACACAGAAAGTCGGATTTATCTTGTGCCACTCATTTCCGTAGAAACAATTGAGCGGAATGGTTATCTTGCTTGCTCAGTATTCCACTGTTAAATGTCTTTCGAGTTTGGGGTATATTCCATTTATTAATAACTCTGGAGTCTGGAATACTGATCCACATTGGAGAAAGGAAAATAAAAGATGATCAGGTTAAAACTTCGTCATCTCCCACTCTCATTTTTGCCAACATATTACAACATGTTCACAACTAAGAGAGAGCAAAACAATTATAAAAAAAAAATGATTCGTAGTTGTCCAGCATTACTACGTGCACGATGCAGAGCAGTATCATTGATTGAACCAAACCTGTCGTGAAAAAAATACAAGCAAAATGAAATATATACAAAAAAATAAAAAAATCTTGATGGACCGCACTGTACGTTTTTAATCTCCCTAAATTGTTGTGTTGTATAGTGCGGTTTCCTTACAGTGGGTGTTAAAAAAAAAGAAAAAGAATAGGAGAGAGTCCCTCTCTTAATTAGGTAAGTACACAGTAAATCGAAGGATACAGAACAGAGTCATTTTCCATGCCATCCAAAAAATATAATCAGGGTAGACACGGCACCAATGAAAGATAACCACGTCATCATTTGTGAAAAAAACAAGGCTCCCCCACCTATGGCCTACCTAAAATCTAGCTTATCTACCAGCATTGATCTGTTTCCCACCTTCTCATCTGGCCCGCAACCATAAAATCCGAGGGCGAAGATCGATTTGGCATTCCGATGCCGTAACCATATCGAACGGAGGTACGTGCAATAGAGAGATCATAATTAGCTCTCGCCGTAGGATCAGACAAAGTAGTATAAGCTCTGTGAATCTCCATGAAATCACGACTATCGGATTCAGATGTAGCCACATCTGGATGAACTCTCTTTGCTAAGCTTCGGTAAGCTGTCTTAATTTCAACTGCTGATGCGTTTTCTTTCACTCGTAGAATCTCATAAAGACTCGATTTTCGGTGGTTGGTTCTTGGAAGGGTTTCTGAGAAAACAGAAGATTTAATTGTGAATCTCTTTAAAGAATTTCTAGTTGGAAAAGACATTGAACTCTGGCAATTGTTGTGATTAGGGGATTTGTTTGATAAGTAACACTCTGGAGAAAATCGAAATGAAGTTTTGATGGAAAGACTTCGGATTCCAGACATTTTTTTTGTTTTATGAAGGATGAAGGAGAAATAGAAGATAGAGACGACTTTAGAAGAGAGAAAGTGTAGAAGAAGAGTTGGAAGGAATATATGGTGAGAGAAGACGGGAAGAAAAAGATAGAGAAAGGATGGATATTTATAAGTGAGGAGGAGGAAAGAGAGTCGATGGGCGACGGCCTCTTGTTTTTGTTTTGTTTTTAAACTTTTGGCACACGGTTTGTTGTGTAGTTAATGTGTAGGATGATAGCTGAAGTGAACTCCGGATGCTGCTCAGAAACAATTGGTTTAGTGGGCACAACAAAATGACTGACCCATAGTTGTAAATGAACTGAAAAGAGTTGAAGTCTAATCTCTAAACCAAGATTCGTATTGCAATATAGGACCAAGATTTTTGATCAACAATAAGACCTTGATTTTGACTAGACTATTTTTATCAACCATACGACTAATTAAGATTTTTGGTTTATTTCACCGTCTATCTGCACTAGTCTTGCTCTTATTAGATAACTATAGGATGTGTTGGAGGTGACTTAGCGGATAACTAAAGCCCATAGGATTAGTATGTGTTTGAGATGACTTTGCGTCTATTCTACTTTGTTTGGTGACACTGAGATGAACTATAATCTGATTACCGGTGATAACGTTGTTCTTAACATTAACATTCGGTAAAGGGGAAAATATGATTCAGTCTAAAATTGGGTTGAATTATATTTTTTCAATTCAAACTGATTCCTGACCAGACAGTTTAGTACAAAAATTGTTTGATACATGGGAAGTACACAAATTCCCCCTACATGTTTTAAGATGAATAATACATGAAGTGCACCACTTTGTGCATCACCATTTTCTCGATAGGACTCTGAATAGTTGTTTGTTTTGAAGTTTTTTCCATTGAAATGCAGCGTAAAAGTTTATACACTATTTGGTTCTATGAGGGTTACCTATGAGGATTTTTTCCATAATAAAATCCTAATTATCTAAGTTATTTTTTAATATATTTACTTATATTCATCACGGTAATAATTATGATTATTTAATCATTGATGCCCAACAAATGTTTAACACATTGGTTTGGTACCAATATTTCAAATATTAAGGGTTGATATTTGATATCTTGACCAACCGTTGACTGTCATGGTTCCGTTTGACAACTCTTTATTTTATTTTTTAAAATTTCTATAAAAATATTTTTATAATTTTACCCCCATAAAAACCCCTACCTTCTCCCCTTATTCTTTAAACTCTTACAAACATCTCAATTATTTGAAAACTCTTCTCGCCCCCATTGTTTTCCAAACAAAACCTAATTCTGCTATGTAAAAGTAATTGTTTTAGTGGTGTCGCTGTGATTACCAAAAATATAGGCCTTTGGATCACAACCATTAAAGTTAGAAACCTAGTAAAATTAGATATTTTATAATGAAATCAACACATATTAGCACTTATAACATGTTAGCAATAAGAACAAGAAATTGTAACATGAATCAACACAAGTATTTAACGTGGTTCGACAATCAAATTGTCTACATCCACGGGTGGTAAAGATTTGTATCATTTTTATCCATCCTTGTATGTTACAGAAAGAAGTTATGCTATATAAGTAAAGTCAAGTTAATCAAAGAACAATTGAACTATGAAATTTACTCTAGTTTCATACCTAAACTCTTTGCTCTGATCCTATTCCTTATGTCCAATTCTAACCAAATTTTTTCCAGTTCCTATTCATGTTTGTGAGTTTGGTATTTATAGCCAATTTTATGGGTCCCTCCAATCTAACTCTCCGCCTTATTGTTCTTATCCAGTATTTGGAGCGAAGTGTAATCCCCCAATACTTATTTGTATTTCCCGCAAGACTTGATTTGCGTACTTCATATTTCCCTTAGTTTCTCACTTGATGTCCCGCATTTCTTCTGCGGATTTGTACTAAGTTGTTGTTTTTGGATTTGGATGAATGTTGCGGTCTTATTAGAATCATGGCATGTCTGATATGTGACTATTGAAAGTGACTTGTCATGCTTTAGTTCCTTTTGTTCCGCAACCTGTTCAGCTGAGACGTGTCTCTCATGCATCGATGTTTGTCAGTTACCTTTACTGTGTCAGGTTTTCCCGCAACTTGTGTGTCAGTCATACAACGAAGCTGTCTGTTTCAGTACTTCTTATAAAGCTTTGTTTCAGTGTTTCTTGTTTCATTATAATTTGATGCTCCTTTCATAGTATTGGACCACGTGTGGTATGAGATTTAATACCCTCACAATTTGCCCTTTTTCTTTTGAATTTTGATATATGATAAAAATTTAAAAAATGAAAAATAATTGTTACCCTTTCGACTTCTACGCTAGCAATAAATTCTCTTCCCACGTTTAGCTTTTCTTTTTCCCGATTTTCGCGCTAGCAATAACTTTTCTCCCCACGTTTCTGTCAGTTGGCGGTTTCGAGGAAATCATATCTCTGATAAAGTTTTTCTCTCTTTCTTTTCGATGGTTCGTCAGTTTCAGTCTTCTCCTATTTAATGTTAGTCACATCCTTTATTTCATTCTTTATATCCTTTGTCTTATTCTTCTTAAAGTTTTTGTGCTTTTCATTCATCTGAACTTTTCAGAGATTCCTCATTGCATTTTCATTTTCCTGAACTTTTGTGATTAAGGATTTTGGCATCGGGATCAAGCTTTATTTCCTTTTCATTCTCCTTCTGTTTTTTACTTCGATACAGGTAATCCTCTTAAGTTTTTCCTTGATGTATTTGTTTATTTATCAATTTCTTTAACTGAATCCTTTAGAGTAATCAATGATGATGATGATGTTCTTGTTTATGTGTTTATTATTTGTTGGAGTGAATGGTGATACTGATGATGATGATGATATTTTAGTTTTGAAGTCTGGTTGTTCTATCATGATCTTTTTTTTTCCTTGATCAGAACATTTGTTTACTGGTCTGTATTTTGATTCAATGAACATCTTGTTGTTCGCTTTGTTCTTTCTTTTGATCATGGTGTACTTATCTTCTCTTATTTTCCTATGTAGATAAAAATTTATCATGGCTGGAAAGAATGATAGTAAAGTTGCTGGTGATGCTTCTCATCAGGATGATCATCCTTTAAATAAGAAGTCATCCCGCTATACTGTGATGAAGAAGAAAGGGGTGGATGAATCTGGTAGTTCAAGAGTTCAACCTTCCAACTTAACAAAGTCCGCAGATGTACCTGTTGCGTCCGACAAACCAGCTTCTAAGAATAAGCGGTCAAACGAAAATTCGAGTTTTAGGTCGATGAACCTTGCAGAATTTAAAAGGAAACATAATCTTCAGCAATTCAAAATTTCCTTCTACGATCATGCCGAAGGAGATGAAATTACATTGGAGATGATGGAGGAGTTTAAATATAGCAATAGCAGGTTGTTAATTTCCTGCGGGAGCATTGGATGCGGGCTTGCAGCTTCCTTTGTACCAGAGCGGGAATTCTTTCCAATTTGAGGTTCTCGCAAGCCGTAACAAGTCCCAATACGGTTTAGCCCGATCCGTTACCCAATATAACGGGAATTGGTGGCGCGTGTTGGATGAATGAAGCATGCGAAGCAAGGGAAAAACCAACTTCACCTGTTACGTTCTCGACCCTGCGGAACGTAAACATTACACGGTCGATAACTTTCAACAATTCCTGGGACACGGGATCCTTTAAAGGAAAAAATCCGAGATGATCATGATTTTAAGTGGTACCGTACTCCTATGATCATTGAAGGTCCATGGGTCTTCGGGTTTATCCAAGAAAGCGTGGTTTACAACCTTCTAACGCGTTTTGATGCTTACTTCCCTTGGCGGTTGAACTTTGATGGTTTCAATTTTCCGTTTATCACCGTGGTACGTAAAATTCTCTCTATTCTTTTATATAATGCTTTAAACATTGTTTAATTTTTTTTCTTCTTTTTTATAGCCGCAAACTGAAGGGAGCGCAAAAGGTGACTCGGGGGTTAAGTGCAAAGCCCCAACTCCAGCAGAAAATGTATTGATTTACCCAAATGAAATCTTATGATCCTTACGATTTTTATTTAATGAGTTCTTGTGGTATATTGATAGGGTCGGAAAAAAGCCAAGGCTACGCCTCGTGCTTCCACTGATAGAGAAGACGGAGAAATTCAGAATTCTTCCCCTAGCCAAGCAATTTTGAGACCTGAGGATAGCTCTATTCCGGAAAGATATAAAGAAGAGCAGAATATGCCACTTCAGATGACAAATTTTGAGTCCGTGAAACAAGTTGGTGCTGTGGTGGAAGCTAAAGATGTTGCGGTCAATTTTCCGCACCAAGCTGCTGCTCCCGAGCCTTCCTTTCTTTTTCAACTTTCTCCCCTATTCGGAGATGATCTTCTTGAACCTCCTACAAGTGAAGATAATTCAACTGATAAAGATGATCCCCCCCTTTCATGGTGATCCGGGAAATGCTTCAGTAGAAGAGGGTGTGCAAGCACGTGCTGCGGTGGAAGATGAGTCGGCAAATACTAGAGCAGTAGAAGATGAACCAGCAAGCATTATGGTAGAAACTGCTCCTACCGTAGTTAGTGTCGCAAGCGTGGCTGTCGCTGATGCAATACAAACAAATGAAGAAATCCCGCAGAAGAATAAAGGCAAAGGAATTGCAGGAGATTCAAATCTCATGAACGAGGAAGAAGAATCCTTTCGTTGGTTTATGTCAAAAGAGCTACTATCTATTCCATGCGATTCTTTGTCGGAGGAATTGCGGTTGCTAACTTGCGGGAGTACATGCGGTCTGCATCGTATGACATAGTGAAAGATGCTTGGCTAAGATGCCAAGGTCAACCTGTCGACCCCTCCTTCTACATAAATCGACCTTCTTCTCTTGCAGAGACGATTGCGCTTACAGATGGTGAAGTGTATTCTCCCTAGGGGTGCACAACGGGAGGGAGGGTCGGTTTTGGGGTAAAACCAACTACCAACCCATCTATAGGAGGGTTTTGATTTTCAAAACCGTATACCAACCCGTCCAAAGGCGGGTCGGGTTGAAACCGACCCGATATGGGTCGGGTGGGTTTGGGTTATTTTGCGGGTTAACCCGCATAGCTAGACAGAAAAAAAACAGACAGTCAAACAGAAAAAAACAGACAGTATTAGTAATAAAGGTTGGAACATTCAAACAATAGATTTTTGCAGTGATAAGAGTCTCACATAATTAAGTCATAGTCACGTAGCTTTTAAAATATAAAGTAGAAGCAATAGAAAGGCATGCATATATTTCACCAACACCAACTTATAAATTTTTTAAAGGACGATCCATGAAGATTGAAACCCAATTTAGGGTTGTAGAAGAATAAGCTACGGGTTTGAAGCGGGAAAACGATGCACTTCGTCAGCAGTTGCTTGATCTTCAAAATCAAGGTTTAATTCTTTTCATCTCGTCAATTTTCTTAAATTATTTACCTGTTTTCTGAATTACTTTATGGGATCAGCGGGGGATTCAGACCTTGTGACTAGGCTGCAACATAGAGTTAGGCGCTTGACAGATCATGTTTTAAAAGTCAATAATAAAAATATGGGGATCAAGACAAGATTTAATAACCTCTTCGATAGAAATAATCTGGTCACACTGAAGTACAACGAATCAGAATCGAAGGACCGGCTTTTATATGGAGAGTATATCCGTAATAAAGAGGAATTTAATGTTACTTTACTGTGGACTAAGGATTGCGTTCTTGAAGCACGAGCACGATCCGAGAGATTGGAAGAAGAGAATCGTAAACTATGTGTGAACGTCAGAATATCCTTACGGGAATTTCTCGTTCCGGGTCACATCACAACTCTCAGTTTTCTTTGTACATGACGCAACTTATTAAAGACAGAGATGACTCAGCTTCAGAGGCTCATGCTAAAGGGAAAGCACTTGCGGATGCTCAAGTTAAAATCCGCAGCATATCTGACACTATTCTCCTGCGTGAAAGTGATATCTTCCGCTTACATAAAGAAGTAGAAAGGTTTACAAATGAATCAAATCAGTTTCGGACAATTATCATAAACTTTCAGGGGAATATGATTTCCTTGATGTTTCTAAGGACGCTATGTTCCTCGAATTAGCAGAGTTTGAATCCCTCGCAAGAGGTATCCTATTTTACTACATGTTTGAAGTTGAATATTATTTCCGCATTGATTAACCTATTGTTTTTGTTTCAGATTTTGAAGAAAAATTCAAGGATGCGTCAGCAAGAGCTGCTAAGGCTGAAGGAGAGCTTGGTGCTGCAAATACTAAGATGGAAGAACTCAACAAGCAGTTGGAGCTTGCTACTATCAAGGCTAATGAAGCGCAAAATCAACTAGAGCTTTTATCCTCTAAAACCAAAGAGGTTGAGGACAAATGGAAGCAGGAAACTCTGAAGACTGAAAGCTTAGCTCGAGACTTAGCTTCAGGGAGAGGAAAAATAGTTTTTTGGAAAACAAATGTCCAAATTTCTGCAGCCCAAGTAGATCAGTGCAAGAGGGAGCTTGAAGCTGCAAAGGCTTATATTACTTGCTTGAGGATCGAAGCTCGAGTTGGAGTTGCTAAAGCGGTCAACAGTACTCTTGATAGAGTTATGGCTGATGGATTTACCAAAGTTTATAGACGCGAGGAAATCCCTTCTTTTAATGCTAATCCTTCCGCACCTTAGTTTTTTCCTTCTTTCAAATTGTACTTGCACTTTCATTTGCCTTGTATTTTTGCCCCTGTAAAAAAATTTATATATATATATATATATATTGATTGTTAGTGCATTGAATGAGTGTGTATTGATTAACCGCAAGGCAATTTTGTACCTTGAGTTACTTTGAGGGTTGTAGCGCATGTAATTTCTCTCTGGCTAGGAGGAAATTAAGATGCGGTTCCTAGAGCACCTCCTGAAATGGAGAGTACCTGATACAATAATTAATGTCATGTTAGGCATCCCTGTGGCGAAAGATCCAATAGTCATACACTCATAGACATTTACATGGACTTTCTAGAGAGATTGCATTTGTTCTGCTTTACCTAGTATGAAGCTAAATTATTGTATGATTGCATTGATGGCTTAGGGGTAATATGGTTTGAGATATTGTGCGTTCCATGGATGTCGTAAAATTTCTCCATCCATATTCAGCAAGTGGTATGAACATTGTCCCGCAATATCGTGTATAATATTAGGTCCTCCCCATGTAAGTGTAAATTTTATTGCTTTTTTATCCCTTTGGTATTCCAGGATTTTCCGTAGAACATATTGTCCTTCCACAAAGTTCCGCAACTTCACTTTTTTATTGTATTCTCTTGCCAATCTTCTTTGATAATTTTCCATCCTTTGAAGAGTAACCTCTCTTCTCTCTTCTAAGTCATCCAACTTTTCAAGCATTAGGTCTGAGTTCAAATTATTTTCACACGCTTCTGTCCTTGTTGTGAGTAAAATGATTTATGTTGGAAGAACTGCTTTCGCTCAATAAGTAAGAAAAAAATGGTGATTCTCCAGTGGACTCTCTTCTTGTTGTGCGATATGCCCATAAAGTATTATGAAGTCGTTCACACCATTGTTTATGATGACCATCTAGAGTCTTTTTCAAATTCATGGCAATTGTCTTATTTGTTGTTTCGGCTTGTCCGTTACTTTGAGGATAGAGTGGAGTGGACTTGTTCTTTTGAATATTTAATGCTTCGAAAATCATATCGATATTTTTCCCTTGTAATTGTTGTCCATTATCCTAAACTATGGCTACAGGAATTCCAAATCTGCAAATTATATTTTTGAATAAAAACTTGAAAACATCCGTATCTCTGATATGAACAAGAGCTTTGGCCTCAATCCATTTAATGAAATATATGTAGCTACAATCAAATATTTCCCTTTTTGAGTGCATTCCACTAATAGCCCAACAATGTCTACTCCCCCATTTTACAAATGGCCATGGGCTGAGTACGGAATTGAGTTCCGTTACGGGAGCTTTGATTCTTTTCGCAAAACGTTGTCATTCTTCACACCTTTAATTTCTATTCTTTTTCTTTTATATTTCCATTCTTTCTTTTTATTTTGTTGTTGTTGAACTCGCTCTTCATTCATGTGAGTTTCCGCAAAGATACAAGATCTTGCAACATTCTGATCTCCTTTTATTTCCATCTCTCCTTACGGTGTTGGGAATCGCAAGTATTGGTGATATGTTGAGATCACTCCTTTCAATTTGTGGACCCAATGTCTACCAATGATGGTGTTATATGGAGAGGGTGCCTCCACTACACTGAATTTAGTCAAAATACTTATTGGTCATGCCATTACATCAAGTAGAATTTCCCCTTTTGGTTTTGAGGATACCCCATTACACCATAGATAGTGTAGTTAGAAGGTGTAAGTTGATCGTCCTTTAATCCCATTTTTTGGAATGTGTCATAAAATAACACATTAAGGGAGCTTCCTCCATCCATGAGAATCTTTTTTACGTTCCATTCAGACACCGGTAGAGTGAGCACCAATGGATCATTATGTGTTTCTACTTCCTGATCAACCTCGTCCGTCGAAAAAGTTAACGGGGAAGCCATCCATTATTCCCATGTTTCTGTGACTCTTCCCGCAAATTTGAAGACTTCATGACTGTGAACCCTTTTACGTAGCTTCTTGTCAATAGTTGTGTTCATAGATGATTGACTCGACTCAGTATAGGAAATCATATTAATAGTTCAGTTATTTTGGGGAATATTTACAGTTTTTCCCATTTGAGCCTTGGTGGAGGATTAGGTAAATAAAGAAATTCTTTCAGCTCTCCCATATCAATCAATTTTTGGACTTGCATTTTCAAATTCTTGCATCTGTTTGTAAGATGGTCATGAAAGCAATGATATTCACAATAATCTTTTGATCCCTGTGTGTATGATGGCTGCTTTCCTTTCGTCCACGACCATTCAAAATCTCGTCTGTTTTCTATGGCGTTCAAAATTTGCGTATATGGGGTGTTGAGTTTGGTAAAAACTCGGTCCTCGAATTGATTGATGAATTTTCTTTCTTCATCCGCCCTTCCTCGCTTAAATTCAATATATGGATTTTCACCTGTAACCCTCTTTTCGGAACTTGTTGATGGTTCTACAAAATTTTCCATGTTGGCAACACTCTGATGTTGGGAAATTATTCTCGGATGTTGTTTTTGAATATCCTGCAATCTTGCGTATTTTTCAACAATTTCCCTTAGCCCCCTTCGGTTTTTGGATTTTGTCCATGATTATCAACAACGAGTGGGCTCATGCGGTTAGCTATCCCCCATTTGTAGCAGTTAATTGAATTTCTGGGGTTATATTCCCTATTGCTTGACAGATTACTTGCCATCGGTCAATGTAGTTTCGGATAAACTCCTCTACCCAAGAAGCGAGTACAAATAACTTGTCCATCCCAGCATCTGCTGGTTTATTGTACATATATCTTTCCAAAAACTTACGGGTCAATTGAGCGTACGAATGTATTGACCCTTCCGGCAAATTATCATACCATGATAATGCTGACCCTTTCAAGCTTGATAGGAAAATATCTACACATGATAATATCATCTTGTTCCCAACGGGTCATATTGCGGTTGTAGTATTTTAAGTGAGCCGCTGGATCCTTCGTCTCATCATAACACTCAAAGATGGGAAGATTAAACTTATGCGGGATATACGCATGCGCAAGGTGTGAAGCCAATGGTGTTTTGCTGGCCTCTTCAAGTCTTCCCCCATCTTGTTTATTTTTTAATTTTTTGATTTATTCCCTCATTTGTTTTAAGTCTTCAATATATTTTTGCCATTTGTTGTTTTGTGGCTCCGAATCATCAAAGTCTAGTCCATCAAGTTCATACCGCTGATATATTTATTTTTATCTTGAATTAAAATATGTGTCATGTGCGGGTTCCACTAACATCACCCTTTGATCTTTATTGACCCTTGCTTTGCCTTTTGCGGATATGTTTGATCTCACCTCTTGCCCCTGTATTCTTGTTATAGATGCTTCCGCATCCTGTTGGGCCTTTTGTTTGAGCATTTGGTTTTCTTGGGTTAAGAGTGCAATTTTTTATGCACAAGTCTGTTGTGCCTTGTGCATTTCATTCATTTCTTCTAACAGTTGGTGAATGGGGTCAACCCTATTTTGAGATACTTCTTCGTGTGATTGATTAGCTGACTGATTAACTGGATTGTTTGCTCGATCATTCAAGGGTTGCGGTCCTTGGGATTCTTCTACTATTTCTCTTTATGGAAGAGTCTCTATTGTCTGATTTCCCAAGTTTCGTATGTCAACGTCCTGTTCTTGTACAATTCTATTTGCAACTGTTTCCATTTATGTAATATTTTTTTATGTATTATGATATCTTCTTTGTTCAATCTTGTGTTGTCGTAGAAGTTTCTTTGTTTATGTTCAAAACAAGAGCTCAGATAATGAGATATGTGTTTCATGGACTTTTAACATCCGTAATATGCATATAAAACAATTTGAATGATAGATATTATTTAGTTAAAATTAGATATATCACGTAAAAGCTAGACAACTTTCCACTTTACACAGATTTTATTAGTTCATTAAATCATTTTTTGCAAACATATCAGAAACAAGTTGAAAAATCCAATTCAAATCTTATTTTACTGTTTTGATAAAAATCAAAACTTGGTAGCTGTAATACAATTTTAATTCATGCAATCAATTGATCCAGTGATACATAAATTTCATGGTTCCGAAATATACTCTTTTACAGAATCATTATAAACATATGATATTTTGATAGAAGTTTATGAACAAAATTTTCAAACCCATGATTAAAAGATCATATAAAATAATATTATAATATTAATTTAAAGGGTAGATATTAATCAAAGAACTATTGTGAATGAACATATCAGTTAATTCCATATAAACATCAATTGAGAAGTTTTGAAGAAAAACTATTTGTAGAATTTTGAAATATCACATAAGAAGAAACTTACTCCTGATTTAATATAAGGGGTTTCATAGGTAATAAAATTCAAGGTTTTATAAATTGAAGGTTTGTACAAGTAGAATAAATTCTTTTACTTATCCCTGTTTCTAGCGCCAAATTGTGATTACCAAAAATCTAGGCCTTTGGATCACAACCATTAAAGTTAGAAACCTAGTAAAATTAGATATCTTATAATGAAATCAACACATATTAGCACTTATAACATGTTAGCAATAAGAACAAGAAACTGTAACATGAATCAACACAAGTATTTAACGTTGTTCGACAATCAAATTGTCTACATCCACGGGTGGTAAAGATTTGTATCATTTTTATTCATCCTTGTATGTTACAGAAAGAAGTTATGTCATTTAAGTAAAGTCAAGTTAATCAAAGAACAATTGAACTATAAAATTTGCTCAAGTCTCATACCTAAACTCTTTGCTCTGATCCTATTCCTTATGTCCAATTCTAACCAAATTTTTTCCAGTCCCTATTCCTGTTTGTGAGTTTGGTATTTATAGCCAATTTTATGGGTCCCTTCAATCTAAGTTTCCGCCTTATTGTTCTTATCCAGTCTTTGGAGCGAAGTGTAATCCCCCAAGACTTATTTGTATTTCCTGCAAGACTTGATTTGCGTACTTCATATTTACCTTAGTTTCTCACTTGATGTCCTGCATTTCTTCTGCGGATTTGTACTCAAGTTGTTGTTTTTGGATTTGGCTGAATATTGCGGTCTTATTAGAATCATGGCATGTCTGACATGTGGCTATTTGAAAGTGACTTGTCATGCTTTAGTTCCTTTTGTTCCGCAACCTTTTCAGCTGAGACGTGTCTCACATGCATCAATGTTTGTCAGTTTCCTTTACTGTGTCAGGCTTTCCCGCAACTTGTGTGTCAGTCATACAACGAAGCAGTCTGTTTCAGTACTTCTTATAAAGCTTTGTTTCAATATTTCTTGTTTTATTATAATTTGATGCTCCTTCCATAGTATTGGACCACGTGTAGTATAGGATTTAATACCCTCACAATTTGCCCCTTTTTTCTTTTGAATTTTTATATATGATAAAAATTTAAAAAAGGAAAAATAATTGTTACCCTTTCGACTTCTACGCTAGCAATAAATTCTCTTCCCACGTTTAGCTTTTCTTTTTCCCGATTTTCGCGCTAGAAATAACTTTTCTCCCCACGTTTCTGTCAGTTGGCGGTTTCGAGGAAATCATATCTCTGATAAAGTTTCTCTCTCTTTCACTTTTCGACGGTTCGTCAGTTTCAGTCTTCTCCTATTTAATGTTAGTCACATCCTTTATTTCATTCTTTATATCCTTTGTCTTCTTCTTCTTAAAGTTTTTGTGCTTTTCATTATTTTGAACTTTTCAAAGATTCCTCATTGCCTTTTCATTCTCCTGAACTTTTGTGATTAAGGATTTTCGCATCGGGATCAAGCATTTTTTTTTTCATTCTCCTTCTGTTTTTTACTTCGATACAGGTAATCCTCTTAAGTTTTTCCTTGATGTATTTGTTTATTTATCAATTTCTTTAACTGAATCCTTTAGAGTAATCAATGATGATGATGATGTTCTTGTTTATCTGTTTATTATTTGTTGGAGTGAATGGTGATAATGATGATGATGATGATGATGATATTTTAGTTTTAAAGTCTGGTTGTTCTATCATGATCTTTTTCTTTCCTTGATCAGAACATTTGTTTACTGGTCTGTATTTTGATTCAATAAACATCTTGTTGTTCGCTTTGTTCTTTCTTTTGATCATGGTGTATTTATCTTCTCTTATTTTCCTATGTAGATAAAAATTTATCATGGCTGGAAAGAATGATAGTAAAGTTGATGGTGATGTTTTTCATCAGGATAATCATCCTTTAAACAGGAAGTCATCCCGCTATACTGTGATGAAGAAGAAAGGGGTGGATGAATCTGGTAGTTCAAGAGTTCAACCTTCCAACTTAACAATGTCCGCAGATGTACCTGCTGTGGCCGGCAAACCAACTTCTAAGAATAAGCGGTCAAATGAAAATTCGAGTTTTTGGTCGATGAACCTTGCAGAATTTAAAAGGAAACACAATCTTCAGCAATTCAAAATTTTCTTCTACGATCATGCCGAAGGAGATGAAATTACATTGGAGATGATGGAGGAGTTTAAGTATAGCAATAGCAGGTTGTTAATTCCTGCGGGAGCATTGGATGCGGGCTTGCAGCTTCCTTTATACCCGAGCGGGAATTCTTTCCAATTTGAGGTTCTCGCAAGCCGTAACAAGTCCCAACACGGTTTAGCCCGATTCGTTGCCCAATATAACGGGAATTGGTGGCGCGTGTTGATGAATGAAGCATGCGAAGCAAGGGAAAAACCAACTTCACCTGTTACGTTCCCGACCCTGCGGAACATAAACATTACACGGTCGATAACTTTCAGCAATTCCTGGGACACGGGATCCTTTACAGGAAAAAATCCGAGATGATCATGATTTTAAGTGGTACCGCACTCCTCTTATCATTGAAGGTCCATGGGTCTTCGGGTTTATCCAAGAAAGCGTGGTTTACAACCTTCTAACGCGTTTTGATGCTTACTTCCCTTGGCGGTTGAACTTTGATGGTTTCAATTTTCCGTTTATCACCGTGGTACGTAAAATTCTCTCTATTCTTTTGTATAATGCTTTATAACATTGTTTAATTTTTTTTTTCTTTTTTATAGCCGCAAACTGAAGGGAGCGCAAAAGGTGACTTGGGGGTTAAGTGCAAAGCCCCAACTCCAGCAGAAAATGTATTGATTTACCCAAATGAAATCTTATGATCCTTACGATTTTTATTTAATGAGTTCTTGTGGTATATTGATAGGGTCGGAAAAAATCCAAGGCTACGCCTCGTGCTTCCACTGATAGAGAAGAGGGAGAAATTCAGAATTCTTTCCCTAGCCAAGCAATTTTGAGAGCTGAGGATAGCTCTATTCCGGAAAGATATAAAGAAGAGCAGAATATGCCACTTCAGATGACAAATTTTGAGTTCGTGAAACAAGTTGGTGCTGTGGTTGAAGCTAAAGATGTTGCGGTCAATTTTCCGCACCAAGCTGCTGCTCCCGAGCCTTCCTTTCTTTTTCAACTTTCTCCCCTATTCGGAGATGATCTTCTTGAACCTCCTACAAGTGAAGATAATTCAACTGATAAAGATGATCCCCCCATTCATGGTGATCCGGGAAATGCTTCAGTAGAAGAGGGTGTGCAAGCACGTGCTGCGGTGGAAGATGAGTCGGCAAATACTAGAGCAGTAGAAGATGAACCAGCAAGCATTATGGTAGAAACTGCTCCTACCGTAGTTAGTGTCGCAAGCGTGGCTGTCGCTGATGCAATACAAACAAATGAAGAAATCCCGCAGAAGAATAAAGGCAAAGGAATTGCGGGAGATTCAAATCTCATGAACGAGGAAGAAGAATCCTTTCGTTGGTTTATGTCAAAAGAGCTACTATCTATTCCATGCGATTCTCTGTCGGAGGAATCAGGTTGCTAAATTGCGGTTGCTAACTTGCGGGAGTACATGCGGTCTGCATCGTATGACAAAGTGAAAGATGCTTGGCTAAGATGCCAAGGTCAACCTGTCGACCCCTCCTTCTACATAAATCGACCTTCTTCTCTTGCAGAGACGATTGCGCTTACAGATGGTGAAGTGTATTCTCCCTAGGGGTGCACAACAGGAGGGAGGGTCGGTTTTGGGGTAAAACCAACTACCAACCCGTCTATAGGCGGGTTTTGATTTTCAAAACCGTATACCAACCCGTCCAAAGGCGGGTCGGGTTGAAACCGACCCGATATGGGTCAGGTGGGTTTGGGTTATTTTACGGGTTAACCCGCATAGCTAGACAGAAAAAAAACAGACAGTCAAACAGAAAAAAACAGACAGTATTAGTAATAAAGGTTGGAACATTCAAACAATAGATTTTTGCAGTGATAAGAGTCTCACATAATTAAGTCAATTAGCTAACTTAACTGGTCTACTTATATTCTAGTGATGTTATATGGTCACCTACTTAAGCTGTTTTCACTAAGTATATTTGGTCTCTAAGTCTGTGATTAAACTACATACAGACAACTACTTAAGTCAGTTTTCAACTAATTGACATCAATCCATGTAGCCATCAAGGTATTCAGACAAATAACTGATTGAAAGCATGCATATATTTCACCAACACCAACTTATTCCTGTAGAACATAGTCACATAGCTTTTAAAATATAAAGTAGAAGCAATAGAGAGGCATTATAGTGATGATAGAGTAGACAACTTGCATTAAAAGGAACATAAAAAACAAGAGATGTTCGCAGGTTACTCGTTTGTGGTGGATCAACCCTTGGCTGAGAGGTCTCATCGAAGTAGGAAACAAGCAAAATAATCACCAACCACAAACTTCCGCCAAACCTATGCCAACTTTCACCTGCATCACCACCACCACCACTACAGAATCTCATAGCAGATCCAAGGGCTTCAGCACAAACACCGAGCAAATGATGCACCATCACCAACTAAATCCCAAAATATGCAGCACTAACCACTACACCAACACTTCCTACCACCACCAACAGAATTACCCACACCACCGGCTCTAAGCAACAACACATACCACCACTAACAAAACCATCAACACCACATACAAAACAATAATATTTAAGAAAACATCCACCCCTTCTATATATACATCACTGCATCACTAGACCTATCTTCATTCATCCAACCTTTATCACAAAGTTGAGAGTCTCACAATGTTGTAAATTTTTTACTGTCAAACAACAGATATTCCTGTATTGGAACATTCAAAAATCATGATTCATCAAAACTTAATACTCCAGGGTCTAGAATTTTGATACAGAACAAAACATAGAGAGCATACAATTATACAATTAACAAGTATTTCAAGCTCAAGATAGAAGCTTCAACTCTCACCAAGCTCAGAAATCATAAGAACCTAATTCTGAAGCCAAATGTAACTGAAACTAACCTACATATGATCAAATTGAAACCCTAGCCTTCAAAATTGATGTAAAAAATACACCCAAAAGAAGAACACAGAAATCTCAGCAACAAGAACAAAGAAATTTAAAGTATAAGAATATGATCAAATTCATAACTAACCTTAAATCAAAAAGAAAAATTCAGCAACAAGTTCCGAGATTGATTGATTCAGCAACAATAATTAAAAATCAGCAACAACAATTGAGAAGGGTGTTGAAGAAACGATGAGTTTAGATCGATGAAAGGGTAAAGCCTGTATTTATAATACAATATCAAACCTGATACTAAATAGACAAGTAAACTGAACTTTGACTTAATCAAAATCTAAGAAGAGAACGAGATGAGATGAACTGATGAAGAGTGAAATTAGGTTAGGATGAAGAGTGAAGGCGGAAAAGAGAACGAGATGGAATGATGGATTGAAAAAATTAGGTTATCTTTTGGTAAGTATGTTGTTAGATGGATGGCTAGGATTAAAACTATTAATCTCAATCAATGGCTCAAATTAATCGGGTTATACGGGCGGGTTCGGGCGGGTGCTATACTAAACCCGTAAACCGACCCATGGTGACCGGGTTTTTGATTTTCAAAACCGTATACCAACCCGTGGGGGGCGGGTTTGGTTTAAAAACCCACGGTTTTATCGGGTTCGGGCGGGTGCGGTTTTTCGGGTCGGTTCCTGTGCAGCCCTAATTCTTCCGCAATAAGCTCTCTTGCAGGTATTCTTATTGTTTTAATAACATTAGATTTCATTTTATTTTCATCTATTTATAACTTTAATCCTGCAAATTGCATCTTGCCCGAGGTCAAAGTGCTGCACATACAACTTATAAATTTTTTAAAGGACGATCCATGAAGATGGAAACCCAATTTAGGGCTGTAGAAGAAGAAGCTACGGGTTTGAAGCGGGAAAACGATGCACTTCGTCAGCAGTTGCTTGATCTTCAAAATCAAGGTTAATTCTTTTCATCTCGTCAATTTTCTTAAATTATTTACCTGTTTTCTGAATTACTTTATGGGATCAGCGGGGGATTCAGACCTTGTGACTAGGCTGCAACATTGAGTTAGGCGCTTGACCGATCATGTTTTATAAGTCAATAATGAAAATATGGGGATCAAGACAAGATTTAATAACCTCCTCGATAGAAATAATCTGGTCACACTGAAGTACAACGAATCAAAATCGAAGCACCGGCTTTTATATGGAGAGTATATCCGCAAGAAAGAGGAATTTAATGTTACTTTACTGTGGACTAAGGATTGCGTTCTTGAAGCACGAGCACGATCTGAGAGATTTGAAGAAGAGAATCGTAAACTATGTGTGAACGTCAGAATATCCTTGCGGTAATTTCTCGTTCCGGGTCACATCACAACTCTCAGTTTTCTTTGTACATGGCGCAACTTATTAAAGACAAAGATGACTCAGCTTCAGAGGCTCATGATAAAGGGAAAGCACTTACGGATGCGCAAAAATCATCTAGATATCAATGATTAGCGTGTGGAGCTCGCATTCCGATGGGCCTTACTTTTAGGGTGGATGGTAGCTAGCGGTTAGTTTACGGTAAGTTAGGCATTGTCTACTAGGAAAATCTAAATCTGTATGATTAGTTTACCTTTTTGCTAAACTATAAACAATCTGTGTATTATAACTCCAAAGGTATCATTATCTAACAATAAAAAACCCAATAAAATAAAATGTTCATAAAAACCTCATTTGAAATTAACTGTCTAGATTATTTTTCCGTAATTTTAGAGAGAAAAAATAACCGTTCACATTTATCTCTTTTCATTCATTACCATTTTTTCGCCACGGACTGTCACTTGGTAATTACATTTTCCCCCACGGACTGTCATTTGGTAATGGTATTTCCCCCCCCTTCAACTTTCTCTTCTCTTCACTCAAAAATCTAAATCTCATATCTAAAACCAATTTCAATTTCAATTATCTATTCTTATTACTTCATAAATCTCAGATCTGAAACCAATTTTACAACTGATTTCAGTTTTTATAACAATTTCAACCTAACGTGAATTCAAAATAAATCACTGAACAAAATCAAAAATGGTGAAGAAACAAGAGAAAAAGAAAGATGAAAAGATCAACAAAAAGCTTAAGAATACTGTCGAAGATTCTCCAAAAGGTAAATCGAAGTTTCATTGTTATTCAGTGATTATTTATGGTTGTTAATAAACATGCATCAATAATTTTTGGTTTCGCAATTTTGGTTTCATCAATGAATTTGCATAATTAGGTTTTATCTCTTATCATCTGTTTGTATCATAAATTAGGTTTAGGTTTCATCTGTTTTGAAATCACTGGTTTCATAATTAGGTTTCAATTACATTTGTTTCACCTTATTTATTCACGGTTAATTATGTTTTGACAATTATGTTCATTTTTGGTTTCGTCATTTTCACTGTATGGTTGAAACCAACTCTGTTGGTGTTATTTTAATTAATGGCTATTTTGATGGAACCGAAATTGGTTTCATCATTTTCACTGTATGGTTGAAACCAACTTTGTTGGTGTTATTTTACTTAATGGCTATTTCGATGGAACCAAAATTGGTTTCATCATTTTCATTGTATGGTTGAAACCAACTTTGTTGGCGTTATTTTACTTAATGGCTATTTTGATGGAACCGAAATTGGTTTCATCATTTTCGTTGTATGGTTGAAACCAACTCTGTAAGTGCTTATGGTTTACTTCTGGTTTAACAACAAGAAAAAAAAAAGTTAAAGAACCGTATAGGTGCTCGTTGCATCATTTGTGTGCGGAGGCACCTGCCATAAAAGCTTTGATGCAAAAAAAGGAACAACACATGAAGGCCCTTGTTGCTTGTCCATTTTGTCAGCATTCAAACAACATGTTGCAAGGCTATCACTAGAGTCGGCAAGTCAATCAAAAGAATTCTTTTTGAACACCCCTTTGTGTTATCAGCAACACGTGCTTTAAAATAACTTGTTTTTAGAGATCTTCTCTTCACTCTCTTCATTTCACTCCTTTTTTGTTTCGTTTAATTTAAAGATCTTGTTTTGTTAATTTCAGGAATGATTGCGGCCTTCATGTTTGCTATTACATGAAGAGCCTCTTGAAAGGAAAATTTTCGTCTGAAGCGCATATAAAACAAAAGGTGCAGAATATGAGGCCAAAGCTGGCCTGCAAGATCCTCCTTGACAAAGGTACAGACTATGAGGCCAAAGTTGCAATTTAAAGTTGACAGTTTTAGTTTGTAATGAAAAAAATTGTAGTTTTAGTTTAAAGTACTTGTGAAATGATTTCAGTTCAGTTGGAATTAGAAATATTTGGTTTAAAATACTTTGAACTTTTATAAAACATCTCAGTTTGTATGTTTATAAAGATCTTAGTTGATGGAACAAAAAAGTTGAAACCAAAAAGTGTTACAACATAATGCAGAATAGCTAAAACCTTTAGGCCTGAACACTTAGGCTTAAACATTAGGCATTGAATAAACATATCACAGACTTAAACAAAGATAATGAAACCAAAAAAAGTTCCATCATTTTTTTGGTTCCATCTTATTCCAGATGAAAAAAATGATGGAACCAAAAAAAGTTCCATCATTTTTTTGGTTTCATCTTATTCCAGATGAAAATAAAATGATGGAACCAAAAAAAGTTACATCATATTAGAGATGAAAAAAATGCTGAAGCATGTGAAAAACTATGAAACCTATTTTGGTTCCAACAAATTTTAAAAGCCTGCAACTTTGACAAACTTAATCTAAAATTAAACAAACATGAAACACCTGGAGCAAATTAACATGTTTAACTGTAAAAATATAGAAAAAAGAATAAATCAGAAACTGTAGATTAAAACATACAATAGTCTAAACGAAAACTGAAATTGAAAGTCGATGAATTATAGTCGAAATTAGGGCTGCACAGGAACGAACCGGAACCGAAGGACAGAACCGGAACGAAACCGAGGAGCTCAGGACGGGTACAGGTACACGGATAGAGAGCCGACCATAGGGAGGTACAGATACTCGGTTCTACCTAGAAACCGAACCGAGTGTACCGAATTATTTTAGTCGTTGATTAGATGTTTGAATTTTGATCCCATCCGTCTGTCTCTAGGTTAGGTTACTCGAACTCGATCGAGTTCAGAAGAACATTTCGTCTGTGTGTGCAATCAGAGTATCAGACATTTCTTATGTTCTTCATCATCAAGGTCTGCACCACAGCGACACCACCTCCACCACCACTATCTCGTCACAGCCACCACCATCAGTAGATTCAGTATCACCTTCTTCTTCTTCTTTTTTTTCTTTTTTTTTTTTCTTATTTTTCTTCAATTCATTCATAAAAGAAAAAAAGGCTTCGTTTTCTTATTCTTCTATCAAGTATAGTTGGTTTTTTGATTTGATTTTAGTTTGGGTGGTGGTGAAAAGGTATTTTTTTGAAACTCCAGATCTATTTGTTCTTCATAGAAGAAAGTATATTTTTTTTTCTTAAAGAAGAAGACCGTTTGTTTGTAAATTTCACGTGTAAACCCTAATACAAGTTTGATTTTGATTTTTGTAATTGATTTGGGTTTTTTGTTATTTGATTATTTCTAGTATAATTCCACAGAAGACCAAGTGAGGCTGATGTAGTTTTCCGATTTCAGGCTTATGAGGGTATCCCACCACCATATGACAAGATTAAGAGGATGGTTATCCTTGGTGCTTTTAAATAAGATATGGTTCCTGATTTTGATTAGGTAAACTCTAATTAAAGTTATTACTTGTATTTGCTTTTGATTTTAAGGTGAATCTGTGACTGATATATTTTGTTGAATTTTGATTATTATTTTTTATTTGGATTTGTACTTTAAAGGTACAAATGGTGAATCTGTGTATGTAATTTGAATATGATTCAGTTTTTTATCTCTACCTGTTAATCCTCTCTTATATGTAATTTGAATATGATTTATGGGTTTGGCTTAATTTCCACAATAACTTACGGTTTGTTTTCATTTCAGTTTGTTCTGTAACTTGAATATGAATATATAGGTGTTGTTCGGCATCCATATCAGTTGTACTATCACATTAATTGTTTTCATATTGTTGCTGAAAATTTATTTGTGTCAGTACTAGTAATATAAGTAGGTTATGTCTTAGGCTAAGTTTTCTTCATTTTTTAAGATCCTGTTAGTTTAGTCCTTTACAATCTTTAGCACTTATTTTCAGTAATTTTATCTTCCCCTGACTAGTTGTATTTTGTCATTTTTATTTCACTAAAAAATCTTGTCTGTAGTTAAACATTTGTGTTAGTTAGCTCAGCTTACATAGTTCTGTTAGTAAATTGTTTGTGTATAAAAAAAAAAGCTAAGCTTTACATAGTTCTGTTAGTAAACTAATTGTAGTTCATAAGTTATTGTCTCTCTGTAATATACTAGTTCTTTTTCTGCTGGTAGTAATAGGTTCATGTACTCATTTGTTTGATTTGTGTATACACTTGTAGGTACTTAAATTTTCTCTTAAGATTACCGAGTACTTTCAAAGCTGTTATACAAGCCAAAGAAAACGAGAAAAGGGAGAGGAGCAAGTTTGAGAGAAGCACTGCTACTTGTCGCTCACCTCCTGGTATCTATCTTTATCCCCTATCTCTGCAATGCTTGTTAAATGTCATTAAAGAACTCACTGCATTTTTTCTTAACATACTTGCTTCACTATACCCTATATATATACAAGAACTACAAAAGTTCTAATCATGCCATTGCTTGATTTAGTTATTTATGTTTTATCAAATTAGTGTTTAGACAGATTGAATGAGACACCAGACAGAAACATGGGGATGGGACTAAAAGGCTAGAATGCATACATAGTTAATGTTATGGCTGACAATGGCATACTGCAAACAGTGCTGCATTGCAACAAACCTTTTCACTTGGCTCTCTTAAAGTTTAGGAACATTGCTCAAGATATATGGGATTCATGTTTACAAGTTATTCAGCAAAAACCATAAAATCTTTACAGGTAAGCATATTCAAGAATTATTGAAAAGATGCAACTAATGAACCTTCACATACCTAAGTTAGTTTCTAGCCTGAAATCAGTATAATGTTGTGGTGCTACATAACAGAGTTCTTCGAGGCTCGTACTTTTAAGATACTATCATGTATTAGTAGTATCAATTTTAGTACACAAATCTTTTTGGGACTGTGCTTACAATTATAAGAAGTCTCTTCAATTGGGATTTGCTTTTCTGATACTAAGTTTAGTTTCAGTTGTTTATTTTGCAAATTTTCTACTAAACAAGGACAAAAATTAGGTAGAAGTGGCAATACCTATTGTTTGAGCATGTATATATATTCCTTGTATTTGTCACAATTATTACTCTTCAATGGATGAGGAGACACTAGGGTTTCAATACCTCCTTGTGGCCTTAACAACTTAACCTGTAACATCATAGGGTGTTAATGATGTGAACTATACTAGTAAACTAATTGTAGTTCATTAGTTATTGTCTCTCTGTAATATACTACTTTTTTTTCTGCTGGTAGTAATAGGTTCATGTACTCATTTGTTTGATCTGTGTATACACTTGTAGGTACTGAAATTTTCTCTTAAGCTTACCGGGTACTTTTATTTGGTTGTTGTGCCTACTTCGGTTCTGTACCGGCGGTAATATTCTTAGGATAACTGCGTGAATGATGTTTTTGTGATAAATGATTACCGTGTTGGCTTGCTGAACCTATTTCCTTTCTTCACATCATTTACTTTATGCAATATATGGTATTTATGTGCATACCTCCATGATTTAAATTCTCATTCTCAGAAGCATCTCTTGTCTGACTTGTGCATATGCTTGACTTGTCTGATTTGCATGCCATGGAGAAGTTTAGAGTAGACTATGCCATTACATTCAATCTAATGCATGAAAATAACCAATGTCGTCATAATTTATGTTAAGATTTGAAAATAAAGAAGAAGAATGTGTATTACCTCTTGATAGTATGTATCTACTGTATGAAATGTTGGAGACATATTTGTGTTCTGTGAAATTCCAAATTGGTTTTTATTAAAAAGAAATTAATGAATGAAAAAAAAAAAGGTACAGGACCGGAACCGAACCGAACAGACGGGTACGGTTCCAGAATCGAACCGAGAGTATATAGTACAGCTACACATGTAGAGAACCGACCATAGGGAGGTACGGGTACTCGGTTCTGCCAATAACCGAGCCGAACCGACCTTTGTGCACCCCTAGTCGAAATGACTTCAAATCTGACGCGTAGGGCATGAAAGTCAAAACATGGCAGACACCCCAAGTTCTTATCTTCTTATTGGGAATTGAACCTGTATTAGGAATTCTCTTCTTCTTCCTTAGACGACTTGATTGTGGTAGAGCATCAGGACCAAGAACAACAGATTTTGGAGACAAAATCGCAGGCTTTTCAACCGTGGGGACAAGATTAATTTCTCTTGTATAGGATTCCCGGTAGAACTTTACTGTAAAGTAAAATTCGGCATACTTATACGGATCTTTTTCATTCAACATGATACAACGGATAGCATGGGCACAAGGGAAACCTTTGATGTGCCAGCGGTTACAAGAACATGTTCTTTTTTGTAAATCGACAGTTTGTGTTAATGTCGAATGAACTTTGATGTGGTTTTGTGATAGTGGTAAGTAAGGTATCGTTCGCTTGGACTTGTGAAGACTAATTTTAGACTTACTCCTAATTTAGACTAGAAAATAAATACAAGATAATGACAAAATTACAAGGGACTGGGATTAGAATTCCACCGATTTTCACATTCATATGGTACAAATATTGATTCTTAACCATTTAAGCTCTTTTACGGACTCTTTTTGTTTGCCAAAAGTAGATTTTTGAAACATTGATTGTAAATCCTAAGCATGGACCATCAAAACACTTAAGCTAAGCATGACCCATCAAATTAAACGACAACTAATTAAGAAAAATCATGAAACAGTTAAAATAAGTGCAAAGAGTCATAAAGAATCGAATATAGTTACCAAACAAGTGTGGAAAATAACTTCCTCCATTGTCCTAGTGATGTGGTTTAGCTCATCATGTCCAAAACACTCTCAAAAGATACGTACATAGCTCAAAAGTGCTTGAGAAGAAGAAAATAAACAACAAAGAATAAATCAGGGAAACGACAACATTTTTAAGTATTGCAGTATTCACTGTTATAAAACAAGCGTTTCAGATTCAAAATATATGTTGCAGAAGCAGCTGTTAGAAATACAAATGTTTCTTGGAGCCGTAAACTTCAAATGAATTAGCCACAGTATCTGCGACTCTTATTGAGTGTAGTCCGTTCTTCTTCTTTCACGAGATAAAACTGATTTTTTTTTTATTTTATGTTTTTGGTGATTTTGCCTGAATCCAATCCCCATAAAACTCTTCTTTTAGCTCCCCTATTTATACTAAAACACCAACACAACTTCAAATCTTCCCAAAAATCTTTTTTATCAATGGAAATCTTTTCGGCAATAAATCATGATTAAATTCCTTGATTTTCTTTCCTTTGGCAGAGATGCTTGGTGATGCTGTTACATTATTGTTCGAACAAAATATTGATAAGTATGGGAACCATTTGAGTAAAATAGGGAACTAGCCCTAAGTTCCACGTGAAACAGATTCTCTCGAGAATATTTGATATTTCTGCGAGATATTGTTCGAGCACAAATCAACGAGATTTTCATTTTATTTTCAAGTCTCCCATTATATGTAAACTCTCATCTTACTAAGGCAAGGAAATATCTTGTCTTAATTCTTCGAAATAGCCAAAGAAATTTGTTCATAAAATCATGCAGTTTGTATTAAAAAATTTCCCGCCAACTTTCAATTTCTCAATTTGAAAAAGAAAGGTGGCGCCCTTAACCAATGGTTGGGCGCCTTTACCACTTTGGGTGCCTTTATCAAATCCAGGGGTGCCTTTAGTAATTTTTCTCGAGGGTGCAAATATCACTTTTCGAGTCAATTTTTCCATAAAAGTTTATTTCTCCCAAAATACCTACAAATACAATAAAAATAATAATATTAATACATAATCAAGCACTATCAAAATAAAGAACTGAGATAAGTCAGACACAAAAATGTGTCTATCAAATACCCCAAATTTATTATTTGTTAGTCCTCGAGCAAATCTAATCTAGAAAATAAAAATCCTAACTCACTTTCACAGGCATGACGATTGCACTTAGCCTGTGCAACAAGCCTTTAAACCCATAGGTGTCCTTATTGGATGAGTTTTGTCTCGTGAGGGTTTATAAGAGATATACCCACAAAACCTTTACTCCAAGCTCTAGCTACTTATGAATGATTGAGGGTAGATACTAAAAAAGCTATTTAGTTGGCATACTAAATTCTTCGGCTATGGGAATCATTACCCTATATGAGTCCAGTTGTTGTACACGAGTTTGCACTCAACATACTAAAATTCATACAAGAATCCAAAACTCTACTTAGATAGTCGTTCAACCACGATACTCAGAATCTATCAAAGTACAATCACATAAAATATTTAAAAGATGGATATGGAAAAAATGAAGTTCGCGCATGTTGACTAAGGTGAACGGTGTTTCCCATATCTGTTTGAAGGTCAGTGCTAGGATGAATCCTAATGTATTGAAATACGCTCCCACCGGTCTTAATCCCTATACTAATATCGACTCAGCTAGTATATACAAGGGTCCCAGTGATCGATTTATTGAAAATACAACAATTATCTTTATATTATTAAATATACTGACAACATGATTGGATCAAATTGAATCCAAGCATACTCCTTATAAGCATCTTACATGATAGTTCTCATGGATCCTGCGTTCCACGCTTGCTTAGGCGACGGAGACAGGCTGAACACACACATATTGCTATCAAAGTGTCAATACTCGATTTTTTTTATTTTTTATTTTTTGAAAAATGGTCTAAATAATACAATAATGGGGCGTGATCTCAAACACTTCCTTTGGCAAAGATGCTCGGTGATGTTGTTACATTGTTGTTCGAATAAGATATTGATAAGTATGGGAACCATTTGAGTGAAATAGGGAACTAGCCCTAAGTTCCACGTGAAACAGATTCTCTCAAGAATATTTGGTAATTCTGCGAGATATTATTCGAGCACAAATCAACGAGATTCTCTTTTTATTTTCAAGTCTCCCATTATATGTAAACTCTCATCTTACATATAATCTTGTCTTAATTCTTCAAACTAACCAAAGAAATTCGTTCATAAAATCATGCAGTTTGTATTAGAATTTTTCCCGCCAACTTTCAATTTCTCAATATGAAAAAGGAAGGTGGTGCCATTAACCAATGGTTGGGCGCCTTTACCACTTTGGGTGCCTTTATCAAATCCAGGGGTGCCTTTAGTAATTTTTCTCCGGGGGTGCAAACATCACTTTTCGAGCCATTTTTTTCACAAAAGTTCATTTCTCCAAAAATACCTACAAATACAACAAAAATAATAATATTAATACATAATTGAGCACTATCAAATAAAGAATTGAGATAAATTAGACACAAAAATGTGTCTATCAAACTTCAAACACATATTGCGACGACTTGGTGACACTGTATTCACGGCCATGCATCTTGTTGTTGTATACTGCAACCCTGTACGTAACCTTATGAACATCAAATTACAGAGAAATCAAAATCAAAACTGAACATATAATATTAAAACCTTAGTCCACATAAATTCAAAGAACATGCATTACACAATCATTTGGTTTTGGTGACACCAGTATACAACTTAATTTGACTCCTCCTAGTCCATTAGTTGATTCAATTATGCTAACCACTACAAGATACATCTATGCCAATTATTTACGACCATATTCCAAAGGAATAAGGCACTGCTAGCACATATAAACTCACCCAACAACACATCATATGAAAGTCTTAACTATTTAGTACTATGGCATAAGTTCATAATAAGATCATTTCATAATGGAAAACGACATTTACATTTCCAATTCGCAAATTGACATTTGCACACTTACAAATACTTTAATCTTCAAAACCAAATCAAAGTACCGTATATGCTACAAGACTCATCATTCATGTTACGACACATCCATACCCAAATGAACACTTACCTTATTTCATATGCATCACTAAAAGAGAATAAGAAACATAAGGAAATATGCATGAAGTGTGATAACACATACCCATTGATTTATAAGAACCACTTGTTCAGTTAAGAAATGATTTTCCTCAAACAACTTCCAAATCGATGAACAACAAAGAAAATTTCCCTTACTCCGTTCATGAAACCAACCAACAACAACTCGATAAATTCCTATCTCCATCTGCAAGTGAGAAGATAGTAAAGTAGTTATAACGACCTAGAAATCAGAAATGTACATTCAAATGAAAAGGTATGTAAGAACTAAGAAATAACACCTAAGCTGAAAACATTTTACTATAACTACTTTAGTTGTTTCTTAGGATCCAAAGTGTGTCCGTATCTAATCTTATACCTAGCAGCTAATTCCGAATTTGAAAACATAACTAATCAACTAAACAGTGAAACTAGGAGCCTAATATTAGTATTACCTCCTGAAATCGATTAAGATCTTGGGAATTTCTTTGGTCTTCTTCATCCAAGTATGAATTTAAGTTACTATTACTAGACAGAAAATCTCTATTTGGAACAACAACATCATCAATACGATCAGGAAGAACAACATTGAGGAAGAGAGAACGAGGTTTATCGATTTGAAATGTGTCGATTTCAAAATTGATATCTAAAGCAGAAGAATAAAAAAAATCATATTTTTCTTCTTCTATTTGAACAGATTTGAAACCCTAGGTTCTACACAACAATTAAATGAAGAGAAGGAGAAGGAGGTGCTTCTGGTGGTGGGGGTGGGGGGAGGGAAAGAAGGAAATAGTATTGGTGGAGGATCGGGAAATGGTCGTGGTTTTAGTTTTGATGGTGGTGGTGGGCGAGGAAAAAGAGGTGCTTCTGCTGTTGGTGGTACGACAGAGAGACGGTAAGTATTTGGTGCTCATACGTAGAAGAAATAATAATAAGAGTAGGATGGGTATTCTTAAAAAAAAATGGATGTAACTTATATATTTTAAAATATTTTAGATTTTTGTATCACTTTCAAAAAATATGAAGTTTTCATAGATCTCAACTTATAATTGGAGTTTTTATCTAATAAGCATGGTCATCTTGGATTTTTTTTCACTTGTTATGAAATATAAATCCTTGTCCAGATATGTAGAACAAAGTTTTATACTTGTATTATGAAACAAACAGCAGCGTATAACATGAATAATTAGGCTGAGGCAGCCTTCTAGAACATTTTTCTTCTCATTTGCCTTTCGAAGCATACCTGCTGGTTCAGATGTGGAGCCATAAAATGAGAGCTAACATAATAATGTGGATTGAACCAAACTATTGCTATAATGTGTATTACGATTTAATAAACCAGTATATAATGTTCGTTTATCGTTTTAACGTTTGTTTTCAAGACACTGAAACAGGGCAGCCACGACTTATCTCATCTCTATCAATATAATCAATATGTGTCTATCAATAACCTAAATACTCAATACCATCCCTTAGTCTATAATAAAAGTAGTACTGGTGGAGCTTACCATCTCCCTATTGGCTGGTTAGCGCAACCGCGCACTCTTATTGGCTTAAAGCGAAAATATTCGTGTTTGTTGGATAGAATTTGATGTTGTATCGTGCGTTAATGAGGGAATGTGTGGTGCGGATTGGATGGGTGGTTGTTACACATTCAACAGACAACCCTCATTGTTTGTTATGTCTTGACGTTGGATGGTCGATCTGTGGTTTTGGATGACTAAGAAATCATTTCGTATTCTTACACCGGGTTTACACTTTTTTTATAAATCTATCACCGTTGAATTTTTGTATTCACTCGGATCGTCGATATTGTTCTTTCGTTTTGTGGGCGATAAAAATATAATATTTTCTTAAAAAAGTGCAACACAAAATAATGAATGAGTCTTAAGAATAATTTTTTTGATATTGCTACCAAAAAACGTTTTTCATTCTTGCAATATTTTTTTAATAAAAAATCTTATAATAACTAAATGAGGATATCCAAAAATATTATGACTATCCAAAATTATAAAAATGATGTTAATTTTAATATTGATTGATTGATGTATTTTTAAAATGGAACTTTAGGCTTGATAATCAAGAATATAAAACAACTTACCTTTGTTGAGTGTTGAGTGGTGGTCATGATTTACTTTGGAAGGAAAACAATAAGATCGAGGGATGCAAAACTGCTACAAGACGTTCCAGAGAGAAGAAGAGTGTTGAAAACTCTAGAAAGAGAAATTCGATTCTTCTTAGCTTCTAATCTCTTCTATGTATGGATTCATTATTCATTTATGGCTTGCGAAATCACAGATTCATAAACCTCAGGATTCGATGTTTCCTGGAAATTTTGATACAAAGATATAGAAACCCCAACTTAATATTTAGAATCTCTAATTTTGATTTGAGTTGATGCCGACCTTACTCTTGCTAGAACTCTACATGAACATGTCTGTCTTTAAACTTAAATTTTAATTTTGAATTCGACTATTCATTTTCTAGCTATATTTCAGTGTTATTGAATATTGATCTGTGTATGCTTTGTAGTTAGGGTTGGAAATATTAATTGATTGGGTTATGTTTGAATTTGGTATATGAAAGAGCATATTTGATGTTGAGGATGAATGTGCATGGTAGTGATTATGGAAGTTGAATGACCTGTTGATAGGCTCTGGTGGATGAACTATTTCACGTCATGTAAAGACATACCTTTTTAGGTTTTGGGTGCAGACAATCATCAGTTTTCTATTTAAGCAGGTCACATACATCTAACATGGATTGTTTTTAGATCGTAAAATCAGCTTGGTTTGTTATAATAATCTGTTAATTCCTTGAGATTTCGAATAGGTATAGCTCTTTTATCTGAGTCACTGTGAAGTTTAGACAAATTAGTTCCTATAAATTTAGTCTTTGATATGTACATTGCTCCTGAGCAAAATTGGTTAACAGAAATTCATGTCGACAAAAAACTAATATTACTCGAAGGACTCCAGTTGTGTGGTTCTTTTTCACATTAAACTCATGTATTTCTTGATAGGTCTTAGTGATATGTATGGCTCATGTCACCTTATGTATCCAATTCATTAATTCTAAGATTTTACATTACCTTTTTTTTTAATATAATTCAATTGCAGAGGGGAAGCACATCTCTAACGTGAAAAGAAGATATTTTCTAATTTCTATGTTTTGTTCATCAGGTGCTTATTTCACATTGGTAGATTTTCTTGCTCTTACTTAGGTTATAATAGGTGATTTGAGCAACTGCTGATAAGGTGAGATTTATCCATCTCTTGAAAAAGTATATAACTATCTATGTTTTTATTTATTTTTTATTTCGAAACAAAGGCTAATTCACTTTTAGTTTTATTTCCAAACTTGAACTACTGAACTACAGGATAAAGAAATAAAGGAGAAGGAAACAAAGATCGGACATGCTTAACAACGGTTATCCACATTGAGTTGGATTTTGAAGGTGAGTTCTTTCGGACCTGTATTATGAAATTTTACATACTTTTTTTTAATATAATTCAATTGCAGAGAGGAAGCACATCTCTAACGTGAAGAGAAGATATTTTCTAATTTTTATGTTTTGTTTATCGGATGCTTATTTCATATTGGTAGATTTTCCTGCTCTTACTCAGGTTGCAATGGGTGATTTGAGCAACTGCTTATAAGGTGAGATTTATCCATCTCTTGAAAACTGTATATAACTATCTATGTTTTCATTTTTTTTATATTTTGAAACAAAGGCTAATTCACTTTTAGTTTTATTTCCAAACTTGAACTACTGAACTACAGGATAAAGAAATAAATGAGAAGGTTGCAAAGATCGGACATGCTTAACAGCGTTAACCACACTGAGTTGGATTTGATGGTGAGTTCTTTCTGACCTATATTATGAAATTCTAATTCTATAAAATGTAATAGACGTATAACACAGTAATCAAAGTCATAGTATGCCTATAGTAACTTTAATATTCTTCGCAGGCTACTCAATCAAAAGTGAGGAACTATGACTCTGAATAATCAACCTCTTGAAGAACGTCAATTGGTTTCCCGTGCATAAGTCATCTCATCCGATACATCTTTGTGAAAGGTATCAAATCCTCGCTCAAGTAAAGAAAGGCAGAAGATTCCTAAGGCTATTACCTGTGAGAGTAATTGGCAGATTGTAAGTCATAATGCAGCAAGTAATCGCTGTGATATGATACTAAATTATGATTGTACGAGCATCTTCTATGTCACTTAGTGTAAGTTCATCATTCCCATAATCAAATCCTTATTTAATTCAAGATTTCTGTTTCTGGAGTCAATTTATAGTTGAACTAGAGTTGATCAATTTTAGAATAAAATATTCTCTGGATATGATATTAATTTTAGTGGTCTTAAATTTTCATTTAATCTCAAATTCTGATTCTGATGCCGAGAATGATGACTTGGCATATGCTGGATCAGAAGCACGATGTTCTATAAACTCAATCGGTTTGTTCCGGACTTGGAAAATTCTTCAAATTCTGTTGCAAATTACAAATTTTTAATTGGGTTGTTATGTTCTTTGTGTTGGAGGTTTATAATGAAGATACAGAAAGACATCCATTACAAGATTCATTTGTAAGTGGAGGCAAAGATCAACCTCCAAGAGACAGGGATGTTTAAATGGGAAGGGTTCCACCGAGTAACTCAGATTTAGGAGTGGATTTTTTTTTTGAAGAAGGTATACATGATCATGTATTCACAATTATAGTTCCTAGGCTTTGATAAATGTACACTTATTCAAACTTATTGGTAAGCAAGTAATGTAGATAAATTGAGCATTAATATTTGAAGTCTCTTATTGATAAATGTACACTTATTCTCATATTTATATGTTTTTTTCTCAATTTTTGTATTAATATTATTATTTTTATTGTATTTATGGGTATTTTTGGAGAATAAATGATGGTGGAAAAATTGGCTTGAAAAAGTGTTACAGACACTCAAAAAATTTACTAAAGGCACCCATGCCTTGTTTAAGGGCACCCATTTTATTTCAATTTGAATTGGTTATCAGCGGGAATTATTATTCTCAATCAGGGAAAGATTTGCATCGAATTTGTTATGAGATTTTGGGTTGTAAAGACAAAGAATGTACTCATAAGATAAGTCTTGCAAGTTTTGGAAACTAGGAAAACCAAAAATCTCGGCAGATTTGGTCATCGAAAACAAAACAGGTAGAAAAAGTATATTGGGAAACATGGGATTTTGGTCTTATTTCTCGTGATTTTGTTTCTATACTACTTGGGAAAGAATCATCGAGAAGAAGGGACAAAATCAAAACATTTGGTCGATATAGATCAGGATCGAACATAGAAGGAAAGAAAATCTCATCGATAATTAATATCTCGATCTGTCGAGATTATTTCTTTTGATTCTGTGAAGTTAATGAGAAGATTTGGAGAAGATATTTGTGGTGCAGTATAAATAAGAGAAGCTGAGGTCGAAACCAGGGGGCTGGCTCTGTCCAGAAAGAAAGAAAGAAAGAAAGAAAAAATCATAAAATCTGCTCATGATCGTGATGAAGAAGATAAAGAAATCGTTGCTAAAAGGTAGAAGTTTCCGTGGCCAAAAGTTGAAGTTTTTGTTGCTAAAGCTTTTAACTTCGCAACATTTATCTTCACTTTGCAATGTTTATCTTCAGTGACACACTTTTCCCTCTGTAACAGTGAGTCTGTAATGCTTATAAACGTTGCAAACTCACTGTTTTCATTATTTTCATTGTTTTTCATCGTTTGTAAACACTTTGAGCCATGAAGCATTATTTTGAGAAAGAGATCAATATGAGGAGCTAAACCCCTTTTCTGAGGCGATGGAGAAATCCATTGTTCCAAGAAAAGTGGTATATTTCTATTTTAATTGATTTTTGAATTTCTTTTATGATTATTTGCTTTGATTAAAAAATGATTTAAGGATTTTTATTAAGCAATTGTGATTTCTTTTGATAGAGCATGCTTGGCCTAGGGTTTTTGATGTTCTATACTTTCGATTTACAATTGTTAATTTGAAAATTTACTTTTGCAACATATTAGAATCAGTTTAAACGTAAATAATTGCATGAATATTGATTAGATTGAATCACTTTAATTGGTTAATGGTGAAATCCATAACCTTAGTATTTGTGAATATTATTTTCATCTTTTGTGTATATTTTCTATTTTATTTTATTTTTATTAAATCTAAAATCAGTCTTCACAAGTTCGAGAGTTTGAAACTCATTCTTACCACAATTACGAAACAACAACAATTTTTGGCGCCGCTGCCGGGGATTTGTTTTTAGTTTTTTTTTTAGGTTAGTCAGGTTAGTTAGTTTAGTTAGATTTTTTTTATTTATTGTTCTATTTTACGTTTTTAGGTATTTTTCTTTGTATTACAGGTTTTGGATCAAAAAGAAATTGGAGTCAAAGATTATATTGATTGATTAAAGACTTGGAATCAAAGATAAATCGAAAAGAATGGAAAAAGAAGACAAGATTTTTTTTTATTTTTTTAGGGTTTTATTTTTCTTTTTAGAAAATTGTATTGGGAAATTCTTATTATTTTTTGTAATTATTTAGGTATTTTTCTGTATTTTTCTTATCTTTGGACTTTGGACTTTTGGAAATTATTTTTATTTTTAAACCCTACGAAGGGTAATTAAATTTAAATTGCACAGGGAAGGACGACAATTACTATATTGTCTCTTCCCCTCGGGTTCGTACACTTACATATGAGTCGGTGGCCTGAGTCGACTACAACAGATTCATGCCCCGTCTGGAACGGAAGGTAAGAGTCTAACCACCAACGATCCCATGTCAGTGGGTTTTTTGTATTCCTTCGTAATGCATATATGATGAGAACTTGAATAGGGAATTTACTTTTCTGGTAAAGGGAAGTAACTGGCCATATAAGATAAGGGTTCGTATTTCATCACTGTATCCTTTCTGCCAGACTTAGGAACACGTTACCTACGCGAACCTAAGCCTAAAATTTTACTAGAAAGAGACCTATAGGGTAACGAGCTTATTAGAAAGTCATTCAAAAGGATTGTATTGGTTACTTTGTTAGCTTAACTCAAAGTTCAGAAAGATTATTTTAAGTAGATTCGAGCCACCTTGTAACCCAAGGAAACGTTGCCAAAGAGGCAGGGTTATCAAAGCTCCTTAGATCTTATCCTATTTCTATTCGACTTAATCTAATTCGGATCGTTCTAAGAGATTTGCTAAAACTGTAACTAGTTGCCTTTTGGAAGAATAAAAGTTGGTCTAGAAACAATCTAAGTGGATCCATCATGCTTTTTGTTTGCTAGATTCAGTAGGTTTGATTTGGTTGAGTCGTCCTTGTTCGTGTTTGTTTAGAACCCCTTTCGGTAGGATTTTTTTTTAGAGTTTATTTTTGTAACTATATTAGGAAATTTTTGTTAGAAAATGTCGAACTTGTATTATGAAGACCAATACAATGAATATCCGACTGAATTTCAAAATAGACGTTATCCGTACTATCAACATGGTGTGGATAGTAGTCGGGACAACAACCAACCTTTTGGAGGATATAATTGTAACACTACTTATTGAGACGAGGTTCAAACATCTTCATATTATTATGATGATGAGGATAGTATTGGTGAAGAACTTGAAATATACAGGCAGAGTGATCAAGAAATTATCAATCCAGTTTTGTTTCATGATGATAATGTTATTTTTGGTTCAAATCCAAATATTTTAATGATTATTCACCTATTCAAAAGGAAGAGGATTTGACTAGAGATACCACTGTTTTAGACGGTGTAGAATTTTCTTGTTTTAAAGCCGATAATGGTTTAGAGGAACGAGTTTGTCCTGAGACTACTGATTTAGATTATAACGATTCGACGATAATAGTCTCTAACGAAGATGATAGACTCATACAAAATTTTAATATGATAGATGATGATTTGATTCAAGTTGATAGAATAGTTTCCCCAGTGGATTTTGTTGTCCTAGATACCCAATCTTTTCAGGTCCCAGAGGCTCAAATACCGGTGATCTTAGGTCTTCCTTTTTTAGCTACATATAATATCGTCATCAATTACGGAAATGGAATAATTAATTTTTCTTCTGGTAACATGACTATTGAAATGAATCTGTTTAGTATGAGTAGATAACCTTCTTGTGAAGATCTATGATTTAGAAGAAGTGAACATAATTAGTACTTCAGTTCAGAAATCTTTTCCAAACACCTTTTTAGAAGATCCATTAAAGAAATGCCTAGCCCACTTTGGGTTTGATGTTGACGATGATAGTGTTATTAATGAGGTGAATACTTTGTTAGATTCTGCACCTTTGATGGACACTTATAATATATGGAAAGCTAAGTTTGAACTTCGACCAGTTTATAAGTCTAACTTATTTCCTTCCATAGAGGAAGCTGAGTGCAGTTCTGACCTTAAGGACCCTAGAATCCAACCAACAATTTTTAATCCATCTGAGAGTAATGTCCACCCTAAGTTTGGGGGTACCGATGATTCTTGTGATTGTCAAGTATCCCTGCTTAAAGTCCCTCACTTGGGGCTTGACATTTGCACCTTTACCATTTTTCAAGATCATCTTCAAACTAGATTCTCTGACCCTGTTGATGTCCAGAAAGAAGTTTAGTTGTTAGAAACCCATCCTATGGTCGATGTGGTTTACCTAGGAAATAATACCAAGATTGACTTTGTTTTCCCACCAAAATATTTTCTTCCATATGTGGGAATGTTTGAATTTCAAATGTGTCAGTTATTAAGCTTTGAGACTAAGCCTAATTACTTTAGGAAATTAGAATCGACACATTTTCTTAAGAATGACCATCATTTTCATAGTAGTCAACTATGTGAGTCAAATATGATTGACTTTGAGGATCCATAATTATTCAGGTTATTATTATGTGCCTTAAATTTATTATTTGAGTTTTTTCAGACTTTACAACCTGATCCTACAGATCCGGCCTATGAGGAAATTCATCCTAAAGAAATTTATCTAGACCCTTTCATAGAGCCCGAACCTGAACATCAATTAGATGTAGTTGTCGTAAACAAGACACTAGATAGGGATAAGGATATACTATGTTTTTTCACTTTCTGGGCCTGCTACAGTTTTCTTCTATTTTGGATAACATTATTTTATTCAGATGACCCACAGTTGTTCCGACTATTGTTATATGATTTTATAAGGTGACTAATTCTTTCTTAGTCTGGCTGAAGATTTTAAACTTAGCACTTCTTGAGAGGTAACCCATGCTCATGCGACACGGTAATATCTTTCCTTAACTCCTTTGCTTCGATTGGTAATAGTTTCTCTTTGTTCATACTTTTAATAATTCATCTTTAGAACATTGAGGACAATGCTAGATTTAAGTTTGGGGTAAGGGAGAAACTTTTAGTGAAATATGAAACTCCAAAGTCTAGAAACTTGTGAACAATTCAGGATGACACTAACCATTCTAGGTAGATGGAAACTTATCTCTTTTTATATAGGAATTGGTGTGCCCATCTAAATGGTCTATTCATAAAAGGATACCTAGATCTGGTGTTAGAAATAACATGATAGTTGTCACCATATCTCGGAGTCTATCTCGACCATATTACCTTCTGTTTTTTTTTGAAATTTTGTGTTTCTCTGATTTGGTGGGGCACCAGTATCGAATTGTTATCATCGCTAGGATGAAGTAGAGTGTTTGAGATCAATCCCCATTATTGTATTATTTAGACCATTATTTAAATAAAAAAACGAGTATTGACACTTTGATAGCAATATGTATGTGTTCTCCTTGTCTCCATCGCCTAAGCAAGCGTGGAATGCGGGATCCATGAGAACTATCATGTACGATGCTGATAAGGAGCATGCACTTGGATTCATTTGATCCAATCATGTTGTCAGTACATTTAAAAATAATAAATAATTGATTTATTTTCAATAAATCGACAGCTGAAACCTTGTATATACCATCTCAGTCGATATTATTATAAGGAGAAATACTACTGGGAGTGTATCTCAATCCATTAGGATTCATCTTGGCACTGACCTTCAGACAGATATGGGAAACACCGTTCACCTTAGTCAACATGTGCAAACTTCATTTTGTTTATATCCATTTTCTAAGTCTTTTCATGTGATTGTACTTTGATAGATTTTGAGTATCGTGGTTGAACGACTATCTAAGTAGAGTTTTGAATTCTTGTATGAATTTTAGTGCGTTGAGTGAAAACTCGTGTACAATAATTGGACTCATATAGGGTAATGATCCCCATAGCCGAAAAATTTAGTATGCAACTAAAGAGCTTGTTTAGTGTTTATCCTCAATCGTTCACAAGTAGCTAAAATTTGGAGTGAAGGTTTTGTGCGTACACCACTTGTAAACCCTCACGAGACTAAAACTCGTCCGATAGGGACACCTATGGGTTTAAAGGTTTATTGCACATGCTAAATGCAATCACGATGCCTGCGAAGTTAGGATTTATTTTTATTTTCTAGATTAGATTTTCTCGAGGACTAGCAAATAATAAGTTTGGGGGTATTTGATAGACACATTTTTGTGTCTTAATTGTTCTCATATTTATATTGCTTTTTCTCAATTTTTGTATTAATATTATTATTTTTATTGTATTTGTAGGTATTTTTGGAGAACAAATGATGGTAGAAAAATTAGCTCAAAAAAGTGTTAAAGGCACCCATCAAAATTACTAAAGGCACACATGCCTTGGTCAAGGGCACCCACTTTATTTCAATTTGAATTGGTTATGAACGGGAATTATTCTTCTCAATCAGGGAAAGATTTGCATCGAATTTGTTATGAGATTTTGGGTTGTAAAGACAAAGAATGTACTCATAAGATAAGTCTTGCAAGTTTTGGAAACTAGGAAAACCAAAAATCTCGGCAGATTTGGTCATCGAAAACAAAACATGTAGAAAAAGTATATTGGGAAACATTGGATTTCAGTCTTATTTCTCGTGATTTTGTTTCTATACTACTTGGGAAAGAATCATCGAGAAGAAGGGACAAAATCAAAACATTTGGTCGATATAGATCAGGATCGAACAGAGAAGGAAAGAAAATCTCATCGATAATTAATATCTCGATCTGTCGAGATTATTTCTTTTGATTCTGTGAAGTTAATGAGAAGATTTGGAGAAGATATTTGTGGTGCAGTATAAATAAGAGAAGCTGAAGTCGAAACCAGGGGGCTGGCTCTGTCCAGAAAGAAAGAAAGAAAGAAAGAAAAAATCATAAAATCTGCTCATGATCGTGATGAAGAAGATAAAGAAATCGTTGCTAAAAGGTAGAAGTTTTCGTGGCCAAAAGTTGAAGTTTTTGTTGCTAAAGCTTTTAACTTCGCAACATTTATCTTCACTTTGCAATGTTTATCTTCAGTGACACACTTTTCCCTCTGTAACAGTGAGTCTGTAATGCTTATAAACGTTGCAAACTCACTGTTTTCATTATTTTCATTGTTTTTCATCGTTTGTAAACACTTTGAGCCATGAAGCATTATTTTTAGCAAGAGATTAATATGAAGAGCTAAACCCCTTTGTTGAGGCTATGAAGGAAGCCATTGTTCCAAGAAAAGTGGTATATTTCTATTTTAATTGATTTTTGTATTTATGATTATTTACTTTGATTAAAAAATTAATTTAAGGATTTTTATTAAGCAATTGTGATTTCTTTTGATAGAGCATGCTTAGCCTAGGGTTTTTGATGTTTTATACTTTCGATTTACAATTGTTACTTTGAAAATCTACTTTTGCAACATATTAGAATCACTTTAAACGTAAAGAATTGCATGAATATTGATTAAATTAAATCACTTTAATTGGTTAATGGTGGAATCCATAACCTTAGTATTTGTGAATATTATTTTCATCTTTTGTGAATATTTTCTAATTTTTTTTATTAAATCTAAAATCAATTTTTACAAGTTCGAGAGTTTGAAATCATTCTTACCATAATTACAAAACAACATCATGGTATTTCTATATTAATTATGTTGCTCCTATTTAAGGTTAGAGAGTTTGAAATCAGATGGATAATTTTGCTAAGCAACTTCAAAAGCTTCAGGTACGAGTCAGTCATATAAGTTGTATCATGCTTCCTCTTGAGGCCTCTTGAGATATTATCTGTTCATTCTATTAAAGGAGTAAATTGTTGTTGTTACTGTCGAATGGGGGGATACAAACAAGGGTTCCTAGACGTTGTCTTTGGTGTTGATAGATTTGGTGGATACTTGCTGGATGGAAATGTTATTACTATGTAATTTTTTCCAAAGGGTAAACATGAAACTCAACTGCAATTTGCGTCTTGGTGAGCAATTCCAGCTACTCGGTCGGTCATTGGGTCACAAAAGTATGCTTTCAATCTGATTCACTGTGCACAATGATGGTTCGATTGGGATGCAAATGGTAGGGCATGTCGGTTTTAACATGGTTTCCATAATTTCATCTCAAAAATGCTGCTAATTCTTTTACATTAGTCGATCATGAAGATTCTTAGAGATTATTAGTTTGTTATTCTTTTTGTGTTCAAATATGTAGGTGGGAATCCGTTACTAAAGCTTAATAGTGTTCCAAAGCCTGAATGGGATTCTGTATGGTGTAGAACACAAGTTTATCATGATGATAATGAAAGAGATTGTTGTGTCTGAAATTGTTTGTCTGCTCAACTCCGTTCCCCTTTACACCTGGTTAAAATGCCTTGATTGCTTAACCATTGTACCAAGGATGCAGCATCTCAGGAATTAACATCATCTTTCTATGTTCACTGTAGCCATGATATCTTCGACAAAATCCATCTGCTAGAAGGTTGTAGCGAAGACAGTAGACTCAACAGGAATTGGACTTGGAATTTACCCAAAACGTTGAGGAAATGATCCTCCACTGTGTCATCAAATGGAGAATCGAAACCCTTATTGGTACTTATTACTGAATCAATATGCATTTATTAATTTGTAACTATCTTCATTTGTATTTTCAGTAATACGACTTACGTTGTTTTCAATCTGAGGAAGGCGGACACCCCTTACAGTTATCTTCCTAAACTCCCAGTTAACTCAGGTGGAAAGTACAAATGGCCTTCTTTCTGGCCCCAAAGGCTTACCAATTGAATGTAGACCTACAAGTCTGAAAACCAGTACTTAGGAAATAGCTTACCAGTTGACTGTAGACCTGCAAGGCTGAAACCAAGTACTTAGAAATATTTTACAAGGACACTAAGCATACCTTGCGACATAGTTACATTAGTTTTGTGGTTATTATAAGATGTATCTGTAATGATTCATTTTTATTTTATTAATTAAATATCAGAATCATCATTCTAATGATGCTAAACGAATAATCGAGTTGTAATGTGACAAAAAAAAGAAGATCTTCCTACGCCACTCAAAAATATAGGCCTAATTATCTGGGATGAAGCTACCATCGTACATCGACATACGTTTCAGGCAATCAATAGAACTATGCGTGATATAATAACAATGGATGGCAATATTGCTAATACAAAACCATTCGGTGCTAAGACTGTTGTGTTAGGGGGTGACTTTCGTTAGATTTTACCAGTTTAGGATTTTCGAGCTAAATAGGAATATGCGATTTTTTAGAGGTGATGTAGATGTGTTCGGAAAATAGAAAATCGAAAGATACCTGCTATTGCATTATATGAAGATTTGGGATGATTAATTTATTGTATGTAAATTTTACAAATGCCAATTGGAGCCCAATTGGGGCTTTGCCTTGATGAATATGCAGGTGATTGATCATCTAGCAACGTATGAAAATATTTTCCATCTTGACTACAGTTCAAACAAAATTTTAAATGTAGCAATATATAAAGATTTGGATTATCAAAGATTATCAAAATTTTAATAATTTTAGTTGTCATTGTAAAGAGTATACGGAGTAAACATGCATCTAGAGTTGTTATTCTATTGTGGTTTAAGCATTTCTAAATTCTATGGTAGGTAACTTAAAATTTTATTCATATTTTTGGGATATCTAAAAAAAATTTAAACTATACATATACCATAGTTGGATTATCAAGGGATACCAAATTTTCTTATACATTAACAATAATCATACTAATCAAGAATTTTTTAAAGATGTTCTAATGCATTTGAACGACGGGCGTCCCGCCACACCAAATCAAGAATTTTCTTATAGCTAAAAGAAGTATTTATCTTGAATTCATTACTTTTGAAACATATTGTTACCTCGGTCCCAGCAAAAGAGATATTATCACTTTTCCATTTTAGCCTAAAAATAGGCTAAAATAGAAAAGTGATAATATCTCTTTTATTGGGACGGCAGGAGTATTGTTCTTCGACAAATTAGTGTCAACCTTTGTATAACCAAAAACTAAGTCGTGAAATTTTTTAATTACATTGGAATTGTTAATTTATTGGATGTCAATTTTAGCAATTGCCAATTGGAGCCTCTATTGGGGCGGTGCGAGGCAAAACCCCGTTTCATTATACAAGTACATACAGTAAAAACATGTACATTCTGAGTAGTAGTTAAGCGTGTTTTTTGTTTCTCACATCAATTTAGACCAGACCCAGACAATTTACAATAAATTATGTGTTTTGTAATTTTCATGCCTTAGTAGTTTGGAATGAGTGATGCCTTGATAAATAGGCAGGTGATTGATCGTCTAGCAACGTATGAAAATATTTCCCAGCTTGACTACAATTCAAATAAATTTTTGAATATAGCAACATCTAAAGATTTGGATTATCAAAGGGTATCAAAATTTTAATGATTTTAGTCGCCATTTTTAGGGGTGTACAAAGTAAACATTATCTAGAATTGGTATTTTTTTGTGGTTTAAGCATTTCTAAATTCTTTGGTAGGTAACTTCAAATTTCATTCATATTTTCGCGACATACAAATCTTTCTAAACTATGCATATGTCATAGTTGGATTATCAAAGGGCATCAAATTTTATTACCCATTAATAATAATCATACTAGTCAAGAATTTTTTGTTCTAATGCATCTGGACGATGGCGCACCGCCACATCAAATCAAAAATTTCCATCAGACCCGGTACGACAATGAACATGATGGTGAATTAGACGAAAAGGACCTTGACATACTACCATTGATCGAAATAGATGAAGATGACAACGAAGTGTTTACTTATGAATAGGGATTCCAGATAAGCGAATATTTATTTTTAGTCAATGAGATTTCAATCGAGTTTAATACTAAGTATTTAGAGTTTAAACTATTTATTTTTGAGATTACTTAATTGTTTTTACTTTTATTTTTTTATAATTGGTTATTGCTTTTTTAGATTGCATGAAATTAATTTTTAAACCCACATGAAATCTTTAAATTATAATGATGGTATTATATTTAATTATTTAGAAAATTTTAATTACATGATTTTTATTTTAATGTTATTGTATAGTAATCTATTATGATAGTTTATTAAATTTTTCATTAGTATACACATAAACTAACGGTGTAAAAGTCTCTATCAGTCCCGGTATGTAACACAGGTTAAAAACTAGTATAAATAATAGATAAACATACTAATTCATTTATTCTGTTCTATTTTATTCTATGGCCAAATGTCCAAGCCGGCTGGTTATAACAAAGATCAATATCTCACCTAAAATTCATCTCACAGATCACTACTTGACGAAGATCATTAGATCTATGAGTATATTGCCCCCCTAAATTTAGGGGTCGAATCATTTAATATTAATTTTTTTCGAGACCGTTTCTCATTAAGTATTTTCTACTGCCCAAGGCACATGTACGTTTCTAAGAAAACGACTTTAACTGCCCAAGGCCCATGTATGTACTACTCCATATAAGATGATTAGTCGATGTTGGAAACAATTGAAATAATTTTTACAAAACAAACAAACACAACCAAATAAAATTCGATGAAAACTGAGTTGCGGACTAAATCATTCTCTTTGAAATGGTTATGTGGTTTTAATCTAGCTGTGTAAACATTCTTAAATTACAGCGATGTTCTCAGGATAACAACAGATCAATAATATTTTATTTTAAGTATTTTTATCGACAGTAGATAAACAAGCATTTTATTTACTGACTTATGTTCTCCCGTCGTCCAATTTATATAGGTCTAGAGGGATAATTTCTCTTAGTTCATCATGTGCTATATGTGTAAAATTTAATCGCACTAAGTTTTATAAAAAAATGACTATTCATTTCATCTTGATAAAACAACCTATTACAAAATCGACGTACATATCTCTCTATGATTTATCGTTTACGGGTTAAAAAATCAACAATAGCTCAGTTACTTGTTTACTATTGTAACGAAGTCATCTGATGATTTCGTAGTTATTATGCACCAGAAGTCAAGTCTAAAATTATTAATCATATAGAATATGTATTAAGTTGCAATTGATTAATGTCATCATACCTGGATGGAATCCAAACTTAAATTTAGCAAAATGATATAGTTTTACAGGTCGGAAGATTCTAATTCTTATACCTATTAGTGTTAGTTGGTGGACAACTATGGAATCTTATACCTATTAGTGTTAGTTGGTGGACAACTATGGAACCATCGCATTATGATTATGAGAGAATAAATTCTAAGCTATGCGTGTCCAAAGACTATTGAAGAAGCAACGAATTACGATGGGACGAGAAACACCAAAGCAAAAACTCTCTGAGAAGACCTGAAAAACCGATAAGATTTGAATCTGACATCATTAATGCATGATCGAGACATGGGTTGCGGGAAAGTAAAACACACTGCTCATGACAGATAACCTTGCTGCATGACTGACACCAAATTGCGGGAAAGCATGATTCATTAAAGAGTAATGATGAGCGTTGATGCATGAAAGACACGTATCGACTTTACAAGCTGTGGAACAAAAGAGTCAAAGCATGACGATTCACTTTTAAGAGCTACGTGTCAGACATGCTATGATTCAAATAAAGCCGCAACATTCATCCAAATCCAAAAACAATAATTAAAATACAAGACCGCAGAAGAGTTGCGGGATAACCAGTTGGAAAATCTGGGGACAAAAATTGAAGAGAAGGCATAGAAGTGATAGCAAAGAGTTTAGGTATGAGACTTGTGTAAATTTTTAGTTCAAAAAATCCATGATTAATATGATTGTGATTTTATATAACAACATTCTACTGTATAAAATGATGTTGATTAATAAGAATGTAATAAATCTTTTTATTCGAGGATGTAGACAGTTAGACTGTTGAACCACGTTAAATGTTTGAGTCAATTTACTTCTAAATTTTAATTGATTATCATTTTCCAAAATATTCATGTGAGTCGATTTTATGATAAGACATCATACTTTACCATGTTCTAAATTCATTTGTTTGTGATCCAATGATGCAAGATTTTTGATCATCACAATGATCCTGTTAACTAAAGCCACTGCCTGTATTAAACGACTACCAAACTCCCAAGTTGGGGCTGTGTTTAGAATTAAAAGCCTATCGAACCACCACATAAACATAAAGAGACAAAAGCGTCTACCTAAACCTGGGTTGAGCTAACTTACGTATTTGGAAACGTCTTTAGACACTAATTATGGAGCGCCACCACAACTTAGTAGTCTTAAGAGTACTCTAAACGCAGAGGGTAGGTGTGCTTACTCAATGAATTTTATACTCATGGATATAAAAACTAATATCTGTTGTATCAGCGGGCAACCGGAAAACCTCCTGTGATTCGATTTTCCATTATGCATTTGCATAGAAGGAAAAAAAGAAACTTCTCTGGCTACAAATTACAATGGTGCAGTTCCCATATTATGGTATGGGTACCTCTTCTTTATATGACATGTGGCAACTTAAATTAAAAAAGTAAATGGTGCTAGACAAGCATCCTAAACAACGCTAAACTATTTTTGCGCAACTATAAACCACCGTGATTTCCATACAAAAGCCGTGTAACCTGCCAGAAAATAGAACTCTTGGAATCAGTCTTTAGAGAGTTTTCTTCCCTTGGCATGTTCATCATTTTGTTACAAAGAAAGGTTTTCTAGCAACAATTTATCATAAGTGATTACGTAATCACTAAATTTTTCATGAAATTAGATTTCTCACGTTAAACTAAATTTTTTTATATTTTACATTTTACCAAACTCATTGGGTAATATCTTTTCAAATCATAATTACGGATAAACTTCTCCCAATATACTTATATTAATATGCGCAGTTGGAAGGATGAAAGTAACATCACAAATGATGGTGAAAATTGAGAGTTTCCCGTGAAAAGAAGAGGTGCCAAGTATTCCACCAATTTTTTTGTTCGTGAACCTGTAAGACGATTCTTGGATATTCTTTATTTAAGATTGTAATCGACAAAGATGATTAACATACTTATTTTCTTTCACTTCAATTATAAAAAAATTTATAATACGGAAATAAAATTAAAGCAAACACACCAAGATTTTGTTAGCGATGAAGTTACAATCTTGTAGAAAAATCCTGGGACCTAGTCCAGACTGAATACACACTGCTTTAAGTTGTTACACCTCTTGCCTACTATCAGACTTCGGACTGGATGTAATAGAGACAGAGTATTCAAGTACCCGTGAAACTCCTAGCAAAACTCAAATTCTCTTTAGAAATTTCTCTTGTGAATCTTCTAGCAGAATGCCAGTTATCTTTAGAAAATGACATTGTAAATATTCAAGCAGAACGCCGGTTCTCTCTAGAAGATGATCCACAGTTATTCGTGGAAGATGATCTTCACACGCCAGTTCTCTTTTGAAGATGCTCCAATGTGACACGTATTTGATTTCCTTCAAATGTTAGAATCAATGTAATAGAAATCTTTGCTTCGAGGGATCTCCAAAAGAAAAGAGTTACCAAAGCAATCCTCAACAATTAGGTTTTACACATTACGAAACCTAACTGATTCTACCTCACAAGATCTATCAAAGTACAAACTTAGATCGTAATCTTGTGGACTAACAAATTTTGAGACGAAAAACTCCTTGTAGTTTTTATAAATCTTACTCCTTAATCTATAGTTCTTAAATGGTCATATAATATTAGAGACGGACATTTAGAACAGATAAGAACTACGATAATCAAGATAAGCCGGATAACAAAGATCTATCAGGTAAAAGATAGTCTGAACCGGATTCAAGAATCCCAAGTGATGATTTTAAAATTCGTAACCTAATTATGTTTCTTGAGGAAACCTAAGTTTATAGATGACGACTCTTGCAACGACAAAAATGCATAGCGTGCAGGGATTGAGATTCTTAGTGGTCCTCTATTTATAATGATGATGATGATGAATAAGGTTAGTATTGTTTAAATTTTAAGCAACGATTACTTGCCGCCTAAGTAATTTCGTGATCTAGTTTCCATGTATACAAATTACTTTGGTCCCAGGTAATCTCAATACTGCTTAAAATTGTTTTTTACCTTGGTCCCAACTAAACTTGTTTTCTTAGTTAGAACATTTTAGCAATAAAGTTTTCTCTCCTTTGATAGAAGCCGTAAAAATGATAACCAAGTACTTTCGAAAGAAAAGATACTTCTAAAATTTAGCTTATACTCAACTAGGAAAAGAATTAGCTTACTCACAATAGCGTGGTACTAAGAATATAAACCAATAAGCGTGCAAGAAGTTTGCCTTGTAATACAAATAAGAATGATGCATACATATATTTGTCAATATGGACCGTGCACTATAAGTTCACGATTTAACCAATATATATGGTCTGTAAATCAAACAAGCAAGTTATGATTCAGTAACTACCAAATTCCTTATAGTTCACGAACTGAAAAACACGATTCGCGAACTCGAGTACTTTTTGGTGTCAACAGAACTCGTCTAGAATTGCAGAGTTCACGACTGCAAAAATCAGTTCGGAAACTCAAGTACAATTTAAAGTTAACAAAAAACTCCAAGAATTGCACAATTCGTGAACTGGAAAAAGTAGTTCATGAAATCTAGTGCATATTGGAGCTTAGAAATTTTTAAGGTTTGCACAGTTCGCGAACTAGCATTTTCAGTTTTTGAACTCCATTTTCAACTTAGAGTTTTAGTTCTTCTTGCCCAAACATATCCTTTTAAGTAATTAAAGTTATTCTCAACCTCAAATGTGACAAGTCCTTTGAACATCCATACTTTGAGTTCTAGTTTCAAGATTAGTCAATTACATGCTTGAACTCGAAACTTCTTCTTTGTATCTTATCAATTTACTAAAGACAACGACATTGTCTCCGAAAATAGGATGGTATAAAACAATGAGTCAAATAGGATAGACAGTTTTTGCATACCTTTGTTGATGAAGTTCCCGCTATGTTTTCATGTTATTTCTAGTCTTATATCTTCAAGGGTATTCGGTGATGTGTGAGACTCAACTACCTAAATTTAATCCTAGTCCGAGACTGACTTTATTATACATTAAAATCAAAAAATAGTTTTGGTCACCTAGCATTGACAATAAGCTTAATATACCAACACTTGTGGGTTCATTCGAGTTTTGCTCTAACCGCACGTACCTTTTTTTTATACCCTCCAATCGATCTATTTTTCTCCCTAACAAAATAGTGATGAAAATTGATAATTGTTTGTACCTTTTTGTTATATACTCCAATCAAGTTATTTTTCTTCCTAACTAAATATGATGAAAATTGATAGTTTCCCGTCCCTTTTCGTTATACACTCCAACCAAGCTATTTTTCTTCCTAACAAAATAATGATGAAAATTAATAGTTGATTATACCTTTTTATTATACCCTATCACCCTATTATTTTTTTCGTAACAAAATGACGATGAAAATCGATAATTATCCGTACTTTTTTTATCATGCCCTCCAAATAAGCTTGTCTAATTTCATTTCGGGAAATTTCACCCTTTTCCCTGACTTCCGTTGGTTCTCTCTTCCACAAACTTCTTAATTTCCTACATGTATAACAATTTTTTGTCGCAAGTGGGTGACAAAACCAAGTTTACAGTATCATGAACGCTGGCAAGCTGGGTGGAACCTTCAGTGCAAAATTCTTAACCATCAAGCGCCTATTTCAAACCAGATAAGGTAGTTTTCAGATCACCAAGCACTTGCTTAGTTGCCTAATCATTATTCACAAAATATTGTATATGAAAGCAGTTTTTATATCATTTGTGTAGTATTAATATAGAAAAATATGTTATTAATGGGACAGAGACAAAATATTATTAGTTAATGTGTTTCGAATTGGACGCAATGTTCATATACATAAATAGAAAGGAAATAATTTTACTTGTACAACTTATTCACACGACAGTTAAAATGTTAACACATAATCAAAAGATTAATGTTAGAGCTGTGATGAGCGTTGGATAATAGAAATAAATTTACGATTGTTAAGATAAAATTAATACAACAAAGTGTAATTAATTTTTATTATAACAACCATTCAGACAGTGGGTTTCTATCATCTTAAATATTTGTAACAATAAAAATGTGCTATATGTCACTCCTAGAACAGTTGATGCCCAAAATCCCTTTCTTAACCAATAGAAAACATAAATTTTATCACATGAGTTCATATGGTCTAAGAATATTTAATGATTAAATAAATATTTTTATATATTCATAGTTAACTAGGATATCTTGTGATTTTAGAATTGAATTTACGTGACTCGGAAATCATATCCATTTTTTATTTGGTAAGCGGATTTAGCAAAAATAGTGATGGAAAAAGAAACATCTCTTTACATTAACTTCAAAACAACAATCATTTTCCTTATATTCCACCAAATTCTAACATTATTTTTATCTAATTCTAAGGTGCTCCAATGTGAGAATAAAAAGTAATTCACACGTGATAGACCCTCTAGAAGGAATAACATCACTAACAAAATTGGTGATAAAAACCAACAAACATTTCTAACAACTATCTATGTTTGGAGATGATTATCAATAATCCTTTTCACGAGAAGGTATGTGGATGGTACAATTAGAAAGCCGAACTTCTAGAAGACTACTACAAGCTAGCCCACTTTTCCTTAGCATTACTATTAAGATTCTGTTACACATACGAAGGATTATGTCTCGCAGGTTATACCCCATGCCATAGCCCCTGGGACTCCTCGTGGATTAATAGGAGGGATGGATTTTGGTTAGATAGGATCCACCTGGGTTGTGTCACGCAGTACAACCTGCAGGACCTAACCCACGGTCGATTTAGTATTTTTGTTACTATGGATTGATTTTGAGCTAAAAAGACCGGACATATGTGTAGCGAAGGATAATTATTACAAGTGGAGGATCGAGTTAGATATCGCTTGTTTCAATCAAAATCTGTTTACGTGCTTCTAGAAAACTTTTACTCTTTTTTCCACTCCCTTTCTTCTTAATTTCTCTTTTTCTCGGGCGATTCTCTTGTTTCATGGGTGCCCACTACTTATACTCCAACTTAACATCTACCATCCCTTATTGTATTAAGAAAACTTCATTACTGGAGTATAAATTTTTGGATTTTATATAATTGGCTCATAACGAAATTATTGAACAAAGCAATAAAACAGATATAATAGGCTAGATTTGTATTAGTGCCATGCACCGGACACATTTAACTTCTTAACACAGTTATTCTGTCCTTAAACTTTTTTTCGATGGAAATTTTTGATTTGGTATGATGGGGTTTCGCGCCGCCCCGTCGTGAAATTGTTTGATTTGTTTTTGACTGGTTGCCATGTTTTTGATATGTTTGAATTCTTTACGATCGTAGTATATTTGTTTCTTATCGTAGTAGGTATGTAGTACTTCATGCTATAGTATTAGCTTTTACATATATTATCAGAATTCCGTTTTCAGATAGGTTTACATTTTATTTATTTTTCCTAACGTAGTTATGATTTCTGGATATAATAGGTTCACGATTTTAGAATCGAAATACTAAACGTCCTATTATTATAATATAGTAAAAATGGAAAAAAAAAGATAAAGCCATAGTAACATATTTTCTCATTGTAGTTTACCACTAGTTTAAAAGAGTCCTATTATGTTTCACCCAAAAAAATGAAACTGTCAATCCAGCTAACATCAAAATATCCAACCAAAAATCACCACCTTGTAAATATCTAATGCATGGTATGTCCACGACCTTATCTTGTTATAGCCGTCCTGGTTCTGTGCCCTTGCAGGATCATTCTGCAACCTGGTAAGCAAGAATGACAAAAAAGGACAAAATGGTTCTGAAACTATTATAATTTTGACATTCTTGCCAAATCACTTCAACAAATTACACTGATAACTTAACAGGGACTTTCAACCATTAGGCGTCAACCATTTAACAACAATCTCATATGTCAGGGTGAAAAGAAATTACAACTTATGAAAGTCAAAAAGAAAAAAAAAAACATGAGAAGAAACATTATTGGAAACGAACTTGCCAAAACCAAAGTATTACAATTGGTTAGAGCAAATAATCAACTTCATATCTCCGGAGAAGTTGCTTCTGTCCAAAGAGTTGCGTATACTTTTTTGTAATGTCTCCTCATGCCACAACACCATACACAAAACTCCCTACATCATCACCTCCTCAATATTACAAAAATCACCAATTTAACGCCGGAGGGTATTATCTGGAGATGAAGAACTAACATTTTATTCAGCATAATATTGTTTACTTACCCGTTCGTACAACAAGTGAACGTTTAAATAGTAATTGGAATTATTATGGTATGAACCATAACCTTCATAAGGTTAGTAGTGGTCCCAAGTACTATCCACACTATGGTCATACTATGGGTAATGTCTATTTTGAAATTCAGGTCGATATTCATTATATTGGTCCTCGTATACCAGTTCGACATTATTTTTTTTTATTTTTTATTTTTGTGGAAATCCAAATGCAAGGTTGACTAAAATAGGTAAGCTCAGGTTACCTTAGCGAAATATACCTACAGTCAAAGACTGGTCAAAGGTACGAGGCTAAGGCCGCGAATGCAAAGTGCAAATGTTTTTTTAACAACTATATACAAAATAAATAAACAAAGAACTAAACAAAAAAAAATTCTAAAATAAATTGTTTCTAAAAAGAATGATTAATGAAAATATAAAAGAATAATAAAATAAAAATTGGGGAAATTCTACTTACCATTTTAGTAGGTAAATTTTATTTCACAATAAATGCAAAATTTAACCCGTGCACCAAAAATAAAGAGATACCCACATAAAATCTAAAAAGAAAAATAAAATAAAATAAAAATCCTAATTAGCCTAATTAATACAAAAATTATAAATAACCATAAATAATAATTTTTAATCCCCAGCAGCGGCGCAAAAAATTGATAGGCATAAAACCTATAACCGTAATTGCACGACGACTACAAAATAGAAGTGGTAAATACGGGATCGTCCACAGGGACTGATAATATTATTTCTAATTATTTCACAATTTTTGTACTAGAACAAAAAGAATAATTTTTCATAAATTAAATAAATAAAAAGATAAAATAACTACAAAAATTAATTGAGCAGAAAGAGAGAATTCTAGGGTTTCAGATACCACTACTATTGACGGTTGTAAAATTAATATTTTAATATCTTAAATCTACTCTCAGAATTATTCAACACAGTTTCAAACCCAATCTCATACCTCGGAATATAAAACAATCTAAAATATTATTACGGCTTAAATCATTATGCAAAAATCTAATTTACTTCGCTTATAAAAGATCAATAGCTTAAAACTATTCATAGCAAATATTATGAAGCTTTTAAGGAAAAGAAATTATTAGTCGTTAAAAAGAATAAAAGAGAGTAATTTTGTCTAAGAAATTAAATAATAAAAGTACTCATCAAAAATAGCTTCCTCCTCTACCCTAGAACAAAAAAAGATTAGCTACTCATAGAGATAAGAGTAAAAGAAAATTGATTAAACCAATTAAATTTCTTGAATAAGAAAAACTCACAATATTTCTTTATTTCTTTATCGATTTAACGACACACTCCAAGAGTATTACAGATAAGAACAGACCAATGACGTCGCTGAAGTAATAAAAAGTATTGAATTACTTAACGAAACAATGACGCCTTTTTTGTGCAGTTATAGAAGCACAAACTCTTTCTATAATAAACACTGGAACTATTGTTGGGACTGTAGCAGGAACCGTTGCTATAGCTGTTAAGTATGAAAGATATGACCATGGTTTTAAATGACAGTTTCATAGCGTGTTATCTTTTTCTTCTTCTTCCTCTCCTCGATGATCAAGAACCCTAAGTGCAGAAAGTTGCTGACTTATATTCTTGGCTTCTATGGCCCCTGCCAGCCTCCTCAAATGATCTTGTCGACCCCTTATTTATACAACAACTCCAAATCTTGTCCCAATAACTCCTTGGATATCTTCTTTAATGAGAATAATCTCGATAATATATTTTTTTCTCTTTTAATCAACTCGATCTGATTTCCTTCCTTTTGAGCAATTCTCGATGATGCTTTTGTTTCCTTCTTCGGTCCTTTAGTTCTCTTACAAGATAATACTCATTATGGAAACAAGAATCAAACAAGACAATGAAAAAAATCATTTGTTTCATGTGAGATCTATTTTAATCGGGAATCTGTTGGCATGGTGACGAGATATTCTTTCATAATTTGAGACTTTAAAACGTGTACAAACTCTATCAAAAAGGTAAGAAGTTATTCTTGTCTTAAAAACTCTCGAATCTTCTCTGAATTTTGACACATAATTCACTTTGTTTGAGAATAACATTTCCCGACAAAATTTGAATTTGAACTTGAAAGAGATGGGTGCTTTTATCCAACGTCTGGGTGTCTTTATCAATTCTGGGGGTTCCCTTATCCAAAATGGGGGGGGGGGGGGTGCTTTTAACACTTTTTATCCGATATTTCCACGATTATTTATTCTTCCATAAATACCTATAAATAATTAAAATAATATTATTAATACAAAAATTGAGTAAAAATAATATAAATATGAGCTCAAATAAGACGCATAAATGTGTCTATCAAATACCCTCAAACTTATTATTTGATAGTCCTCAAGCAAATCTAATCTAGAAAATAAAAATCTTAACTCAATTTCGCAGGCATCGCGATTGCACTTAGCGTGTGCAACAAGCCTTTTAATCCCTAGGTGTCCCTAGTGGACGAGTTTTGTCTCGTGAGAGTTTACAAGAGATACACCCACAAACCCTAGCAACTTGTGAATGATTGAGGGTAGACACTAAACATGATATTTAGTTGGCCACTAAATTCTTCGGCTATGGGAATCATTACCCTATATGAATCCAATTGTTGTACACGAGTTTGCACTCAAACGTACTAAAATTCATATAAAAGATAAAAAAACTCTATTCAGATAGTCGTACAATGGACCATAATACTCGGAATTTTAACGAACCACAATCACATGAATAGATTAAGAAGATGGATATGGAGATAGAAGTGTGCGCATATTGACTAAAGTGGATGGTGTTACCCAAAATATATGTATGATCGTCAGTGCCAAGATGAACCCTAATAGATTGAGATACGCACCCACTGGTCTGAATCTTAATTCTAGTATCAACTCAGCTGGTATATACAAGAGCCCCAACGGTCGACTTATTGAATATATACAAATATTTTTTTATTTTTATTTTTTTAATTTATTGTATTGATAACATGATTACATCATTTGAATCCAAGTGCATGCTCCTTTTCAACAGATTATATGATAGTTCTCATGGATCCTGCTTTCCACGCTTGCTTAGGTGACGTAGACAGGGAGAACATACACATATTGCTATCCAAGTGTCAATTTTCTTTTTTAATTATTGGTCAAGTTCAGTTACAATAATGGGGCTTGATCTCAATCACTCACTCTGCTTCATCCTGGCGGCGTTAATAAGACGAAACTAGTTCCCCACCAAATCACTTAGAGAAGCACATAAAGTTGCAAAAATAAAAACTGAACGTTATATGGTGACGACTATCATGTTATTTCATATACCTGAGCTTTGTCCTTGTATGAATAGACCATTTAGCTGGGAACACCAACTCCTATAAACAAGAAATTTGTTTCATCTACCTAGATTGGTTAGTGTCATCCTGAACTGTTCACAAGTTTCTAAATTTTGGAGTTTTTGGTATCACCAAAAATTTTAGATTATTTTTAATTTTTTCTCCCTTACCCCCAAACTTAAATTTAACACAGTCCTCGATGTCTAAAGATAAATGAATGAAAGCATGAACAAAGAGAAATAACTAACAAAGTAAAAGAGATAAGGAAAGATATTACCAGCACCGTGTACCAAAAGCATATGGGTTGCCTCCCATAGAGCGTTAATTTTAAAGTCTTCAATTAGACCAAGAAATGATTAGTCACAATTTACGAATCATATAACAATAATCGGAATAACAGTGGATCCTTAAAATCAATCGGATTTGACTCATATAGCTGACCACAGTGAAATAAATGGAAGTGGTGGTCGTTCTCATGAAAATGTGTCGATTTAGGTTTCCTTAAATAATTAGGCTTGGTTCCAAAAAATATATGATGACACATTTAAAAAACATATTTCCCACATCTGGTAAATAAAATTTTGGTGGAAAAAAAAAGTCAATGATGGTATTATGGTTCGGGTAAACCACATCAACAGGATGATGTGTTTCTGACGACTAAATTTTATTTTGGACATTATCCGGTTCTGGAAACAGTTATTGAAGATAATTTCTTAAAATGGTAGAGGCACATATGTCAAGTCCCAAGCGGGGGACCTTTATAAAAGTCAAAGGCAAATCACGGGGAGAATAATATTCACCCCCAAACCTAGAGTGGTCAATGTCCTTAGATAAACTAGTCACAATTTCTTTAATTTTAGATTTAAGAAAATTGTCAATTGGTTCTTCTGAGTTGTCACTAGGTGGGGTACCTTTAATCATATTTAGATTATCTATGAGTCTATCATCGTTGGTTGAGACTATTGTTCCCAAATCATTGGACTCTAAAATACTAGTCTCAGGATAAACTCGTTCCTCTAAACCATCATCGTCTTCATAATAACAAGGAAATATTTCACCATCTATAACAATGGTATCTCTAGTTAAATTTTTTTCCTCTTGAATAGGTAAATAATCATCAACATTATTAGGATTGGAACTAAAAACATTATTTTTATCATGAAGCTCAATTGTTGTAAAAATTTCCTCCTCATTATGACTACGAATTTCGAACTCTTCATCAATGCTATCCTCATCATCATAATAATATAAAAATGGTTAAATATTTATCATTATTATCAAGGATAAAATTGAAAACACTATTTTGGCAATTAAGTTCATGTTGAACAATATTAACAGTTGACCATTCATCTTCAATTTTCTCCTCGTTTAAACGTGCATTAAGTTCACTGAGAGTAGCACTTATAGCTTCAAGTTCTTCTGTCATCTTCCGTCCATTTTATCTATTTGATTGAGTTTATCATTTCAAGAATAAGACGAAAAATCAAGACTTTCTGAAGTTCCAAATAACGCCGAAGGGTATCCTCTAAAGATGAAGAAGTAACATTTTGCTTAGTATAATATTGCTGATTTACCCGTTCGTATGACTGGCGAGCGTGCAAATAGTAATTGGATCACTATGGTATGAACCATAACCTTCAGAAGGTTGGTAGTGGTCCCAAGTACTATCCACACTATGGTCATAGTACGGGTAATATCCATTTTAAAATTCGGTAGATATTTATTATATCGGGCCTCGTAATACCAGTTCGATTTTTTTATTATTATTATTTTTTGTTGTTGCAAATGCAAATGCAAGGTTGACTAAAATAGGTAAGCTCAGGTTACCTTAGCGAAATATACCTACATTCAAAGACTGGTCAAAGGTACCAGGCTAAGGCTTGTGGAATTTCAGCTGGTAACTCCAATCATGCCAAGGCACGGGTTCAACTTACTTTTCCACGGGTTTTCCTAAATTCGGTAGGCTGGCGAATGCAAAGTGCACGTGTTTTTTTAATAACTTTATACAAAATAAATAAACAAAGAACTAAACAAAAAAAAATTCTAAAATAAATTGTTTCTTAAAAGAATGATTAATGAAAATCTAAAAGAATAATAAAATAAAAATTGGGGAAATTCTACTTACCATTTTAGTAGGTAAATTCTATTTCACAATAAATGTAAAATTTAACCTGTGCACCAAAAATAAAGAGATACCCACATAAAATATAAAAAGGAAAATAAAATAAAGTAAAATAAAAATCCTAATTAGCCTAATTAATACAAAAATTTTAAATAAACATAAATAATACTTTTTAATCCTCGACAGCGGTGCAAAAAATTGATAGGCATAAAACCTATAGCCGCAATCGTACGACGACTACAAAGTAGAAGTGGTAAATACGTGATCGTCCACAGGGATTGATAATAGTATTTCTAATTATTTCACAATTTATGTACTAGAACAAAAAGAATGATTTTTTAATAAACTAAATTAAATAAATAAAAAGATAAAATAACTACACAAATTAATTAACTAGAAAGAGAGAATTCTAGGGTTTCGGATTTCACTACTATTGACGGTTGTAAAATTAATAATTTAATATCTTAAATCTACTCTCACAATTACTCAAGACAGTTTCAAACCCAATCTCATGCCTCGGAATATAAAACAATCTAAAATATTATTACGACTTAAATCATTATACAAAAATATAATTTTCTTCGCTTATAAAAGATCATTAGTTTAAAACTTTTCAGAACAAATATTATGAAGCTTTTAAGGAAGAGAAAATATTAGTCGTTGAAAAGTACAAAAGAGAGTAATTTTGTCTAAGAGATTAAATAATAAAAGTACTCATCAAAAATAGCTACCTCCTCTACCCTAGAACAAAAAAAGATTAGCTACTCATAGAGATAAGAATAAAAGAAAATTGATTGAACCAATTAAGTTTCTTGAATAAGAAAAGATGATAATATTTCTTTATCGATTTAACGACACACTCCAAGAGTAGTACAGAGAAGAACAAACCAGTGGCGTCGCTTAAGTAATAAAAAGTATTGAATTACTTAACGAAACAATGACGCTTTTTTTGTGCAGTTATAGAAGCACAAACTCTTTCTATAATAAACGCTGGAACTGTTGCTGGGACTGTAGCAGGAACCGTTGTTATAGCTAGTGAGTATGAAAGATATGACCATGGTTTTAAATGACAGTTTCAGAGCGTTTTATCTTCTTCTTCCTCCTCTTCTCGATGACCAAGAACCCTAAGTGCAGAAAGTTGCAGACTTGATATTCTTGGCTTCTCTGGCCTCTTCCAGCCTCCTCAAATGATCTTGTCGACCCCTTATCTGTACATTAACTCCAAATCTCGTCCCAATAACTCCTTGAATTTCTTCTTTAATGAGAATAATCTCGAGAACGCATTTTTTTTTCTCTTTTAATCAACTCGATCTGATTTCCTTCCTTTTGAGTAATTCTCGGTGATGATTTTGTTTCCTTCTTTGATCCTTTAGTTCTCTTACAAGATAATACTCATTATAGAAACAAGAATCAAACAGGACAGGGAATAAAATCCCTTGTTTCACGTGAGATCTGTTTTGATCGAGAATCTGTTGGGATGGTGACAAGATATTATTTCATATTTTGAGACTTTAAAACATGTACAAACTCTATCAAAAAGGCAAGAAGTTATTCTTGTCTTAAAAACTCTCGAAATCTTTTCTGAATTTTGACAAATAATTCACACTGTTTGAGAAGAACATTTCCCTCCAAAATTTGAATTTGAACTTGAAAGAGATGGGTGCCTTTATTCAATGTCCGGGTGCCTTTATCAATTCTAGGGGTGCCCTTATCCAAAATGAGGGTGCTTTTAACACTTTTTAGCCGATATTTCCACGATTATTTATTCTTCCAAAAATACATATAAATAATTAAAATAACATTATTAATATAAAAATTGAGTAAAAACAATATCAATATGAGTTCAAATAAGACACATAAATATATCTGTCATGGAAGATCCACTTTGCTCAAAAGGATTGTCCAAAGACTCCAAAGACCATTGGATCCCCGTGGGATTTTTCTCGAGATATATTGTTGTAAGTGTAGCATTGTTCTAAAACAAAAATAACTAGGATGCAGGAGCACGATAATATTGCTAAGATGACAAGTTAGTAGCAGGCCAACAATCTGAAAAACCTCAAAAGTTTAAATCGCCAACCCACATACCCAAACACTTGCAGAGAAAATGAAACAGCAAAAAAAAAAAATATATTTTGACAATAGAAAACAGATTTATTCAATGTTCATAATCAAAAAAGAAATCATTCTCTGAATTATAAATAATAATTCAAATTATGTCGTATTTGAATCTTGAAGAGAAAATTAAATCACATTTTTTTGGAAAACAAGAAGATTACAAATGGCTACTCCAAAATCAAATTTTTACAGAGAACACGACGGCGGGTCAGTGCCATTCCAAATATTTGCACTAGCTACATAAAACAATAGAGCAAACATGTAGATGAAATCTAAGCATGCCGCTGTAGGGCAAATAGGCACCAAATCTTAATTTGGGCGTTGCAATGCTGGATAGAACCGTAGAATAAGCATTTCTGTTCAGTAGGCAGTGGACATCCATCACCGACATTGACACATTTTGCACAATATTCGTAGCTGCTCTAATTCTATATAAGACCCCCTAAAATACAAAATTGGTACTAACAAATCTTATATTGCACAGTTTCATGTGTGTTTGTTCGCTGTTCTCAAGTCTCAACACTATGACGCCGACTAAAAAAAAGTGATTTTGATTATTTTATTTTTTTTGAAGCATCGATTTGAAAAGGTAGTAGTACTAATCCCTTTTTTTCGGTGATTATATAATAGTTCTACGACGACAACAAGAAAAAGAAAAAGAAAAAGAAAAATTTAATACAACTCATACTCACAGTAGGGTGATGGATATACTATACACCAATAAGAAAGTCTTTTCTTTTTAGTTTATTTTCTTATAATCATTCACAAATCGTGGAGTAGAGTGGGGTATTCTTCTTTGCTGCTGGATTTTTCTTTCGAATCTTATTTTTGAGAGAAGCTACTCATAGTCATCGATTTATATATTTATAAGCACTAGTTGTGATTAAGGTGTTGGTCAATCAATCATCTAATTTTTGCAGGTTGGGATTCTTTTTCCGCCAGTAAGTGTGTATAGTTGGTACGACTGCAATCCTTAGTTTGAAACACCAACCAAATCACCTAACCAATGTGTAACTTTCTTCTCTTCATGCTCACGGGGAAGACAAGCATCACAAAGTTCGAAGACCAATAGGTGAAAAGAAGTTACCATTACAGGAAACACACACTTTTTGTTCAGTCCGACTCTGAACATCAGACCGATGCAGTTCTACTACACATTTGATTTCAAAAATATACCAATCGCGACGGCAACAATACTGCAAAGAATTGTATGAAAGATTGCAATGAATTAATAACAAAAAAATTCAAAAAAAGAAGTGTACATGTGCCTTTTTTTTCCTCTTGGGAGCAAACATTAATGAATTACCCCATAAAAATCCCAAGTGAGAACCAAAACGAAACATATCTACCACATTTGTATCTTTCGGAAGCACAATTTATGCAAAACTGCGTGCAGGGTACTGGAGGCCAATTATTAACAAAGCTTGATAGGCTTCAAGAAGCGGAAGACCAACACTTCCACCACCACCACCAGATATGGGGCCCTAGTCATTTCTTCCGATATTCTTAAAACAATTGTGAAACAAAACAGCTGGTCCCATACAGCGTATACTCAAATAAGGATACAATTTTACAGTTACATATATTCTTACAATTGAGACATAACAAACAATTATACTGCTTCATCTCAACTACAGCATAAAACAAACGGAAGTTATACTACATTCACCAATCAACCTTCCTATCGATTCTTGAGGCATACTAGCTAGCTAATAAGAATATGGTTGAATGGAAAGATACGGATTAACTTCTAGACTACAGTACGCCTTAACAATACTTGGGGCATTTTATTGATTGTGACAGACAAGCCTCTCAATATCTCTATAAGATCACCAACATGTCAGTTTATCCAACAACATAGATATTGACCTCCTGAAGTGGCCCTGTAAGTGATCGAGTTCAATTTGGCTTAAAATTCAGAAGAGAGCACCAGAAATCGAACTCTGGGAGTTCCTACCGAATATTTAGTCTGGTGATCGGAAAATCTTCCAATGCCAAGCCTTGGCGAAATGTGGAGAAAGCTTTCTAGGCACGAGCCAGCTGATCTTTTAAATCAGCCTTGGAGGAGATTCTTGAGATTAATTCCCTCTCCTTTCTAGCGCTACGATCTGCCATAGCCTGAATAGCGCATTATGGTATTAATCGAAGAAGTCAGAGGAATGTTCTCAAGATGCATCATTTCAGTTCAATTCAATCTGAGCTGCATTTAACAGAACCAAGTTAATCAAGGAAACCCAATGAGGTAAAAAGCGATTGAATTCCATCGATCAGTTTTAGGAAAATCGAGCAAGTCGGTTCTGATATGTTCTGCTCAAATCGGAAGTGGTGCCAGAGCCGATGAGAGACGACTACCAGCATTGATCTGTTTCCCACCTTCTCATCTGGCCCACAACCATAAAATCCGAGGGTGAAGATCGATTTGGCATTCTGATACCGTAACCATATCGAACGGAGCTCCGAGCAATAGAGAGATCATAATTAGCTCTTGCTGTAGGATCCGATAAAGTAGTATAAGCTTTGTGAATCTCCATGAAATCACGACTATCCGATTCAGATGTAGAAACATCTGGATGAACTCTCTTTGCTAAGCTTCGGTAAGCTGTCTTAATTTCAACTGCCGATGCGTTTTCTTTCACTCGTAGAATCTCAAACAGACTCGATTTTCGGTGGTTGGTTCTTGGAAGAGTTTCAGAGGAAACAGAAGATTTAATTGTGAATTTCTTTAAAGAGTTTCTAGTTGGAAAAGACATTGAGGTCTTGCACTTGTTGTGATGAGGGGATTTGTTTGATAAGTAACACCCTGGAGAGAACTGAAATGAGGTTTTCATTTGGATTCCAGACATTTTAAGATGATGAAGAAGAAATAGAAGATAAACGGATGTTGGGAGTGTAGAAGACGAATTGGAAATAAGATGGAGAGAAAGAATGTTTATAAGGGAGGAGGAAAGAGAAAAGAGAGAGTCAAACGGTTTGCTGTGTAGTTTACGAGTAAGATAAAAGGATCGATATCTAACTTACCTGACTCTTAATTCAATTGGTGAGCAGATTTAGCAAAAAAGAAACTCCAAAACAACAATCACTTTCCTTGTTTTCCCACCGAGTTCTAACATACCTTTCTATCTAATACTAAGACCTTCTAGAAGGAATAACACGTCACTAGCAAAATTGATAACAAACACAAACGAACATTACCAACAGCTATTTAAGTGTTTTGGTGATGATTCCATGGAGAAGGTATTGATGGTAAAAGCCGAACTTCTAGAAGACTAGAACAAACCCCATTAGCAAACAAACAAAGCACCTAGTAATATCATCATTTCTTCTAAAGAGGAGGGAAGGGATTGTCATTGGGCTAAAAAGTCCTCAAGTGCGCAAATAGAGGGGGTAATTACTAATTGAAGGATCGAGTTAGATGCGACTTGTTTGCATAAAAATCTGATTAGCTTCTAGAAACCTTTTACTTTTTTTTCCTCTCGCTTTCTTCTAGAAGAGGAGAGTGGGCATTCTCTACTTGTCCAGTGATTTTCTTGTTTCATGGCTACCACTAATTATTATTATTATTATTAACTAATCATCATATTAGTTGGTATAGTTAACCAACTAATAATGCTCCTAACTGAAAACATTTTTGACCCCCAAACTACAATTCCTAAGTATCATTTATACAAAATTGTCATTTTCAACACTGACTCTACAACCGGAACACAGAAACTTCAAAATTCATGTACAGACAGTACAAGATTAATAAATCAAAAAGACGAATTATTCACTAAATCATCAATAATGCGAGTAAGGTCGTTTTTCAAAATTGAATAAGATTTTCGGGAAGAACAAGAAGACCACAAATGGCTAATCCATCCAACATTAGAGTTTCACCAAGAACGAGATGGCCTGTCACTACTATTGGTACCAGCTACATAAAACAACAGTGCAAACATGCACGAGTAGATGAAATCTTAAGCATATAACTACGGGCAAAAGAAGCTCAAAATATTGATCTGGCCGTCACAATTCTTGTACGCTCAACTCATGTAGAACAAGCATTTCTACTCAGTTGGCAGTGGGAGATCCGTCACCGACATCGATCACATGTTGCACAATATTTGTAGCTGTTCTCGACTTTATAACAGCTAAAAACAAAAATAGTGATAAAAATCTACTATTGCACAGTAATGTCTGTTTTTTTTTTTTTCTGTTATCTACACTATAACACCAAATAAAAAGCAATATAGTACACGGATTCTTATAAAAATATGAATATATCCCGTTCACATTCCACAACAAAGACAAGAAAAAGAGAAAAGAATGATTTGATACAACTCACACTCATACTACTGAGGGACATACACCAACAACAAAGTCTTCTGTTTTTATTTTACTTTCTTTTAATCAATCAGAAATCATGGACGAGAGTGGGTAGTCTTTTTTGCTGCTTAATCCAGAGAACCTAATAAGTAATAACCCTAGTTGCCGTTTTATAAGCACTAGTTGTGATCATGGTCAATCGATCATCCTTGCAGGTTGAGATTCTTTTTCTAATAAGTGTGTACAGTTAATACTCATTTTGTATTCCTCAATGAAACACCAACCAAACCACCTAACCCAGAGCTTTACATTCCTCCTGCGTGAATAAGACAAGCATCACAAGACTGACGACTAGGTGAAAGATAGTACTATTAACACCTGATAAGTTTAAACATGAATAAACCTGTTGGGGAGTTTTGTCGTTCATCTTTCTACATGCCTAATCTGGACTCATATGAGTCATCATCTAGTTTATACAGATTAATGATCTAAGTTTTGGTTTAGGTACACGATTGGTCAGCAACTCACTACTTCACCTCTATGCCACAGTAAGATTAAGATTCCATAATAAAGCACAACCATCACAATATATAACAAGATACATGGATGTTCACTAATCCTTCCTAAAGACATATTTGTATATCGTTATTCGTATAGATAGTCAAACCTTAATGTAAAACAATGAAACACAGACATACATTCTTTATTCATTCTGAACTTCAAACCGATTCAGTTCTACTATACTATTTGCTTTCAAACTGCATTTATATATACTGACCGCAACAGAAATAACACTGCAAAGAATAGTATGTACTAGTCGATGAATCATAAACAACAATATTAGGAAAAAGAACAGTTACGTACTGAAAGCTTAGATTGATCTGTAAATGTGTTTTTTTGCTCTTGGGAAAAAACGCTAATAAATTTCCCATAATAACTTCCAAGTGAAAACCAAAACAACTAACTTACCCATTCTTTGGGAAGCATAAGTTTACCAAAACTGCAGGATGAAATGAACTGGAGGCCCATTACAGATCAAGCTGGATAGACTTCGGGAAGCTGAACACCAACACTTCCCGCAGATTTTCTTAGTGTCCTCGTCATTTCTTCTGATCTATCTACATCAATGTTGTAAGAGAAGAGCAGGTCCTATACAAGATATTTTTTTAAATATAGGTCAAAAGTTTACGGTTACAAGCTTAAATAGAAGGCATCACAAACAAAACACAAATGCACAACATCAAGATGAAACGGACGCCTTGGCTCTAGATTAGCCTATAGACAATCTGCTTTGTCAATCACCAACTACCATATCCAAAAGCAAACGAGTGTTCAAAGGTAAGTGAATGCAGGTAGGGAGAAATCCTTGTGATTCAATATGAACAAAGTCATGGGAGTGGTGCTCTGAAGCATATGGGAATGAATTTTCCTTTACAAATTCCACTAGTTTGACTACCGGGAAGGGACATTATTTCTCTCTTGCGACCCCTATAAATGGATAGGTATCGAAACATACAGGGAAAAAGAATGTTAGGATAGGACTTGTGCCACCGAAGGGAAGGAGAAAAGTAAGGAAGTTAACTTACTCGACAGAAGGATGAAGACAGGAATTGACTTGAGAGGTCCAGCTCCTACCAGTAATTGTATCACCATTCGGATATCCCTACTATCTCACTCTTTCTGTCTCTTCCAATATATCTTCTACCTCAAGTTTCTGCTCACACTCTCTCTTTCCGAGGTGTATCCAATCTGCTCTCTCCTCTAACTCCCACACACCTATACTACCTCTTCTAGTCCGGGCAAGGTTGTAGAAACATTTCCCGTACTGATTATTGTGCCAACACTTAAAGAGTTATGATGTTATGATTTCTTCTCATTAAATAGGCGTATTGAGTGAAATAAATTTATCTTCCTACATAACCATCTGCGAGGGCACGCCAAAGTTTCTTGAGTGCATGACAAAAAGAGTGGGCTTAGGTGGAAAATACATGCAAATATACAGCTTAACCATTCTGAGCTCCATCACATGAATCAATCGATTTCGTTTCAGTATCTAATTAAACAATAAATTTTCATGTAGCTAATTCTATGTAAGCAATATGACAGGATGCTAATACCGATTGGAAATCAACCACCTTAATCCTTGACATGGGAACTACACCACCTAAAACTCAATATTTTTATTCAACTGGAACCTATTTCATAGCAAATCCTACGCAAGCTCCTAAATATACTTCGTTCATAGGCATTTCCACTAATAATTAAGGTTTACAAACTTATCACTAAGCATGAAAAAATCTAATAGCAAAAACACAAAACAAAATCGTAAAGGAAATTGAACATTATTTTCCTCTCAGGTAATTTAACAAACAGATAAGAGTAGGAAAATATAATTTTAACTAACAGCAGCTGAGCCCTTCACAAATCATCACTAAAATGAAGGCACAACTACAAATGTAAACACAAAATCAATACAGCCGGAGGGCTTTCACTAAAAAAGAAGAAAAAGATAGAGGCTGGATTCAGCATGTATGTACCTGGTGATGGTGAATGCTATTGAGCGTATAAGTATAATTTTAAGCTAGGTTAATCTTGTGTTTGATTAAAGATGGATATGTTAATGATGATGTGTTGCGGAATTCTTGAGTGATGTAATCAGTAAATTGTTTTTTAGTACCTTGACTACCAATATGTTTCTTCACAGCTTTTAATAGGTTTTTGTAAACCCTTGAGAATCTCTAACCCCATTCCGTTTTGACCTTTTCAAACTACTTTTCTTTTATCTCCAAAACTAGTCTTCAGTCAAATAGAAGAGACAATGAAATGAACACTAAGCAAGAGAGAAGGTTTTTCTAGGTCCATGGTCTTAAATAATAAGTTAGTGAACCCAATTTGATTGTTTGCATGTCTACAGAGTCCTGGGCTGACTCCTGGTTCCAGACACTACCACACGTTCCACATCTATGCTCTACTCCTGACGGTGGTTGACCGGGGTTGTGGGGATTGGAAAAATTCATTTCTTTAGGTTTTCCTCTCAATCCCCCATTGAAAATCCTTTCCAGGTGATATTTCGTTAAATGATCTTTCATATTTTATAAAATCTTAATATTTGTTGTGGTTAAATAATCTTTTATGTTTCATTACATCTGTTGCATCTAATTTGTTAAATATAAATAAACTCATCCTAAAATATATAAATCCTAAATTAATGTCCATACATATTCCTTTTCATTCACGTAAACTCCATTAGCAAGGATTTAACTCGAACCAAGGCCTAATATAGAGAACTAAACATGGAAGAAACAAGAAATTCACCTTATTGTAATACAAAAGATAGGATCAGTAGCTTACCAGAAACCCTAATTCATTACATCTTAGCTCTCGTTAGTGACTAAAACCAGTGTTTTGTCTAAAAGATGGAGGTACGTCTGGACTTTTCTCCCCTCGCCGACTTTTAATTCATATTTATTCTTCAAACCTGAGACAGGACGGGCGGTTGGTTATAATTTTGTAATTATTTTGTCGATAAGGTGCTCATTCTTCGCAATTTATCTACTTTAAAGAGATTTGAACTTCATTGCTGGAATGTAGAGTGTAAGAATCTGCAAAATTGTCTTAATACATGGATCATTGCTGATGTTAGGCGTAATGTTGAAGAAATATACATAAGTATTGACATCTATCGGTTTCGGTTTCCTCATTGTCAACATTAGATTTGGTAAACAACGATAGAAGACGATTAAAAATTAATCTACCTGGTTCAATTGATCTACCTAAGCTCAAAGCTATGTTTATCGATTCACTATCATTTGATGATGAAAAGTTAACTACAGTAGAACTTCGTTAAATTAATCCGCGATAAATTAATAACTTCATTAAAATAATATTTTTTATCGGTCCTGACTTGGGCGAGTGTGCTAAATTAAAAACCCCGCTAAATTTATAAGATAATAAAAAAATTAAGTTTCCAATGGGGCTCAACTAATATATAAATTAATAATCAGTGTCATAACACCAAATTAATCTTTAAATTAAAAAAAATTAGTGTTTACACATATATAAAACTACTAATTAGTATTTACACCTAAAACTTTTCAAAATATGTGTTTACCCCTATTTTTAGGTATTAATGTCACTAAGTGTAAGTATATGTTAGTTTTTCCAACTAAACAACATACTACATCCGCCCACTTATAAATATTTATCAATATCTAATAAAAAAACTTATTTCAAAATTTGATTTGATATTGTGTTTTTAACACATAAGACAAAATTTTAAAATTAAGTTAATATTAATACACATATTAAATATGATATGATAATATGAATGCACTATCGAGTTTTGGTATGATTTGTTTTACTGGTTTATGTAATACACTAATACTTATATATTAACAAATATATTATTAGTTAATATTTCTACGCAAAAAGGAAACCGTAAATTAAAAAAAAACTTATATTATAAAAAATTTATGTATAGAATGAGTTTAATATAATATTTTTCTTCAAAACTTGAAATAGTGGAAAGATCCGTAAATATATAAACAGATTATGGTTTTTGTAAAGCCTAAAATTGAAAATTGTTCAAGATTTTAAAAATATGGGTAAATGTTAATTAAAAAAGTTTAATGTGTAAATAGGAATTTAAATTTTTTTTAATGTGGATACAACACTTATTACCTCAATTTAAATTTGTATGGTTCGATATATTAATAATATTAATTTATCGATAAATTGATACTTCGTTAAATTGATAAGATTTAGTAGTCCCAAGACTATTAATTTATCGAAGTTTTATTATAGACAGTTCTTCTCTAGTTGTCCTCTTCTTGAACAATTAGTCATTTCAAACTATGAGTTCCCTGAAATGGATCTTAACTTTTCATTTCCTGAACTTATGGACTTCGACCTTGTTAAATGTTCAGATTCTTCTAAGAATGGTCGTCAATGAGTTGATTTTTACTTGAGTTAATTTATGGTATGTGTCAAGATGAAGGTGTGAGTCTGGAGATTTATTTCTGTTTAGATATATGAATTTTATCAGAGCATCAATTGTGTTCTTTGAAGCAGATTTTAGTTTCACTATGTAAGACTTTTTTCCTAGGCAGTCTTATGGTGCATTTTCGCACCAATTTTGTTTTGAAACATAAAATTTTATAATCAAAAGAATTTTTCGGATATGAATTTCTCATCAATTATTCGTTGCAACAACAACAGTGTGATTGTATTAACCATTAATGAGCCTCGACGTCGTTAGCAGGATACCTTAGCAACATGAAACATCTTTAGCATCCCCATCAACAATATTCAATAAGACCCCAACTGTTGAACCCAAACATATTACAAAATCTATCATTAGAGTGTAAATGTAGTTTCTATGGGCCGGTAGATCTCTATCTTTATATTTTTGCTTCTTTTCAACCTGTTTTTTTCTAACTATTTGCTTGTTCTACTTTCATAGTTTAAGTCTTTCTATATGTGCATTTTAGTGCCCTATGTACTTGTTTAGTTCATAACTGTCTAGTTTAGGGTTTTGTATTAATATCCTTTGTACTTGTTTAGTTCAGAATGATGTATTAGTGTCGTATGTACTTGTTTAGTTCAGTGTGTTGTTTTAGTCTAACGTATTTGTAATTCAATTTATTAACATCCTAACTACTTCTTAGATTAAGTTTTTCAACTCTTGTTCAAAAAAAAAAAAAGTTTTTCAATTGACTATTTCTTCGGTTATAACTAACTGTTTACATCATGTTTCCTGTTAGTTTTATTCACAAGAAATACTTCAAATTTCAAAAGCAGTCTCAGGGACTTACTTTTGCTTCCTAGTGCTCTATAATATTTCCCATTCTTCATAATTCATATTATTCTCCACATTATTTCTTGTGGGATTACAATACTCTATTACTTCCTCAAGCTTTTTCTTCTGCCCCATTTCTTGAAGGCTTCATCAACGCAGATCAGCTTTTTCATACTTCATATACTTCTTATATTTCAATTTTATAATTAAGCCACCTTCTCTCAGCTTCATCTTACCTTCAAAATAAATATTCTTGCTTGGAATCGTCAAAGAGTCGACCAACCGACAACTATACAACATCTACGAGGATTAGTCTCGTCGCACAAACCTTCGATTTTATTTCTTTTAGAAACCTTAGACAATGACAATCATATAAACTCCCTTGAACATTCCTTGCAGTTCCAACATCATTTTACGGTTCCCAAAATCGGAAGACGCGGGGAACTATGCTTATTATGGAAAGACAATCTAAATGTGTGCATTTTACTTTATCCCAAAATTACATATATGCCTTAATCACTCCACCCCACCTAGCAAACCTTGGTTGTGCACGGGCATTTATGGCCCACCCCATCCGAAGGCGAGAAGAGATTTTTGTCAAGATTTTCAAACAATCTTCCCTAACATCAAGTCCGCCACTCCATGGATATTGCTAGGAGACTTCAACGACATGACAGATCAATTGGAAAAAAAAAGGAGGAAAACAGGTAACGTATGCACAGACTCAACATTTCCTCACAATGATCAATCAGATGAGTTTTATTGATATGGGATCTCGGAGAGATCCTTATACTTGGTCAAACAATCAGCTGGGGAAAGAAATATTCTAGAACGCCTAGATAGAGTCTTAGTCACTCAACATTGGCTAACAGATAACCCCATGCAGGAGTTACTCATCTCTCCAGGATAGCTTCTGATCACGCCCCAATCTTTCTTCAAACAAAAACGATCGACTGAAGGGGAACAAAGAATTATAAATTTGAATATCATTGGCTCACCCATTTGGAACTGGGGCAAGTGGTGAACAATACATGGACTCAACAAAGAGATATAGAACCGGCTCTGGACCTGCAATTGAAACTCATCATAACCATTCAAGCTCTTACTCAAAGGAATAAAGAAACTTTTAGCCACCTCCCAATGATGAACAAGAATGCGACAAAACAAATAAAGTTAGCACAGCAACAATCCGCTAACCGACAAGGAGATGATCAAGAGTATTGGTTGTTACAGGAAAAAGAACTTAGAAGTCACCATTTAACTCTTCTCCAATGTTATGCGACCTATTGGCAACAAAGATCCAGAATTCAGTGGTTACAATCGAGCGATAACAACACAACCTTATTCCACACCAAAGCAACCATTCATCGGGGATACAATAATATACATCAGCTACGAGACTCCGAGAATAATTGGATAACAAATAAGATGAAGTTAAATGCCTCATTATAGACCACTATACATAACAATATACGACAACACCCACAACCATATACGAAGATCTATTCAGATATATCATTCATAGACTAACTTCCAGAAAATGTGCAATGATGACTGAAGAGGTAACCCCAATAGAAATCAAACAAGCTCTTTTTATATAGATTCGGAGCGAGCTCCTGGCCCGGATGGATATACAAGTAAGTTCTCCAAAACTTTCTGGGAAACCACTCATACTCAAGTGATATATATGGTTCAAAGTTTTTTTAGTTCACTAAATATTCACCCATACTAATATCACACTTATCCCCAAAATAGAACATCCTTCAAAACCATCTCAATTCATACCAATTGGTCTCTGCAACGTCACATATAAAACCATTGCCAAAATTATAGTTAACCGTATCAGACCTATTCTCACATTCTTAATAAGCCCTTACCAAAGTGCCTTTGTTTCCCAAAGATCAATTCACGATAACATAACAATCGCAGGAGAACTATTTCACTACATCAAATT
>JAJJMC010019832.1:5430142-5505636 GCA_023531435.1 Papaver californicum
ATATTAGTACATAAATTGAGAGAAAGCAATATAAATATGAGAACAATGAAGACACAAAAATGTGTCTATCAGTACTCAGACAGAAAATTTATCGACAAAAATTTGGGACCTGGCAATCCTAACCTTTCTTAATCATATTATCTTAAGTGACTCAATGGGTACCACTTACCCACGTGTAATCACTATTTAGTCTTTTTAATAAAATTCATGCCTAAAAAAAATCAGTTGATAGTAAGATCATTCTTTGTGTTCCAAAACTAGAGCACTTGTTAACCAAGGATTACATGTCGAGAAATTATTTTCTATCCTACATGCCTTCTCTAGTTGTTGTTTATCTTTATAACAACTATCGATCGGATGTGGATGACGACGATGAAGCACCAGAAATAGATACAGAGCTTCCAACAGGGGTTAAAGAATTGTATGTTAAACGTCTCAATAAGTTTTTTAAGGTTGTTCATAACGTTAAAAATCTAATATTACCATGTTTATCCCTTGAGGTATGGTATCTGTTTTTCTTTGCAAGATAAATATATATAGATTGAGCCTTGAATGTTTTGTATCTATCTGAATGGCTATTTTTTTGTGGTAAGTATATATAATCTCATTACAAAATCGTCAATTCCTGAAAACAAATTTGGGTGAAAAAGTCTACTTTTGATTGTTGTACCATGTCATCCATACTTTGTCCCTTCAGATTCTAGAAGCATTTAAGATAGGAGTTTAGGAATCTATTACCTATCTAACACAACCCTGCCTTTTGAGATCCATTTCCCTCTCCAATGATTGGTGTGCTGCTGAATTCTTTTTGCTTCTACCAAACTTAAAATTTGAAGTCGATTAGTTGGATCCATTTTTAGCTTGTCAACTTCTTTAAAAGCAACTTGTTGCATATTTCCAACTTGTGAACAGATTGGTGAACATCTTGATCTTATCCAACATTGTGCAGCAGTGTAGATATTTAGGAATCTTAGCTAATAATTGATTTTTATAGTGATTTCTTTTGATCATGAGTTCACCGGTTTGAGATGTAGTAAATTAATATATTATGATATATCTGACTTTACCTGGTTGTAGATGTTTATATGTTGGTACCAATACTAGTATATGTTATTTTTTTGTTACGCTATTAAGTCATCGAATTTCAGTATTGAAGGTGTAAATTAAAATGCCTAGCTAGTTTCCTTTTCTATGTCAAGTTTTCCTCGGATGCTATTGGTAGCTTAGATATTCAGCCTCTTCAGTTAAGTAATCTGAAATATCTGAAGCTTCATGCAAGCCTTTCAAGAAACTCCATGAATGCTAACACACTTACTCAAGATTTCTCCAAACATAGAATCTATTAGCCTTGTAATAAATCAGGTACTAACAAACTCTTCTTATTATTACTTCTTCCCATTTAACCCTGAAATTGTTAGTAAAATAGCATGTAAACAACCAAAGCCAGATGAAAAATACTACAAAGAAATCTTGACTGAGGCACGGACAATGTCGCTTTCTTTAAGGTTATTTGGGCCTCTGCGGAAGTTAATCTGTGGCAACAGATTTTGGCTGCCAACCCCCAGGATACAACAACCCAGAATCTTTGTATAGTTCTCTATTTCTACACCAAATAGATAACAAGAACACCACTCTTGTCTTGCTAAGAAACTAGTTTAAATGTTAGAAAATATACAAACAAAAAGGGGAAAAAATAGTATATCTGAAATCATATGCGACATGGGTTTAAATAGATGTTTAAATTCCCTTTCAAAAATAGTTGAAGAGACATCCGAAGAGACACATTCACTGAGATTCATTATCAAACAGAAGAAATGCAATCTTTTCATTTGAAATGGAAGGGATATATCTCTTTAAACTTATTACCTATTCAAAATCTTTCATGCACTTAAAATTTTTAAACCATAAAACAATTATTTCACTTTTAAACAGATTTGAAATCAAAATTGTTTTTGATACAGTACATCCACAATGAGTTTGGACTTGTCAATACTACTATCAAAAAATATGACTCAAATCTAATAAAAATATATCAACAATCCCCCACTTATTTTTATTAAATAAAATTTAGTAAGAAAAAATACAAAGCATAGATGGAAGTATCCGTAGATTTGAACTTCCACTTAGTCTAACAGACATAGTATATCAGGATTAAAGTGAACTATGTCTTGAACTCAGATCTCTTGTGGAGACATATAAAGTACTGTTAGATACAATGTATTCCATTCATGGTGTTCTATAAGCCAGCATAGTACGACTTTGTTCTTTTATCCTAATACGTCATGTTTGTCTTAGAGAATAACCCAATTTCACATAGAAACGGCCGCACTTCTCACACACTAAGGTAAATTCTATAAAGAATGACTTGCAGTAAGCATCCCACTTATAAAAGCTATATATTTCACTAAGAATTTCTTAAACTCAACCTTCAAATCACTGCAATGAACCACATAGGTTATAACACTTATAGGAATAGACTAGTAATCAATTGTGGTTCTTAATGATTCATCATGTAACTCGTTTTTTGCTTTGAACCCATTCTTGGGATCTCCAGTCTCCGGGTAGGGTAACCTTATAGGATAATTTCTTATCGACGGGTGTTAGTTCCATTCCTTTTGAAGTGTTCTAAACTTTCTCTCTTGCCAAAATTTTTATAAAAGGATCTGCAACGTTATCTCCAGATCTTACAGAATCAATCTTTACGGCACCGTTGACGATAAGCTTTCTTATTGTATTATTCTTTCGTTGAATTTGTTGCGACTTACCATTGTAATAACAGTTTTGTACTCTACCGATGGCAGCAGTACTATCACAATGAATCAAAATAGGAGGCACTGACCTTTCCCAAAGATTCATCTCTGATAAGAATTCGCGTAACCAACACGCTTCTTCACTTGCAGTTATTAATGCAATTAGCTCCGATTCCAGTGGATTGAGAAATAATTGTTTGTTTTTTAGACTTCCAAGAAATTGCACCTCCACCAAGATTGAATAAATATCCGCTCGTATCTTTAGAATCCTCCGATAGAGTATTCCAGTATGTATCATTGTACCCTTCAAGTACGGTGGGAAACCATTGGTAATGCATACCATAATTGGCAGTTTGCTTCAAGTACCTCCTAACACAACATACTGCATTCCAATGTTCAATACTTGGTTTACTTATATACCTGCATAACACACCAACAACATAGGAAATATCTGGACGGGTATAATCAGTAGCATGTCTTAAACTCCCTATAATACTAGCATATTCTTGTTGGTTTACAACATCACCATCATTAGGATATAGTCGTATGCTAGGGTCAAATGGTATACAAGCAGGTTTACAATCACTAAAGTTATATTTACTTAGTAATTTTCAATATAATGAGATTGATCAAGGCATATCCTATAGTCAGTTCTAGTTATCCTAATTCCCAAAATAACATTGGCCTCACCTAAATCTTTCATATCAGAGTTTTGTGATAGAAACGATTTAGTTTCATCAACGATCTGTAAACTAGAACCAAAAATCAGTAAATCATCAATATATAAACAAATCAAAGTGTAAGAACCATTTTCAAATTTGTAATATATGCATTTATCACTCTCGTTACTTTTAAACCCATTTGAAATAATTAAGTGATCGAATTTTTCATGCCATTGTTTCGGAGCATGTTTCAATCCATATAGGGAATTAACTAACTTGCATACTTTACACTCTTCTCCGGGGGCTATAAATCCTTCCGGTTGATCCATATATATTTCCACTTCTAAATTTCCATTTAAGAATGTTGTTTTTACATCCATTTAGTGAATTACAAGATTATGAATTGCTGCAACAACAATAAGAACTCTAATTTATGTAATTATTGTTACAAGGGAATAAGTATCGAAAAAGTCTATATTTTCCTTTTGTTTAAATCCCTTCATGATTAATCTAGCCTTGTATTTTTCTATACTACCATCAGGTTTAAGGTTTTTGTTGAATACTTATTTGCATCATGCTGGAGAAAATGATTTTAATTATGTTTAAATTTTGGCCTTGGTATGAATGGATCTTAGGACCAAGGGGTCACTAAAGACAGTAGCTCATTTTCACTATTTGTGAATGAAACCTTTAGTCCCACATAAGAGAAACTAAAGATGTTGCCTTTCTATATTACTAAAAATTTGCATCTTATAGTGGCCATTTAGGTCAACACACTTTTGTGTGAGGGAAGAGGACTTAGGAAATGATCTAGTTGGTGCAACCACACATTTCACACACGTACGGCGCTTCGCACCGAAGCACGCACACTGTCCATCGGTCGGGCCGGACTCGGGCTTGGGTGTGGGTCAACCAAGACTTATCTTTTTGGACAAAATTCTTTTGAAATATTTTCTAAAATAAATTTGAATTTTAAAAATAAATCTTGTCTTAATGAGGGGCGTCTGACCCGTTGGATAATATTTTTATTACAACATTATGTCGAAATTTTCTGGCCGTTTTTTTCTTTACAATATTATGTCGATATTTTATAGTCGATTTTTCTTTACAACATGATGTCGACATTTGCTTTTATTGATTAGATGATTTCTCTTTAGAACATTTGTAATGAGAACTTTGACATGAAAGACTTAGGCCCCGCTGATGTTATCTTAGGGATGAAAATTAGAAGAAATTCTAATGGGTATAATCTTAGTCAATTTCATTATGTTGAATCTGTGCTTAGAAGTTATAATCAGTTTGATTGTAAACCTGCTTGTACTCCGTATGATCCTTGTTGTAGACTCAAGAAGAATAAGGGTAATGGAGTTTCACAACTTGAATACTCACGTGTTATAGGAAGTCTGATGTATTTGATGAACTGTAGGAGACCAGACATTGCTTATATTGTGAATAGGTTGAGTAGGTATACCTGTAATGCAGGGCAGGAACATTGGGATGCACTTATTAGAGTGTTGAGGTACTTGAAGTACACTTTGACCTTTTGTTTGAATTATGAGAGGTACCCTGCCGTCCTTGAGGGATTTTGTGATGCAAAATGCATATCAAACTCAGAAGAATCTAACTCTACGAGTGGATATGTTTTCACTCTAGATAAGGGGTCTGTTTCTTGGAAGAGTTCCAAACAGACATGTATAACTCGATCCAATATGGAATCAGATTTTATTGCGTTATATAAAACAAGAGAGGGAGCCGCTTGGCTAAGATGCTTTTTAGAAGACATTCCTCTCTGGCATAGGCCTGTGCCATCTATATCTATACATTGTGATAGTCAAGTTGCAATAGCTAAGGCTAAAAACAACAACTATAATGAGAAGTCTATACACATTTGTAGAAGACATAATTCCTTGAAACAACTGATCTCAACTTGCGTTATTTCTGTTGAAGTTGTGAGGTCTAAGGAGAGTATCACAGATCCATTTACGAAAGGTTTGTCCAGGGAGATACTTAGTAATGAATCAAGGGAGATGGGGCTTAAGCTCATTAAATAAACTTTCCATGAAGAATACTCAACCTTGCTGACTGGAGATCCCAAGATCAAGGTTTTGAATGAGACAACTAATTTGTGGTGGGTTAAAGGAAACACTATCAGAGAATTTTATTATTTGTCCATTCCCTATGGTGTAGACGTGATAGTGTGACTGCATGTGGAGGATGACTTTTAAATAAGTCTTAATGAGTTTTATAGTTTCAATTTAAAATTGAAGTGGGGTGTAACAATAAACACTCTTGATGGAACTCACCTATCTGAATGAGGAAATGGGCCGCTTCCTACGAGAATGGAGTTGATTCTCTAGAGCATTCTGAGAAATGGGATAAGTCCAGGGCCAAAATGGACACAACGACACGAACTTGACAGCACCTAAAGATATCACGCGTGGAAGTTATTGATGAACTACACCAAACAATTGCAGTTCAAAACAAGGCGTTCACTGTCTATCAAGTAGTTCCAGTAATTTCTCACTAAGCAAAGGTTCAAGACCTTATGGACACCCCTTTCCTATAATGGTATTTCTAGCTTTCTGATTTCTGATTTTTATCGGTTTTTCATTCATGTGGGAGATTGTTGGAGAACATGATTTTAATTATGTTTAATTTTGGTATTGGTTTTAATGGATCTTAGAACCAAGGGGTCACTAAGGAAGCTATCTCATTTTCACTTTTGTGAATGAAACCTTTAGTCCCACATAGGAGAAACTAAAGATGTTTCCTCTCCATATTACTAAGAAAATTGCATCTTAGAGTGGCCCTTTGGGTCAACACACTTTTGTGTGAGGGTAGAGGACTTAGGCAATGGGCTAGTTGGTGCAACCACACATTTCACACACACACGGTGCTTCACACCGAAGCACGCACACCGCCGCCATCCGTCTGGTCGGGCGGGCCGGGCTCGGATGTGGGTCAATCAAGACTTATCTTTTTGGAAAAAATTCTTTTGAAATATTTTCTAAATAAATTTGAATTTCAAAAATAAATTTTGTCTTTGTGGGGGAAAATCTGGCCGTTTTTTTCTTTACAACATTATGTCGACATATGCTTTGATTGTTGGGTTGATTTCTCTATTCTCCATTTGCCTATACAAAGAACTCTAATACTTCATTTCAATTCATCCTAGAGTAGGCTATTATCCCTAGCTCTTTTCCCCTCTTCTTGCTTTGCTATACGCCTTGATTGTTTATTTCCTTCCTTCATCTTGCTGTTGAGTTCGTTTGAGTGGGTGATTTGTATTGTGCTTATACAAATCATAACGGACAGTTCTATCCTGGACACATCTCCTATGTAGGGGTATAACATCTCTTATTCTTGAGGAGTACCCGCGGACTATTGTTGTTAAGGACAATTTGATAAGCAGGTGGCTCTGTCCTTGTGTGCAAATCAATGTTTCAATTCATAAATTTTTATTTAACGTTAACATTATTTGTTTTAATATTTTATTATTGCAAACACAACACATCCAAGAGACTTACAACCAGGAGGCAAATCATCTACAATCCATGTTGCATTAAATAAAAGAGAATTACTTCATCGTTAGTGGCTTCTTTCCAAAGTTTCGAATCTATTGAGGAGTATGCTTCTGCTAAAGTTTGAGGTTCTGTCTCTAAGTTATTTAGGAAATCAGAACCAAAGTCCTTTGCAATTCTGACCCTCTTACTTCTACGAGGTTCATACTCTACATTTGTAATAGACAATCCTATAGGCTTCAAGAAGTTTTTGAAATTCTTATTTGAGAACCCCCACTATTTCTACTCCTATATGAAAATTTATCTTCAAAATAATCAGCATCAAGGACTCAATAATGACATTGCTTTGTAAGTCTAAGAATATGCAAGGTTTGCTATGTCAAACATATCCTAAAAACACACATTCATATGCTCGATTACCAAGTTTTCTTTGTTTAGGATCTGGTTTTCTGACATAGGCTCAACATCCGCATACTCGCAAATAATTGAGATTTGACTTTCTATTTTTCCATAACTCAATTGGGATAACTAATGTTATAGAGTGGGGAAAAACCGTCAAAACAGCTTCACCCCACAGATTAGGAGGAGCACCAGAAGATATTAGCATGGCATTATTTAGTCCTATAAGGGTTCCGTTTTTACGCTTTGTGATACCATTCACAGCAGGATTATAAGTTCCTTTAGCTCCGTAATAATGCTTTTTTTCCTTTTTTCTAAACCTTTCTGTTTCTCTCTTGTTCTTCTTGTCTGTTAATGGAGTAGTTCCTTAGTAATCCTTTGGGTGATAAAAGGTTACGAGCTACAAGGAACGGATCTGAGTATTATGCACAGAAGTTTGTTTTTCTATATAGGTTTTTGATCTTTGTTTGATAGATTTTCATTTGCTTTTTTAGGTTTAACAAAAAAAAGTATGTAGAGAAGGTAAGGTTTGTTTTCAAGCATAATACGTTCTATAGGTAAGGTTGTCGTCGGGTACTGTTTCTTTGTTGTTATGTGATAACTTATCTCTTTGATTTGTTATGTGGTTTTTCATTATGATTGCTTCAATCTAATAATTCCTAGACTAATAATATGTTCCATCTATTTATTAATCATGCTTAGAAGTCAATCTAAAGATATGTTTAGTAGATCTAGTTTTCTTCTATGTGAGTCTTTTGTTTGATTCTTGCTTTTGGTTCAAGAAGTAATTCTCTCCGGATCTTGGGTCTGCTAAAGGGTGAGTAAAAGTTTTTGTTCATTTCCTCTCTTGCTTCTTTTGTCCTTAAATCTTCATTAAAATCCAATCCCTCTTTCTCTTATAACCCCAAACCAGTTCTACCTTTCGATTAAGGTAGTTGCGACCTCATCTTAAAAGTAAAACAAATTTAAAATGTTAATCAGATTTCTGCGGAACGATTTAATGAATCGTTGCTGGTTATTCGTCTTAAAATAAAAAGAACAAAAAACTAAAATTTTAATCTGATTACTTTGAACGAATTAATGAATCGTTGTTGTTTCTTCATCAGAGGCCTCAAAAAGGTAATGATGAGAAAATTGTTTTGATGTATTCATCAATGTTTAGCAATTTGTTAGCTTGCAAATCTCTAATAAGGTTTTTTAAAAAAAATGTTAAATTTGTTGTATTCAAAATTTATATCCTTATCTTTGGTTGGGTTAGTTAGGTGTTTATCTTGGTGTTGATAATAGAGAGCACAACTTAAGATTCGTTGTCTTTTTTACTTCAACGGCCGCAAAAAGGTAAAATTGAAGTTGTTTTGATGGATTTTTCAGAAAATTTTGTCTGTTAGTAAAAATGTTAAACTGTTGTTCTTAAAAATTTAGTTTCTTTTTAGATATGTCAGTTGGGTGTTGATCCTGGTGCTGACCAGAGATAACAAAATATAATTGATTTGGTTGCTTGAAGATGTTAACTTGTTGTGTTTTAAAAATTTAACTTCATGTCCTTTCTTGTGTTAGTTGGGTGTTGATCTAGGTGCTGACTAATGATAACACAACTTAAAATGGTTTGATTACTTGAAAATGATGCTCAAAATGTTAACATGTTCTATTTCAAATTTTAGTTTCCTATTTTTGTTATGTCTGTTGGGTGTTGATCAGTGATAGCTCAATTAATTGGTTTGGTTACTTGAAAATGTTAACTTACTGTGTTCGAAAATTTCACTTCATGTCCTATCTTGTGTTAGTTGGGTGTTGATCTTGGTGCTGACTAAGATAACACAACAAAAAATGGTTTGATTGTTTGAAAATGTTTGCTCAAAATGTTAATATGTTGTATTTTAATTTAAATTTCCTTTTTTCTGTTATGTCTGTTGGGTGTTGATCTTGGTGTTGATCAGTGATAGCACAATTTAATTGGTTTGGTTGCTTGAAAACATAAACTTGTTGTTTTCGAAATTTTCTCTTCATGTCCTTTCTTGTATTAGTTGGATGTTGATCTTGGTGCTGACTAATGATAACACAACTTAATAGATGGTTTGCTCCTCTTTTCTTGACTGTTATGGGTGGGTTGGGTTTGTTATTTCTGTAATGGTATTTTTCTAGCCAATATGTTATATTGATGGGTTAGAATTTCTTTCATGATCTTAGGTTTAGGTTGTTTGGATGAAGCTAACAATAATAGTTCTAAGCATTTTCATTTTTACTTTCTTCCAACTCTCTAGCCCAAGTCAGCATTGCTTTGGTTTTTTAAATGGGAGTCTTCCCATTTTACTGACTTGGGCTAAGTGAGGGTCTTTTGTCCGAATAACTATGTATGTCGATTTGTTTCTGTCATGCCTGCATTCTATTTGATAAATAAGTTTTAATAGCAAAATTATATCAACTCATCTATGCCTCTATTTAGCTCAGATCTACACCTACGCTCCTCTAACTTTTTAAAAATCCAAAGGTTTGCTCCTTTCGACCCTTGTTTTCTTCATTCATTTTCTTTTTTGATATATCCTAGTTATGAAGTCTTGTTACCCCTTTCAAATTTTCATGTGAGTTCCTTTTTATGCTTTTTCGTTTGGAGTTCGCTTGTCTGTCGTCAAAGGAAAACAATATTTTGAGCATCGACTGATTAGTGGTTTGGCTATACAAGAGCCAGTTTCTTCTACTTCATTGTCAGAAAAAATTAAATACTTAACTTTTATATTATTAGTCTCTCTGATGATTTCATTTCAAGTTCATTAGTGTGTAGTATAATTTGAATCTAATATCCTCTTAGATTCAATCTTGTCCACCTTGTTTCTTGCAAACTGTTTTTCGCTATAGTTATTTTAGTATTGTCATTTATATAAATTGCTAATAGTTGTTAATTTTTTTAAACTATTAATCTTGTATCCTTGTGAAGTTATATCATTTTTTCTTTCTGTGTTTTCTTTCATTGCATCTTGCTTAATCCCTATATCTAATCCTACTGTTTTCCCTAGTTAGTTTTTAACGTCAGTTCTTAGTTGAATTTAAATATGTAGTTCTTTTTTTCATGAAAAAAGGACAACTCCTGTGAAACAACATGATGTTGAAATCATAGTTGGTTATGTATTGTCTTGGTCCGGTTTTACAAATCATGACTTATCTACTTATGTTTCTTCGGATATAAATTTCTCATCTTATAAATCCTTGATTGCAGAAAAGGCCAATCCGCCAGTCTCAATCGCCAAGAGGATGATTTTTTTATCCTGTACAAGTCATCTTGACGCTTCTATTAGTCTTGATAATGATAGAAGGGCTCAGGACCATACATTGATAGTTTTATCACGTGTGAAGATGCTCAACTTCCATAACTTGCTTATGGCTACATACATACTACCAGCATTAGAAGACAACTCATTGGGTACCGAAGGAGAACGAAGAATTTTTATGAACTTGAAGAATTATGAATGTAATTTTATTTTTTTAGGTAGTTTCAATCTTTTTTTAATTTTTTTTGGACATATTGGGTTGCACTTTTTTTCCTTTGTCAAGCTTTTACCACAATGTGTTTTTCTCGTCAAGGTTTTAATAAGGCAACATATGCATATCCAACTTTTTTCAAGTCTTTACTTTTACATCTTTTGTATATCCTTTGAAGTTAGTGATTTGGGCGCTCATTGAAGGAACATCCTTGTCTAGGACAACCTCTAATGAGCTAGTTTTAATCATCTGGCTTTCTAATATAAAATTAATTTATTAAAAAAAATAGCAAGATTTTAAGGTGCAGTAGTTTCATGTTTGATACCCAAAGATTCTAAGAACTTACCAAAATTAGTTGAGTTGTATTTAAGGCCCATTTGCTGCGATGTCTCTTAATTTTTCTATTAAACTGATTTTCAATCTCATTCACAAAAATCTTAGTTGCTTTAAAAGTATCACTTTTATGTCTTAACAAATATACTTATATGCAGATCTATAAAAATCATCTATGAACGTTATGAAGTACCATATTCCACAGTGAGTTAAAATACCATCCATTTCACATACGTCTGAGTGTATATGTTCTAAAAATTCTGAGTTTATTACAACATTCTTATGTGAACTACGGGTTATTTTTCCCTGACTATAAGGTCCACATTTATTGAATGTATCATTGTCTAATTTAGGTATTAATCCTATTGTACTAAGGTTTATAACATATTTCTTATTTATATGACACAACCTAGCATGCCGAACATTCACAGAAGAAATCATATAAACAGAAGAAGAAGATGTTTTATTAAAATCACAAATACTGAGTTTGAACATTCCCTCAGTTGCATATCCTTTACCAACAAATACCCCATTCTTAGTGATCGCAATCTGACCACCCCCTATATTTTGGAAAAACCCACCCTTATCGAGTAAGGAACTAGAGACCAAATTATTTCTAATTTTGAGAGTATGCATAACATCCTTTAAGATAAGAGTCTTTTCTGAAGTAAACTTTAATTCCACATTACCAATTCCAAGTACTTTAGTTGTGTGTGAATATCTGAGTAAGACCTTTCCGTCATCGATAAAAGAATATGTTTTAAACATGTTCATGTCGTTACATTCATGTATAGCATCACCTGAATCATCCCACCAACCTGTACTTCCATTGATCATATTAATTTCAGTGCTCATAGCGGCCATGAGCTCTTCGGTTACGTTTGCTTCTGGAATAGACTTTCGTTTCCGGAAGTTTCGCACAAAATGTCCAGGCTTGCTGCAATTATAGCAGATGACTGGCAAACCATCTTTTGAAGACTTGGTGCCATGCCTGTCACCTTCTTTAAATTGACTTGGAGTTTTCTTTTTGTTCTGTTTTTTTTTGTGTTTCATAATCTTCTTATTTGGCTTCAAGTATGCTTTGTTGTTGTCTTTGCCGCCAAAAAAATTAACTCTAATCATTACATTATTTTCCTCCTTTTTATCTTGTACTCAGGCCTCCTCTTCGACTCTTAGTTTAACAATGAGAATTTCTATGGAAAAATCAGTGGTGGATCAAGCACCCGTAATCTGTGAATAAAAACAACAACTTAGAATTGTTCATGAATAGCCATACCTTCTGATATAACTTCATGCACGATTTTCTGAACTTCATGTGCTTGATCCACCACTGATTTTTCATCCACCATTTGATATCGCAAGTATCGGCTAACAGAGTACTTCTTTGTTCCATCTTCCTCTGTATCGTATTTCTTTTGCAATGCGTCCCATATATCTTTGGACGTTTCCAGTCCAGCATAATAGTCGTAAAGATCATCAGCCAATCCTAACTAGATGTAATTTTTACAAGAAAAATCCTTCTCACTCCATTCTCGTATTGCAACACTTCGATCTGGTTCTAATTCCAAATTTGGTTGTTCAATAAGTGTCGTAGAGGCTCTCTTCGTACTGAGATATAAATACATCTTCGATTTCCATCTTTTAAAATGAACCCCTTGGAATTTGAATGGCTTGTTGTTATCCACAAAATGAGGATTACCTGTAGTATTTCCATGGTAACAAATAATCTTAAAATTGTTGATCAAATAACATGTAAACAACCAAAGGAAGATAAAAAATACTACAAATATATCGGGATTAAGGCACGGACAATGTCGTTTTCCTTAAGGTTATTCGCGCCTCTGCGGAAGTTAATCCGTTGCAGCAGATTTTGGCCGCGCAACCCCCAGGATACAACAACCCAGAATCTCTGTATAGTCTGTTATTTCTGCACCAAATAGAGAACAAGAACACCACTCTTGTCTTGCTAAGAAACTAGTTTAAATGATAGAAAGTATACAAACAGAAAGGGAGAAAGAACACTAACAGTATATCTGAAATCATATGCGACATAGGTTTAAATAGATGTTTAAATGCCCTTTCAAAAGCAGTTGGAGAAACAGGTTTGAAGAGACATATTCATTGAGATTCACTATCAAACAGAAGAGATGTAATCTTTTCATTTGAAATGGAAGGGATACATCTCTTCAAACTTAGATATTCAAAATCTTCCCTGCAGTTAAAATTTCAAACCATAAAACAGTTATTTCATTTTTAAACAGATTTGAAAATCAAAATTGTTTTTGATACAATATATCCATAATGAGTTTGGACTTGTCAGTACTACTATCAAAATAAATATTGAAATATGACTCAAATCTAATAAAAATATATCAATACTTTGATAATGAATTTTCGTCTTTGTATTCCAAAATGGTCACCCGGAACGCATCAGTGAGCATCCAATGTATCCATATTTTGACGAAGAGGTAACACTTAGTCCATAAACCACTTTCTTTTCATCTGCTACACTTACCAATTTTCCCTAGTTATAACTCTCTGAATGCTTCATGTAGATTAAAAAGTGCACTCGGCCAATGTAAAAGATTATTGGAAGGCAGGGTTATCATTGCCATCTATGTCATATCACCTTACTTCTATTGAGATCAAAGGTATCGAAGGACGCATTTTGCTGAGGAACTCCATAGTCTTGGAGGAACTGGTTCTTTTCAGTTGTAAGTGTGAGAAATATTGTAAAAATCCCTCAGATGATAAAGAGAGAAGGATGAAGAAATTTAGCAAGAGGCTACTAAAACTTCCTAAAGCCTCTGCAGGTACAGTCTCAATCTTGTTAAGATTCTGACTTTTATTTAGTACTCTTATGTTCATTTGTTCATTTCTCATTAAACATACTATAAACTGGCAGTGTTATTTACTTGAAAATGGGATTAGCTTCGAGTTATGATTCTATATGCTCCTTGTGTTGTCTATAATGATCTGAGAGCATGTTTTATTTGAATAATTTATAGTTCATGACAGTATTATTGACGTACTGTACCGATTGAATGGGAGTCTTCTTGTGGATGCTATCTAATTTCATCAAAGCTAAACATAGATTTTAAAAACCTGTGTTGTACAAGACTGTTAATTGCTGAGTTCCAAAATCAAGTCAAAATCCCCAATATTTATTTAGGTTTTCTAGCCTGATGGCAGTGATAGTCTACATAAAATGTTGGCATTTGGTTCATCCCATATTGGAAAGTACCCATGCACAACTTAAGTATCCCTGAATCAGGTTTACTGTCACACCTCAGGCTTCTATATAACAAGCAAAAGCACAAGCAGAGTCACAACGCTCTCGACGTTTAATTAATTCAGGCAAACTCATTCTCCTCCGATCAAGCACCAAAAAAACACAACTCTATTTGGGGTTCCAATATGCCCCCACATTGCTAATACTGATTTCAATATGCCCCCACTTTTTTTAACAATGCCAAAATACCCCCACTTTGTCCAACAAACTTTCATAATACCATAAATATCCTTATAGTTTGAATTTCAAAATGCCCCCACTTTAACTATGGTTTACTAGAACAAATGTGAGCCATAGATTGGATAGATGGTTAGGATAGAATTTCAGAACACAGCTCCATCGAGATCCCAGAATAAAATTAAAACACCAATTCCTTTCCCAAACACAGTGGACACCGCAATTAGTTTTTCTTTAATTAGTTTTTTGCACAAAAGATGAAATTCGTGTAATAGGCAATTAGTTTTTCTTTAATTCTCAAAAGAGTCGATTGGTAGTGTCGATCTGTAGTGTGACTTAATGTTACCAGACATACTATTTACATAAAATATGGCATAAACAACTAAAATGTCTAGCATTCAGTCTAGCATTCATTCGATTTATGTAGGCATAAACAACTAAAATGTCTAGCATTCATTCCACTGCAATCTGGCATAAACAACTAAAATCTGCATTTAGTCAAAAATTAAGCCTACATAAAATCTGCATTATGCCTACATAAAATCTGCCATTAACAAAATTAATCCTTCATCAATAGAAAACAAAACTAATACAAAAAAGCTTAGACAACGAGAGTTTCATTAATTGTTGTGTTTGCATAATCTGTTGTTGTGCCCAGCGATTCCACAAGTTCTACACTTTCTAATTGCATTAGGTTGTATAGGTTGTGTAGGTTGTGGAGCTGAGCCTACCTGCTGCGATGTACTAGCACCATTCGCATTCTTCTGTTTCTTTTTGTTACTCCCAACTGCACCACCTTTGCATGATCTGCTGTTATGCCCGACGATTTTACAAATGGTACACTTTCTAATTGCATTAGTCTTTGCAGGTTCCTCATCAGACCTATGTCTACCTTCTTTAGGTCTTCCTGCTTGCCTTCTCAATGGAGGTGGAATAACAATGTTCTTTGTGGGTTGCAAGTGTTGTAAAATATGCAAAGGGACAATTAGGTTTGAGTCTGACAATTCAATAAGGTTATGGAAATGATAAACAACTAATAAGTCTTACTTGGACCCAACAAGAAGTATCACCAAAGGAATTCACGTGATATTTGTACGACCTTTTGTATGCCCAAGCACGATAGTAAGTACTGCATAAACTACAAAAAATAAAAAAGTAGGTTAGTTTACAAAGCTAATACTCATACTCATTCAAGTAATCAATAATCATTTGAAGTCCATACTTTTCATTAACTGCATTCCATTCATGTGAGGCTGCTGCTGCATGTACACATATAAACCCTCTTAGCTGCCATTGTATGCAACTACATGTCATCCAAGATATATCTACTCTCGAGGACTCGTCGGTGTCGTTTTTACGAACGTCAACCTCATGATCACCATCCCAGTGTAAAGTGTACTCATTCCTATGTTCCTCAAGGAGTTTCCCAAGTTCTTCCATTCTAGGGACCAAATTGTCGTCATACCAAGTTCTGCTCTTGTTTCTCCTTTTCGTAAACATTGCCCTAATCATTTGATTGTACTTTATAAATATCATACATACTGGTTTATCCCTCAGTGGCTTACACCAACTATTGGATGACTCGCTGATACCATTAGTCGTAACATCGGAGATAGAATCATGATCATAGTATGCCCGAGCCCATGTATGTGGTTTTGCCTTAAACAAATAATCATACGCATCAACTGACTTAGCATTAATCACATTCATGTGTAGTTCATGCCTATCCATTCGGTATGATCTACCTGCTCGCCACATTAAACTTTGTAATTCCTTGTCTTTATAATATTTCTTAAAATTAGCATAGAGATGATGTAAACAAAATCTTGAGCTAGCTTCCGGAAAGACTTTCTCAACAGCAGCAACTAAGCCCTTTTTCCTATCACTTAGAAAAGTAAGCTTTCTTTGAATAGAGATAAATGCGGACGCAATAAGTTCAGAAAAGTTGTCCAATTCTCCTCATCTTCAGCGTCACAAACAATAAAACTTAATGGATATAACCCACCCATGGCATCTAACGCGGTAGCAGATAATATGTGCCCACCAAACCTCCCCTTTAGGAAACAACCATCTAAACCAACAATCGGTATACAACTCTCCTCATCGACAACATCTTCTCTTTGAACCTCATCGACAACAACATCTTCCTCTCCTTCTACACCATCCACGACAAACTCAGCATAATCTGTAGCTGGATATCCTGTTTCATTAAACCAAGTTATCTCATCTTCTTCTCGGTCCTCTATAATATCAGCACCATCCAAATTAAGAAGTGTTGGATATAAAAGATCCTCACTTGGCTCATAGAAAACAGGCACATGACCATAAGAATTTTCTAGACTCTCGAAATATTCGAAATGAGGACCTGTACGAGGACTCGTACTCGGACTCGAAGGTGGTGAAGAAGTATTAGTAGTATCACGTTCAGGTCTTCGAGCAGTACACTTTTTTCCCCTGCGTTAAATAAAAATAATCTTGGTATCAAAATCATATGATATAATTGAATACAAAGAGTTTACAAAAAATCTTACATTCTTGATGTTGGTTACTTCGTTGTTGCTACAGTGAGTTTGGCGACTATGAACAGTGGTGACTTTGTAATGCCGGGACTATGAATAGTCGGTTACTTCGTTGTTGCCCTGTGTTGATGATATACCTAAATCAAAAATGTCGTGAGTTTGGTGACTATGAACAACAGTGGTGACTATGAACAGTGGTGACTATGAACAGTGAGTTTGGTGACTATGCCGATCATCAAAAATCGATAAAAATTCATGAAAAATCCTAAAAAAATAATAAAAAATCCTTAAAAACTAACCTTTAATGGATCCCGAGATTATTAGGTCTTCAATATTATTATTGGTGAGTGAATCGAGAGGAAATGGACGGGAATCGAGATGGTTTGTCTTCTTAGGGTTTTTATATTGTTCTTCTCTGATTTTAGTACTTTGTAATGGCGGGATTGAGAGGGAAGGGAAGAGTCGGTATCTTAAAGGTTATTTCAAAATGCCCTAACCTAACCATGGTTAAGGACTTGGTCAAAGTCAAGTCCACATTACTAAATGATGAAGGTTATATTTGATAATTCACACGTTTTTTGGACAAAGTGGGGGTATTTTGGCATTATTAATAAAAGTGGGGGCATATTGAAATCAGTATTAGCAATGTGGGGGCATATTGGAATTCCCCCAAAAAGTATCTAGCCAAATAAAATCTAGGTTTTATCTGAATTGAAACTGCCTAAAGTGATACAAATTGAGAAAAAATTAGAACTTTAAAGGACGTTCGTTCACATTAGAGGTTGCAACAAATTACAGAAATTTAGAAGCAAAATAGTAGATCTAACCTTTCCTTAAAATACATTAAACCCTAAATAAGAATTCCATTGCATTAACTTATTCTTGCTGCATATCTTTATCTTCTTCTAATCAGTTGAAGGTTCTTCTTTGTTTCGTGAATTCTTCTCAGCCTTATGTTTCTTTTCTTCTGCTGGTACTTCCTTTTTTCCTATCTTTCCTGCAAGTGCTTTCTTCTTTCCCTCAAATAAGTATCGATAATCAGGAAAGAGATCCAAATTTATCATTTTGATTTCCTCCTCTTCGTCATAGTTCCATCGATAAGCAGTAAATTTACGAAAATTTATACCTTTGACTGCTTTATCCTATGGGATAAGGTATGCATTCCCCAAAGTATCGAACACCATCGCCAACGCTATTTTTGCTCCGGGAGACTGCACAAGCGAGGATAAAGCAGTACTTTCGACGGACACAATTCTTTATCTTTTTTTCCGGAAACACTGAAGGTGGACCAAAAAAGATGAGTTTACAGTAAGAAGAGAATAAACTTAGAACAAAACTTTTATTGATTAAAACTTCTCATAGTTATACACAAAGAGACTAGATATATATATACATGAGCTTCTTGGACATCAACGCAATAGTGTTTCCTAATTTACAATTTCCTAATGCATGAGTATTACCAAAGAGAACAAACTTCTTATTTGAGAAACCAATGTGTTCTGGACGTTGTGTTAACACCCTCCCGCAAACGTAACGGGTCATCTTGAACTGTTAGCTTGGACCGCAAAAAAACGATCTTTGGGAAGACTTTTTTTAAAAATATCTGCAATTTGATATTTAGAAGAAATAAGTCGGACATCAAGAAGTTTGGAAGCCACTTGGTCACGAACAAAATGATAGTTAATTTCGATATGCTTTGTCCGAGCATGAAATATAGGATTGACAGTGAGATACGTTGCACCAAGGTTATCACACCATAATATAGGAGGAAAGCGAGTGCATACATGTAGTTCCGAAAGAAGAGACTGAATCCACATAATTTCAGCTGTAGCAATAGCGAGCCCTCGGTATTCAGCTTTAGTGCTAGAATGAGATACCGTTTTTTGTTTGCGAGCACTCCAAGACATAATATTGCCACCTAAAATAAACACAGTAACCACTAGTGAAGCGAGGATCATCTAGAGAACCGGCCAATCAGAATCAGTACATGCACTAAATGATAACTGCAAAGTAGGTGATGGCTGAATAAAAATTCTAATAGTAGATGTATGCTTGAGATAACGTAGTATACGCTTAACCAAACCCCAGTGGAACTCGGTTGGAGCATGCATAAATTGACATACTTTATTGACATCATAAGACAGGTCTGGACGAGTAAAAGTCAAATATTGTAAGGCGCCAATAATGCTTCGATACTCGGTAGCAACAATTAACGAAGGACTACGATCAAAAGAGATATCGCCAGAAGTACTAAGTGGAGTCTGGATTGGTTTGGCCCCATCCATTTCAGCCAGAACAAGAAGATCATGAGCATAACGTTGCTGTGAAAGAAATAAACCCGAAGAAGTATGAGTCGCCTCAATTCCAAGAAAATAAGACAACGAACAAAAGTTTTTAATTGCAAACTCTTTCCGTAAACAAGTTAGAATGTAATTCATACATGTTGTACTCGAGACAGTGAGAATAAAGTCGTCAACATACACCAATAAAAAAAAACAATACCATAAGTACCACGTTGAATAAAAAGGGAGGAATCACACTTAGAAGTAATAAACCCAATTTGTAACAAAAAGCACTAAGTCGGTGATACCATGCACGAGGAGCATGTTTAAGACCATAGAGAGAATGATGTATTCTGCAAACATGTGTAGAAACACGAGAATCCACATAACCAGGGGGTTGTTTCATGTAGACTTCCTCGTTAAAATGACCATGTAAAAACGCATTTTGCATATCAAGCTGATGAATTGGCCAATTTGAAGATAAAGCAAACGTAAGAATAGTGCGAATAGTACATGGTTTTACAACCGGGCTATATGTTTCGGCATAATCCACCCCCTCTTGTTGATTATTACCTTTAGCAACTAGACGAGCTTTATAACGTTTAATTGTACCATCGGCTTTACGTTTGATACGAAACACCCATTTACAACCAATAACATTCATAGAAGGATCATATGGTACCAGCGACCAAGTAGCATTTCGAAGCATTACATTGATTTCGTCGTCTGAATCCTTATGCCACTTTGGATCGGTTTGAGCCTGTGATAACAAGTTGGCTCAAATACAAAGTCAGTTATCAAAGCATACTTAGAAGCATGTAAGGCTTTGGGTTTAAAGATCCCGTCTTTAGCTCTAGTCACCATGGGATATGTCCCTTAATCTAGAGTGCCAATTTTATAAACTTGCACGTTCACCAAGACTAACTTTAGAAGACGACATAAAAGAAGTATCAAGTTGATAGAGACCATATTCCTTACGACCTCAAAGAAGAACCTTCCCCGTAAAATAATCCTTCATAAGACAGAAATCAGGATGAAATTCAAAAGCACATCATTATCAGTAGTAAGACGAGAAACAAATAGTAGATTATGAGAAATTTGAGGATCAAAAAGAATATTATGAAGGTGTAACTTACGGTTAGGAGTTCCTAAGATAGAAGATCCAACACTTGAAATTGGAATTGAATAACCATTACCTATTTTGACTTGATTAAGACCGGTATACTCAGAGTGAAAGTGGAGACGAGAGAGATCATTAGTAATATGATCGGTAACGCCACTATCGGGAACCCAGTTAGAAAAAGAGTACGAACCAGAGACTTGAGCAGTATAGGCACGAGGAGTGGTTGAATGTGGTTGGAGACGAGGCAGACGAAAAATGTGATCAAAACGTTTCCATCATTCATAAGTTTCGAGATTCGTACGACGACATATTGTATCGGGACGATTAGAACCTCATTGAGACTGTGATCTTCCATTACCATTACCATTCCTTGGTTGAAAAGAAGAAGATGAGACTTGTGGACGAGATGAAATATGTGCTGCAACATTAGTTATGGGTTGGGAGTTAAGAATTTTGGTCTGTTGATCCATATGTAACTCAAAGGTAAGCAAGTATGTAAGAAATTCCTCGGTCTTCATAGAACTTATCGTCGTTGTCAGAGAAGTGACCATGGTGTCATATGAAGTGTCTAGCCAAGCAAGAAGACAATGACGAAATTCAGTATCAGTAACAATAGTATTCGTAGCAGCAAGAGTATCAACAATATCACGAGAACGATCAATATATGCTCGCATAGTAAGAAAACCTTTCTTCAAATCACGGAGCTCACATTGAAGATGGTGAATGTGAGCATCATATTTAGAGGTAAACAGAGATTCAAGAGAAGACCAAAACTTCTTTAGAGGTAGAAAGACGGTGAACTTGACGAAGAACACCAGGAGTAAGGGAAGGTGGTCTCTATCAACTTGATTCTTCTATATCTTTTTTTCCGAAAACACTAAAGGTAGACAAAAAATACTAGTCCAAATGTAGATCAAGGTATTGTTTCTAGAAAAAAAACTTAGCTGGAACCCACTTGTGCACATAAAAGAGCACCCTATTTAAATCCTAGGGTGGTGGGAAGCGCCACATCAACACCTATAGATGGACTAGCATTTTTGGTCTAACTCTAGTGGCCTCGATCTTTTTTAATGACAGTGACTAAATACTATTAAGGATAGAGACTTCAACAATTACTGAATTTGTAAAATTCTTGTAAAGCAATATACCTATATATATATTTGTAAATCGCTATGTATTAGATATATGGGAAAATAAATCTTGTTGGTATCAAGCCAGGCGATCCAATAACCATACAAACCTTATTAAAAAAAAGATTCACCTTATCACCTATGGAAGTTCAAACCTCAACTGTGACGGACCGGAAAATTTTCGTTTCCAACTGGTCGGGTTATGACCCTCTTGGTCAGCTTCAACTTCCCGATTCGCCACTCGAAAAACCGGTCTTTCAAATTTTTCGAACCAATTCGATTTTTACCAAGAATATTTTTTTATCAAATATCAATTTGGTTACCAGCTTCGCTAAATATTTTGTCTTTCAAAGCAACTGTTCGTCTAAACTGCTTTATAAGCAGACAAGCACAATACTGACATCGAGGGTGATCGAATTTGTCAAATTGCTCTGTAGTTTCTAACATATATTTGATCCAACATATAATATAAATTACCCCAATGGGTAATAACTATCTCTCAAATGAATACAAAACTTTAGATACAATATCTCTTGCCAGCCTACCGTGTCGCACGGTTTTCCACTCGTAAGTGGGATCCTGTCAATACACACCGTGCAGCATGGGTGAGGAGGTGATCAGTCCCAGTGCCAAGGGAAGTGGGATACCAGCCACCGTTCCAAACGGATTTTCCGGCAAACTCACAAAACTAGGTCAATCTCAACAGACCATCTTTCTCAAATGATATAAACTACTCAAAATAGTTCGTAATCATTTCCAAATCAATAGTATTAACTGTTATCATAAACAACAACCATTCCTCTCAGATGATATGAGTTACCTTGTATGATAATAACCATTGCTTAACTCACGTGCCGATACATATGATATGAATTACCTCGAATGGTAATAATCATTTCTTTCCTTACGGGTTGTACAATTATCATATGGTATGAATGACCTTGAAGAGGCAACAATCATCTTTGTCTCATATTTATATCATATGATATGAACTGGAAAACAACAATCATCTCTTCACTAGGTAGTATGAACATCCAGTACTGCAACTACCTCTTACAAACGAGATATATAATGCAAAGGTTGCAGTCACCTCTAAATAGATGGTATGAACTGCCGCGCAGCAACCAACACTTTCAGATGAAATGAACAATCTTGTGCTGAACCGCAAAGCGGCTGCCTATATACCCTCCTCCGTAGCTCGAAGGGATCAAGCACGATCGTAGTTCATTAATTTTGGTTTAGATAATATGAATTGCATATCAACACCATCCTTTAATTTTACTTCATCGTCAATAATTTTATAATTATCAAAACATCCATGTTAAGTACATAATTAAAAAATGCCATTGTATCAAATATCTAAAACACTTTCAAAATATAAGTTTAATCAATCACTCATACAACCACAGTTCGAAGATGGTTCAAGCCTACATAGTAAGTACACATGATTGTTTAAGTGCACAACCAACAGTCAAAACATATTTTACCACATAGATAAATGTAATCCCATAATAGACAATAAATTGGCATAACTTATCATAGAGATAAATATCACTTCATACATAGCATTCCTAAAATTATATACACAAATCCGATCTCACATGACATGGTCGAATTCTACATCGCTTGCCTCGACCACAACAACATTATTTCAAGAATAAAGGGTTCAAAAGGTTATACATATCAATTGATACTCATGAATTTTAAAGAAACAAAACTATGATAACTTCAAATCAACTAAGTTATATAAGTCAGACAATTATGTCATCAACTCAGATTAAACAAGTTCTCAAAGAAATACTTGAGGTGGAAAACATAGCAAGTACAAAACACCCTTAAACAATTTTTTTCCCACAATTACAAATATTTTGCACCATTTATAAACTTAGTGATAGATAGGTGGAATCTAAAGAATTATACATTAACAAAGAAGACCTTGAACAAGATCATGGTATTATGGAACACAACTAATATAATTCATCACATATATTCTAGTGTGTAATTTCATACCAATCCCAAATCAAAATCCTTATGTGACCTAAAATAAATGTAAAAGATAACTTGCATATAGCTTGAGAATTTGATCACGGTACAAGTCACAACATTCACACATTGCGACTACCATACATAAGTTTATGCTTTACTGAACTCAGTCATGGTTTATCCAAACTTAGAAGTAGCAAAGGTCACCTGATCTTCATGAAATTTGTACAATATACTTACAACTTAAGTTAGAAAAACATATCCAAAAATCATCAAATTCCAACGGTTCATTAGGAAGATACACATATTAGAACTTGAACGTTAGCATATTTGAATAGATTTTAGCTAGGATTACCTTATACTTTTAGGTATCTACAGAGCTCTGATTATTATGAAATTTTTGGATCTACATATGTTACATTAAACGGCATACTAAAATTTCATCTTCATCCGATTAACAGATAATGAGAAAACCTATATATGTAGGTTGTCCAGGATTTGAATCCAGCATAACGCAGTCATGGTAAGTCTACTGATTTTGGTACTTAACTATGTACGATCATCTTCAAATTTTCACCATACTTTCATGACTTGATGAAGAACACCATACTGAAAACTCATAATATTCCAACGGCTGGAATTTAAGATATAAATATAATAGAAAACGTACATTCTAGGGTTCATGCATACAACAAACCCAAGCACGAATTTATCATGAGAAATTACAATAATTACAACAACCAAATCAATTTTTAAGCAACTCATGATGATTATAAGATACCCAATTCACCAATTTACCAAAATATCATGAGCTATAAAAAAAACCCAATTTCTAACTAAGAACTCTAATTCATAAATATTTCAAATCAAAGTATCATGTGAAGAAAATTATGAAATAGTTTGATACAACATGAGTTCACCCTGATTTCTACTAACCCATTTCATGGATTTGGTAAAGGAATCAATACATGGAATAACACCCAATTTCTCATCATTTGTTTTTAGGATGAAATCAAATCTAAATTATCATTAATCAAGTTTAAAACGAAATCATTGAGAAAAATCCACTTACCTTTGTTGTAAACCAATTCCATAGAATGAATCAAGAACTCTCTTGCTGATTTTCTAAACCTATGCTCATCAATCTCTCAAATATTTTGTTTATCTTATTTGTTTGAGAAAGACGAATCAGAAACTATTAGCGAGAAAGAGGAGAATAAAAAAAGATAAATTACATCCTCTTCTAGAAAGTCTCATGGAAATTTTCTCCAAAGAAAGAACATGAAGAAGAAGAAGAAGAAGAAGAAGAGCTTGTGAGTCACAGTGGAAAGGGAATGGGAGAAAAAGGGAGAAGAGGAAATCCGCTCTCTCTCTGATTATTATTTTTTAGTTTTAGTACTACCAAAGTAATCAAATGCCCCTGATTAGCTCCTTAGATGACACATGTAACTCATGCTTAAAATATCTAGATTTTCATAACATCTACTGGTCATAACTATTAGTATTACTAGGGGATAAACTAAGAGTGTTAAAGGCACTTGAGTATTAGAGTTTGAGGCACTTTAAATGCAGAATTTGACTAATGGGTTTAGTTAAACCCAAGTAAAAGTACAGGGTCTCACATCAACACTTAAACAACTCCATATCAATCACTTGATCAATGTCGATCTGAATGACACAAACTATCTCCTTTGGGTCAATCAGTTCAAACCAATACTAAATGGCTATAATCTCCCAAGGTTACGTTGATGGTACTGTAGAAATGCCACCGCAAACCCTTCCTAACTCTCAAACAATAAATCTAGGCTGCACAAAGTATGAAGAGCAGGATCATATATTCTTGGGATAACTATTATCCTCCCTCACAAAAAGTTTGTTGGCTCATGTTGTGGGTTTATCCACATCCAACGAAGTATAGGATGCACTAAAGAAGACTTTTGCAACACAAACAAAATATCATAAGATACATCTACGAAGAGAACTACACAATCTCACCAAAGGGAACAAGTCTATGAATGAATATTTTAATAAAGCTAAGAATATATTTGATGCCCTTGCAGCTACTAGGAATGACATAACCAATGATGATAAGAAGAAGGCCATGTTAAATGGACACAATCATTCATACAATTCTACTGTTACATCAATGAGCACTGCAGAAGATATGGATATGGACACTTTCCTTGCACATTTTCTGAGTTTTGACAAGCGCCTTGAGCAACACTTGGCGTTAATTCAACAACCACTAGCCAATGTTGCTGCTATCACAAGGGGTATCATATATCCAAGGCCTGACCAAAGGAGAAACATACATCAGTTCAATTCACGACCATCAGATCGTCCTAGAAACAACAATCAATCTTTTCAAGAACTATGTAACCTCTGTGGTAGAAGAAACCCTGATGCACAAAAATGTTGGTTTCGATATAAATACTTTGTCTCTAGACATCCGAGACAACCTACTTCTTTTGTTGTTTTTCCTGAGGACCAACTAATAATAATTGGGTAACGGATATGGGAGATACTCATCACTTGACTGCATATTTAAACAATCTCAGCATCAAGCATGAATATGATGGTAATGACCAGGTTCATGTAGGTAATGGTAATTGATGTAGTTTTTAATAGTGGTAAAATAGGTTCGATTCTCGGACTTGTGAAGATTTAATTTCTAGACCTAATTTTTAGTAACAGAAAATAAAGAGAATTAAAACAATTTGATTTTAAAAAGGATGAAGAAAAACTAGGGCTTAAGATTCCACCATTAACCAATACTTCAGTGATAACATCTAACAACTCGTATATTCAATTTAATCTGAATATGCAAAAGATAGGTTTTTGAAAGAATAATTGTTAATCAAGAGCATGAGACATCAAGAGTTTAAAAACCAAGTATGACCCATCAAAAGAAAACATAATTATTTGAGAAAAATCATTTTTTCAATTTTAATTCAAGCAATTAATAATAAAAGAATTGTAGAATAAATATAATTAAAATAGAAGTTACCACAATTATTGGATGAACGGCTTCCTCCGTCGCCCCAGTGATGGTGATTAGCTCATAGTAATGGGAACACACTCAAAATAGACTTTCATTGCTCAAAAGGTGCTGACAATGGTGAAAAAGGAGTACACATAAGTTTTGAGACGTATATAAACGTTACAGTGAAGCGATCTCAGTGTTACAGAAGAAATAAAAGGAAACAGGAAAGAAGAATGGACCGATACTGCAGTAGAAATAAGACTGCTTTAGCAGATGAAGATACGACTGAAAACAACGACAAAAAGAATGACAGTTCAGCGATAATCTTATGTTCTTCAGCGTCTTCTTCCTCGCAGCAGCAACAATTTTCCTATTTGCTTTTTTCTCTTTTCTAGCAGCTCATGTATGCGATTTCCTCCCTTATCTCTGACATATATAGGGTTATTAAACCCTAGGAAGTCTTCTAAGTTGATAAGGAATCATAAAACACGCTCAAATCATCCTCTAATTATGTGTGAACCGAAACTGGGAGGAACTTGGTTTTCCGTCCAAATTCACTTCTGCCAACCAATTTTCCCGGCCAAAACACGTTTGTGACGTGTGTTTATGATATTCTGGTTGTCTAATTCACTTTGGGTGAATTTTAATTACCCAACTCTCCCAAAATCACGCAACATAAGCCAACAGAAGTTCTTCCCGAAATAAAAAGACTTTCCCGCCTTAAATCGGAATTTTGAAATCAAAAGGGGGTGCCCCCAATCGAAAGTGTGGGTGCCTTGATCACTTCTCCCCAGGTGCCTTTAGTAATTCTTTCGAGTGCCTTCAACAACCTTTTGAACCGATTTTTTTCCAGATTATTCATTTCTCCACAATACCTATAAAAACAAAAAAAAACCAATAAAAGTACAAAATCGAACACTAACAAAATAGAAAATCGAGCGCAATTTAGACACAAAAATGTGTCTATAAAATACCCCCAAACTTACTATTTGCTAGTCCTCGAGCAAATCTAATCTAGAAAATAAAATCCTAACTCACTTTCGCAGGAATCGCGACTACATTTAGCATATGTAATAAGCCTTTAAACCCCTAGGTGTCCCTAGTGGACGAGTTTTGTCTCGTGAGGGTTTACAATAGGTATACCCACAAAAACTTTAATCCAATTTTTAACTATTCGTGAACGATTGAGGATAGACACTAAACAAGCTATTTAGTTGGCTTACTCAATTCTTCGGCTATGGGAATCATTACCCTATATGAGTCCAATTGTTGTACACGAGTGTTTACTCAAGCATACTAAAATTCATATATAAGACAACAAAGCTCTACTCAGATAATCGTTAAACCACAAGACTCAGAATCTATCACAGTTCAATCACATGAAAAGATGACACGGAAAATATGAAGGTTGCATGTGTTTACTAAGGTGAATGGTGTTTCCCATATCTGTATGAAGGTCAGTGCCAGGATGAATCCTAATGGATTGAGATGTGATCCCACTGGTCTTAATCATTATACTAATATCGATTCAACTGGTATATACAAGGGTTCCAGCGATCAATTTATTGAAAATAAAAACACTTATAACTGTACTGACAACATGATTTGATCGAATTGAATCCAAGCGCATGGTCCTTATCAGCATCTTACATGATAGTTCTTATGGATCATGCGTTCCACGCTTGCTTAGGCGACGGAGACAGGGAGAACACACACATATTGTTATCAAAGTGTCAATACTCGATTTTATTTTATTTTATTTTCGTCTTTTTTTTTTTTATTATTGAACAAGAATTAAAAATGGGGAGGATCTCAACACTCTATTTCATCCTGGCGGCGATAACAATTCGATACTGGGCCCCTCCAAATCACTTAGAGAAACTCAAATTGTAAAAATAAAAACAGAAGGTGATATGGTTGAGATAGACTCCGAGATATGGTGACAACTATCATGTTATTTCTAACACCTGAACTTTGTCCTTTTATGAATAGACCATTTAGCTGGGCACACCAATTCCTATAGAAAAAGAGCTCAGTTTCCATCTACCTAGAATGGTTAGTGTCATCCTGAATTGTTCACAAGCTTCTAAACTTTGGAGTTTTATATTTTATTAAAAGTTTCTCCCTTACCCCCAAACTTAAATCTAACATTGTCCTCAATGTTTTAGAGATGAATGATTAAAAATATGAACAAGGAGAAATTGTAACCAATCGAAAGAAAGGAGTTGAGGAAAGATATTACCGTGTCGCATGAGCATGGGTTACCTCCCAAGAAGTGCTATGTTTAAAGTCTTCAGCCAGACTTATAAAGAATTAGTCACCTCATAAAATCATATAGCAATAGTCGGAACAACTGTGGGTCATCTGAATCAAATAGTACTATCACAAATAAGAGAAAATTGCAACAAGCCAAGAAAATGAACAAACCGAGCACACCCTTATCTAGTTTTCTATTTAAGACAAATACTTCTAGCTTTGGTTCAGGTTCAGGGTCTATAAAAGGGTTTAAATAAAATATTTTCATGAGACGGATTTCCTCGTAGGCAGGATCAATAGGATCAGGTTGTAGAGTCTGGAGTAACTCAACTAAGAACTTAGAAGCACATAATAATAACCTGAATAATTGTAGATCCTCGAAGTCAATCATACTTGACTCACACAATTGACTACTATAAAGGTGGTCATTCTTAAACAAATGTGTCGATTCTAATTCCCTAAAGTAATTAGGTTTAGTCTTAAAACTTAATAACTGACACATTTGAAATTCTAACGTTACCACATATGTAAGAAAATATTTTGGTGGGAAAACAAAGTCAATCTTGGTATTATCGCCTAGGTAAACCACATCGACCAGAGGATGAGTTTCTAACAACTGAACTTCTTTCTGGACATGATTAGGTTCGGGAAACAGTTCTTGAAGATAGTCTCTTAATATGGTAGAGGCACAAACATCAAGTCCCAAGTGAGGGACTTTTAAAATAGTCAAAGGTAAAGCACAGGGAGAATGATAATCACCCCCAAACTTAGAATTTTGGGTGTCCCTAGATAGACTAGTGACAATTTCCCTAATTTCTAGATCATCAGATTCCTGAAAATGGTCAATTGCTTCTTCTGAGTTATAATCAAGTCACTCATATTTAATATCTCTACGGGTCTATCTTTGTTATCTAAGACTATTGTTTCTAAATCGTTGGACTCTAAAACAGTATTCTCAGGATGAACACGTTCCTCTAAACCATTATCGCTTCAAAACAAGAAAGTTCTACATCATCTAAAACAGTCGTATCTTTAGTCAAATCCTCTTCCTTCTGAATAGGTGAATAATCATTAAAATTATTTGGATTTGAACCAGAACTAACATTATCATCATGAAGCACAATTGGAGTGACAATTTCCCGATTACTCTGGATGTATATTTCAAGTTCTTCACCAATACTATCCGCATCATCATAATAACATGAAGATGTTTGAACCTCGTCTACATAAGTAGTGTTACTGATGTGATTTTAATATAGTGGTAAAAAGGGTTTGATTCTCGGACTTGTGAAGATTCGATTTTTAAACTTAATTTTTAATAGCTAAAGATAAAACAGATTAAAGTAAAGATGATTGAAAATTTATGGAAAGAACCAGGACTAAGGATTCCACTTATAACCAATAACTCAAGTGATAAAATCGTGCAATTCTTATATTCAGTTTAGTCAAATCATTGCCAAAGTTAGGTTTTTGAAAGAATAATTGTAAATCGTAAACATGAGACATCTAAAGCAGTCAACCCAGCATGACTCATCAAAAGAGAACACAACTATTTAAGAAAAACCATTTTTTCAATTTTAATCAAGCAATTAATAATAAAAGAATCGTAAAGAAAATATAGATAAAATAGGCATACCACTTAATTATTGGAAAAATAGCTTCCTCCGTCGCCCCAGTGATGGTGATTAGATCATTGTATTGGAAACACACTCAAAATAATCTTTCATTGCTCAAAAAGTGCTTACAATGATTAAAAAGAAGTAACACAGACGTTTTGATACGCTTATAGGCGTTACAGTGAAGGGTTCAGAGTGTTACAGCAGAGAGAAAATGGAACAGGAGAAAATATCGGACGTAAAGTGTAGTAGAAGAACAACTGTTGAAGCAGCTAAAGCAGCGATTGAACAGGGACAGAATGAACGACTGTTCGCTAGCGCTTTATGTTCTTCAGCTGTTCTTCCTCTTCGGCAGCAGCAGAAAACTTGGTTTTCTGTCAACTTTTCGGCGATTCTCTGTGGATTCTCCCCCCTAATTTCCTCCCTTCTCTTTGGTATATATAGGGTATGCAAACCCTAGAGAGTCTTCTAAAGTGATTAAAACTCCTAAAACGACTCCAACTCAATCTCTAATTAGTGTTATCCGAAATATAGCCGGACTCCATTTTTCCGTCCAAATTCACTTCTGCTGGCTATTTTTCCGGCTTGAAACGCGTTGTTTGACTTGTTTTTAACTTAGTTGGGATGTATAATTCACTTTGGCACAATTTGAATCACTCCCGTACTCTAAAATCACGTAACAAAAGACTGTACAGAAGTTTCTCACGTAACTTCTTTCTTTCCCGCCATATCCAAATATTTGAAATTAAAGGGGTTCCCTCAATCCAAATTGTGGGTGCCTTAATCACTTTTGTTTGGTGCCATAATAAGTACAAAAATGAACACTATCAGAATAGATAATCGAGTGTAATTTAGACACAAAAATGTGTCTATCAGTTACCAATTTTATCCTCGTCCTCTTGACTAAGTGAATAATTGTCAAGGGTAGCACTATATTGGCAATTAAGATCATTTTGAGCAATATTATTCTTTGCATAAATTTCATTCACACTTAATCCAAACCTTTTTGTACTCTCAGTCACCTCCCTGAGGGATTCTTTTAGAAAATCAAATGGATCATAAGGGGTACTGGTTTGCAACTGCTAGTGTGATTCTTCTAGAGGCATAATAGGTTCATGGGGAGTACTAGATTGCATCTGCTTTAGGGCATCCCTCCAAGACAAAGAACTAGAATCATCATAGGAAGTACTAGATTGCATCTGCTTTAGGTTATCCCTCTAAGACAAAGAATTAGAATTTTTCTCACTTTCATGTTCATAAGACGGGTGTATGTACGAATAGTAATTGGGATCACCCTGGTATGAGTAATAACCTCCAAAAGGTTGGTGGTGATCCCGACTACTATCCACACGATGTTGATAGTATGGATAATGTCTATTTTGAAATTCAGTCGGATATTCATTGTATTGGTCCTCATAATACCAGTTCGACATTTTTTAAAAACTTCCTAAAAAAGATTAACAAAAAATAAATCCTAACATGAAGGGGTCTAAACATACACAAACAAGGTTGACTCAACCAAATCAAACCTACTGAATCTAGCAAACAAAAAACATGATGGCTCCACTTAGATTTTTTCTAGACCAGCTTTTATTCCTTCGAAAGGCAACTAGTTAAAACTTTAGAAAACCTCTTAGAACGATCCGAATTAGATTAAGTCGAAGAGAAATAGGATAAGCTCTAAGGAGCTTTGATAACCCTGTCTCTTTGGCAACTTTTCCCTGGGTTACAAGGCGGCTCTAATCAACATAAAATATCTTCCTGAACTTCAAGTTAGGCTAATAAAGTAACCAATACAGTCATTTTAAACGAGTTTCCTATAAGATCGTTACCTATCGGTCTCTTTCTAGTCAAAATTTTAAGGTTTAGGTTCGCGGTTGGTAACGTGTTCTAAACCGGGCAAGAAGGAAACGGTGATGAAATCCGAGTCCTTATCTTGTATGGCCAGTTCTTGCCCTTTACTAGAAAAGTAAAACCGTATTCAATTCCTCAACATATATGCATACGAAGGAATACAGTAAACCCACTTGCAGGGGATTCGTGGGTTGAACGAGTCTTACCTCCCGTACCAGACGGGGGATGAATTGGTTGTAGTCGACTCGGGCCACCGACTCCTGTATCAGTGTGCGAACCCGAGGGGTCGAGACAATATCGTAATTGTCGTCCTTCCCTGTAGCAGTTTATATTTAAATTACCCTTCCGTAGGGTTTAAAAATAATAAAATGTCAAAAGTCCAAATTAAAGTCCAAAAAGTGTCCAAAAACAAAATAAAAATTACAGAAATAATAAAAATTCCTAATACAGAAATAAAATCTAAAGAAAATAAATCTAAAAATAAAAGTTTTTGTTTTCTTCTCCGTTCTTTCAGCTTTAACTTTTAACTCCAAGTCCTTAACTTTAAGTTTCAAGTCTTTAATCACCAAAGTCTTTGGCTTTATTTCCTTTCAATCCAAGATCCAAACCTGTAGCAAAAAGAGAACTACCCAAAGAAACGTAAAATAGAACAAAACAAAAAAAAAATACTAAAAATAAAAATAAAAACCTAAAAATAAATCTAAAACTCTAAACCTAAAAAAAATTGATGTAGTTTTTAATAGTGGTAAACTAGGTTCGATTCTCGGACTTGTGAAGATTTAATTTCTAGACCTAATTTTTAATAACAGAAAATAAAGAGAATTAAAACAATTTGATTTTAAAATGGATGAAGAAAAACTAGGGCTTAAGATTCCACCATTAACCAATACTTCAGTGATAACATCTAACAACTCTTATATTCAATTTAATCTGAATACGCCAAAGATAGGGTTTTGAAAGAATAATTGTTAATCAAGAGCATGAGACATCAAGAGTTTAAAAACCAAGTATGACCTATCAGAAGAAAACACAATTATTTGAGAAAAACCATTTTTTTCAATTTTAATTCAAGCAATTAATAATAAAAGAATTGTAGAATAAATATAATTAAAATAGAAGTTACCATAATTATTGGATGAACGGCTTCCTCCATCGCCCCAGTGATGGTGATTAGCTCATTGTAATGGAAATACACTCAAAATAGTATTTCATTGCTCAAAAGGTTCTTACAATGATGAAAAAGGAGTAACACCGAAGTTTTGAGACGTATATAAACGTTACGGTGAAGTGATCTCAGTGTACAGAAGAAATAAAAGGAAACAAGAAAGAAGAATGGACCGATACCGCAGTAGAAATAAGACTGCCTTAGCAGTTGAAGATACGACTGAAACAGCGACAGAAAGAATGACAGTTCACCGACAGTCTTATGTTCTTCAGCGTCTTCTTCTTCTTCGCAGCATCAGTTTTCCTGTTTGTTTTTTTCTCTTTTCTGGCAGCTCTCGTATGCGATTTCCTCCCTTGTCTATGATATATATAGGGCTATTATACCCTAGGAAGTCTTCTAAGTTGATAAGGAATCATAAAACACATTCAAATCATCCTCTAATTACGTGTGAAACCGAAACATGGAGGAACTCGGTTTTCGTCCAAATTCACTTCTGCCGACCAATTTTCCCGACCAAAACACGTTTGTGACGTGTGTTTATGATATTCTGGTTGCCTAATTCACTTTGAGTGAATTTTAATTACCCAACCCTCCCAAAATCACGCAACATAAGCCAACAGAAGTTTTTCCCGAAATAAAAAGACTTCCCGCCTTAATCGGAATTTTGAAATCAAAAGGGGGTGCCCCCAATACAAAGTGTGGGTGCCTTGATCACTTCTCCCAGGGTGCCTTTAGTAATTTTTTCGAGTGCCTTCAACAACCTTTTGAGCCGATTTTTTCCAGATTATTCATTTCTCCACAATACCTATAAAAACACAAAAAACCAATAAAAGTACAAAATCGAACACTAACAAAATAGAAAATCAAGCGCAATTTAGACACAAAAATGTGTCTATCAGTAATGCACTAACCATTCCAAATAATCGTAAAGCCACATTCACCATAAACAATAAATTTTATCAACTCAATAATATTTATCATGTCCCTGAATAAAAAGAAATCTCCTGTCAGTTTCTCAATTTGGTAAAGACAATTCATTTTATTTTGAATTTCAGTCCTTGTTTTTTTTTGTGAAGGATCTCCACACGGGGATAATTTTGTTATGCAGAAAGAATATTAATGTTCTATACATCTTTGATGCTGCTCGAGAGATGAATAATATGGTACCCCCATCCTCCTACCTTACAGAGTCTATTCCACTATGAAATCAGCGTCTTGGACATCCATGCTTCGCATAGTTCAGAAAATAGTTAGACATCACTCACTTCCAATTTTTAGTGATTGTTCACAGTTTTGTCATTCCTGTTATTTGAGTAAAAGCAAAAAGTTACTTTTTCCAATAAGCAAAACTCTTTATGATAAACCTTTTAAGTTTAATTGTATCAGATTTATGGGTTTCTCCTACTCTTTCTAAAAATGGACATCATTATTATTTGTTGCTAAGGCCAGTTCCTATATATGAAGGTAGCAAATGATCATATTTGATCAAAAACACCCACTATGGAGGTAGAAAATGATCAAAATGACCTCTCAAATGCTCAAGTTTGAGCAGTCTTGGTCGAGCGACAAAGACTGGGTCGCTCGATAAAGAGTAAGTCGCTAGCGACATAGTCTTTGTCGCTGGCAGCCAAGTTTTTGTTGCTCGACTAGGACTATGTCGCCAACGACTAACTTTTTCCCGCCTATAAATTCACCATTTTCGAATCAAGTTTTTACACCCAAAATTTTTCCTACTTTCTACTATAATTTTTTTTCTACATCTATTTTCAAAATGGCCCAAATTGTAAATCTTGATTTGGCAACACAACTAGATTTTTATGGAGTCATACTTGAAGTCGTTGTTAGTAAGACATGTGATGGTTATAAGAAAATAGAGAATGAAAAAAGAGGTCTTCAGGTTTTAGATGTTAACCAAGTGACACCGAAAAAAAAAAGAAAATTTGACGCCAAGAAAAATAAGGGTAAAGAAAATTTAAAAGTTAGTTGTAGTATTTCTCACAAAAATAAGGCAAAATATTCTAAGAAGCACATCGAATGGAAGATATGTCAAATGAAGATAAACAAGAGGCCCAAGATTGTCAGAGATTTTTACTGAAGTGTTTAAGTTTTTACTGCCCTAGTTTATATCTTGGAAAAGAGTGTAGTATAATAGTAAAATAATATAATGAAGATTAGTGTTTTAGTTAATTGAATCAAATTATTAATTAAACTTGTAATCAAATTGTTCAATCAAATTAACTCAAATTATTTCCTACTTTTGACCAAATATAATTTCTCTTAACATTCATGCATTTAAATTCATTAATTATAAAATAAAAGCAGACTATATTTTTGATTCAATATATAAAACCAAAATTACATATTTTTGATTCAGTTAAAACATAAAATAAAAATTACATATTATTTCCTGGTTGATATCCTGATAAGGAAAGATCCAGCTTTCATCTTGGGGGTAGTATCCTTGTGCTAACATGGATCCTATAGTAGGTTGAGTAGCGTCAGGAGGTTGAGTCTCATCACCATAACCTGCATAAGGAATTGAAGGAAGCTGAGAACTGGATGCTCCTACGGCCTGATACTTTGTGAATCCTCCTACTCTTGGAATCGAGGTATAAATATTCGCAAATAATTGATTACCCCCTGGAGTCGTGAAATCTCCTCCGGACTCAGGTATCATAAAGGTTTCTGCCACGTTATCTGGTATGGCAGTACTTCTTTGACTGCTTCTACGACTGCCTCTGCTTCTCTGACTTGCTCGACTTCGTTGACTCTGATGACTTGCAGCTGGACTGGATTCATCTGGAATATCAAGACTCAATGTGTTCGTCATTGGGGTCAGGATCTCCATGTAATATTTCTCTATTTGTTGTGATCGCCAATGATAATCGTTCAACTTTTGCTGCATATCCTATTCTGAAGTTTCTACCCCCCAATAAGGATACGACCGTTCCATAGCTTGAGAAGTAATTGTAACATTTATATGCTCACCTTGTAGATTGATACTGGACACCTCCCAGTCAAACGGTGGCATAGCTAACGAAGAAGATGAACCTCCCTGCCACTGGGATAAATAAAGGAAGTTGGCGAAGAAGCTGGTGGAGGTTGGGATGTAAGAAATGCGGAATCAAGTGGAAATCTACCTAGAGCTGGCACATCCATAACTCCCACGTGTTGCGGCTCTATTTGAATGTTAGGCTTGCTAATCTTGTTGAACCAACGCATATAATCACGATCGTCAACAACCTCCTAGACCAAGTCATCAACATGAGCCCATTCTTGAGCATTTTGCATCAACAAACGGTAATCCGCTAAGGAAATCTCCCCACTTGGAAGTGGGTTGATTGCTTGTATTGTTCTTCGTTGAAGCTGTAGAAGGAATTCAACACTGTAAAACACCGATAAATCTAAACTCATCTCTAGCATCCTTTGAGAAGATGCAGTGTGGTACTGCGGATGATCCACATATAAATAGGAATAAAGTTTTCCTTGTTTTACACACTTGTTGAAGCATTTTTAACCATCTCACAGTGTTGACCGTCATCGGGCTGACCTGGCATCCAGTTGTCAGGCCGCTACTTGTCTATAATTGGAAAAACAACGGCTGTTTTTAGAAGAGTAGGTTCACCAATAAGGAAGTAAGTATAGCACCAATATTGTGAAAACATTGAGAAAGTTAATTAGCTAGTAAATGTAACATTTATAATTTTATAATAAAATTATATAAAATTATAAATTAATTAGCTATTTACCTCCAAGATTCTCAAAAAACAATTCAAACTTGGTCTAGGATCGCGCATTTCCCGAGGCCTATGTATATCGAAGATAACAGTGCAGACCCCCAGTCATACCCTGGAGATGATTCTAAATCCTCAAGCGCTTCAAGAAAACCAATAGGTGTCACTGAGATAGCATTTGGAAAAAGGCATTGTCCTATCATGTATAACACAAACATTCTTTCGAGCTCAACATAGTGCTCAACTTTCTCTTCTTCAGGATGCTCGAGCACATTCTCTGCATAGTGTTTAAAAAAAGCTTTCAACCCAGAGACTCTGATTCCACCAGCGTGGATAATTTTGTGGTTATCATATCCTCCCTTATCATAAGAATACAATAAAGGCGTTCTTTTTATCTATTTTTTGTTTTCCACTTCTCTTGGTCATATGGAATAATATCTCCTTCGCATAATATTCCCGTCAACATGTAAATATCTAACGACGTAACTCCTACAAACAACATTTTGAAATTAATTTTTGGTTATAAATCCCAAAGTTCGCATAATCTAAAGTTTGCATCACCCTAATGTTTGCATAATCTAAATTTTGCACATATAAAACCAAAAATAAAATGCAAAAAATCAATTAGAGAACAAACAAACTTATCGCATTCGAAATCCTTAAAATAGAACGTATTTGTAGTCTTCCACCAACGTTCTAATATTACTTGAACAACAATTGTCCTATGGTTATACGGTTTAATGTATATAAATGATACCACGAATATATGCAGACTCTTTCTTTAACTGTATTAGGGAGCCACTCATACACGAGAAGAAATTCAGTTAACCCACCTCATAGCTTGGTATACCCAGTTCTATCTTGATGGCCTGATATATGACCATCCACTACACCAGTGCCCGCAAGCTGTCTAACCACTTGGAACCCCTCATCTCTATCATGATTCCAGTTCACTCCACTACTTGGGACGCCTGTTGGTTGACCTTTTTTGTTTCTTTTACTTCTTAAGAAACTCATTATAGCAGGAAAAAAAATTTGCCGCAATTTTTTTTTACTCTAGATGATTTTGGTGTTTTTTGAAGAATTAGATGTAAAATTGTGAAGGAGAGGCTGGTTATTTATAGGCGGTAGGGAGTCATTCATGGACGATGGGAACTATGTCGAGCGATATAGTTTTTATCGCCAGCGACCAACAGTTGATCGCTAGGGATCAACACTATGTCCCTCGATATATTTCCCATCGCCCAGAGCTTTTTTCATAGTAGCGCACCTTGTTTGTCCAGCCACCTGGCTGGACAAACTACCCTTTTAATATGGGTGCATAGAAAATGGCCTAATAGATGCTTATTCTCATTACACTTTGTTATATCCTCTAGTTAGAAAGTCTAATGATTTACCATATTTATTCATTCCAAAAGGCAAATTAAAAATCTTACAGATCTCAAAATAAAAGTTTTCCAATCCGATAATGGTGGTGAATACAAAAAATTTACCTCATTTCTAAATGATTCTGGAGTCATTCATAGGTTCTCATGTCCATACATATCACCATAAAATGGCTTGGCTGAGAGACGTCACATACATATTGTAGAATCAGGTCTTTCACTTCTCTTTCAGGTTTCAATTCCGCAATCATACTGGTCTGATGCTTTCATGACACCATGTTATCGACTTATCTCATCAATAGGTTACCTGCCTCACATTCTCAAGGGAAAAAATCCTCTAGAACTTTTGTTCAACAAAAAACCAGATTTTAAGTTCTTAAAAGTATCTGGGTGTCTCTGCTACCCTTACTTATGACCATACAATTTAAGTAAATTAAAACCACGGTCATTACTATGTGTGTTCATTGGTTGCAGTGGTGCCCATAAGGGGTATTTGTGTCTGCTACTACTGTTCCATATAGAGATAATATAAATATAAAAATTGTCGAATCTACAGCATTCCCGACATACGCTGAAAGCCAACAACATTCTCCAATACTTTCACAAGTGGAAGACACACAACAAGCAAGTGCAACTAATACCTACCACTGTTATCGTCCTCTTATAAGTAACCCATTCTAATGATTAATAGTGTTTTGTTTATTCTTCTTCACTATTTTATTTTAATTTTCTTTTAGTATTTTGATTGTCGTGTAGGTATACCATAAGTCAGTTCCACCATTATTATTATCAACAAGAATATATCATAATTGTATAGAAGTTTAAGAAAAACCTTTTTTGAAAAATTAGGACCGTATGATATATATTTATTTTTTTAATGGTTTATTCAATATAGTTATAAATCCTAGGGGTGTCAACGGGTCCGGTTCCTCCCAGGTACCAATGGATCCAGAACCGGACCCTATAAAAAAATCGGGTCCGGTTCCTAACGGTTCCGGGTCCGGTTCCTAATTTAATGGATCCGATTAAAAATACGGGTATTTAACGGGTTCGGGTATTTAACGGGTCTTCTAAAATCAACAATAATTTTTTTAAAATTCTTTATATTGAGTCTAATATGAGGGCCCGAACCCGATTCACCCGGGTCCGGTTCGGTTCCGGGTAATCGGGTACCCGTTGACACCCCTAATCCTACTTAGATTAAATTCACCTAAACTACCAAGATAAGATGATGATAAATTATAAAGTTTAGGATCTTATTTTCAAACTAGGATTTAGAGATAAAAAATAATTTTACTCTCTAAATTGAAACTGAATAAATTACTACAAATTTAAGATAAAATATGATCCACAATCACAAAATATATATAAAAAAAATCAAAGAATATTTTTCTGCAAAAAAAAACAAACTGAAAATATAATAACCATCCTATCCTATGTTGTTGTTTTTTTTATCAGTAAATAAAGGTTTTATTGAAATGGACAGAAACCAACTGCTGGTAGATACAAATTACAAATTACCGGTCAAGAAGGGATACAAGATTCACTCCAAAAAAAATGCTAAATAAAGAAACAAAACTTCAGCAACAAGCATGAAGCAAAACGAAAGTATTCCGAAAACAAGCACACAAATAACTTCAAGGTGGTTCAAAGACCACATTCGTCCAATTGATCATAAACTCTTTAACTGAGGAGTTCTGAGATACAAGTTGAAGGTGTGACCAAAAAGCAATTGTTTGTCTGATTTTTTGAATAATCTTTGTAATTGTGAGCGACTTGTTGTCGAAAGCTCTATGATTTCGTTCCTTCCATAAGGACCATAAGATGGCAGCAGGAAGAGCTTTAATCACTAGATTTTTTCTGGACCTACTTGAAAGGCAGGGCCAGGTACTTACCGCAATATCTATCGAATGAGGGATGGTTCAAATGATCTTGAATTCTTCACGGATGAAGTTCCAAATATGGCAAGCTACGGTGCAATGAAGAAGTAGATGAAAAGGAGTTTTTGCATCATTAATGCATATATAGAAGTGATTGACCCATATCCTTTTCCACCGTCTTCTACTCAACTGATCTTGAGTCAAAATCTTGTTCTTGGTAGCAGTCCATAAGAAAAAGCTTAATTTTTGATGGCCACAATTTCGACCAAAGCTTTTTTGGGTGAACATGAACAAGCTGAATATCCTCAATGTTATTTTCTTTCACCAACCAATTGTAACACTTTTGACAGTGAACTCACCTGTGTTTTGACCATCTTTCCATACTCTAACATCTAGTGAATTGGTAGGCATCATTCCATTCAAAGATGAAGCAAGGTAGCAATATCTCTCATAACATGTTCATGAACCCTTCTAGTAATACCAAGAACCCAGATGTTAGTGTTGCTTGAATATATTTGATTGATAGTGTTCATCTTCGAAGTTGAAGCACTGAAAGTTGCTGGGAATTGAATGGCAAGAAATTGTTCTCCTATCCAAATGTCATGCCAGAAACTGATTATGCTCCCGTCCCCAAGAATAAAAATGCAATTACCTTTGAGAACTTGATGTGCTCGTTGATGCCTACCCCAAAGCTTAACAATGGATTTTTATTACCCGTGTTATGTTTGGTTTGTAAAATAAAAATTCTTAGGTGAAGGTTGTATTTAATCACCGTGAGGGTTGTATTTAGTCATCGTTGTATAAATTTACTGCCTAATATTAGATTAACATGCGAAAGATACATAATTTTTGAAAAATGATAAAATTAAAAAAATAAAATTATATCCATGTCGTCCAACTTGTCAACCTGATATGTTTGGATTTCGTTTTTCTATAAGCCTATCTAGCACATATACGTAAAGATATCAGTGGCATTGATTACCAGAGAATCTCTTTACGAGTATTGGGAGAGGTACACAATATTATTAGTAAGCTTCCCTCACAACTAAATTACACCACAACCGGTCATTACATACTTTTACGAAGGAATACTTGTGCATGAAAGGAAGACGATTGACGTAGCTGATGGTGGTGCATTGACAAACAAAACTATCTCACATGCTACTATTCTGGTTAAAACATGGCTGCAAACACGGAGCAATTATATACTAGAGATGACTCAAGAATCAAAAGAGCCAGTGAGATAAGAGAGTCTTCACATATAGAAGAGTTAGTGAGATATGAGAGTCCTTATATATAGAACAACGATTGAGTACCATAGAGATAATTTAACGTATATCATTGTAGTTTTTCTAACATACAAAGAGAAAGCTGGGGTGAATGTTGTGTTTCCGAATAAGAGGCTGAGGTGTTAGACCACTTCTCGGTTGAACTCACCAAGCGTTAATATGTCAAGTTTAGTTCCAAAACTCAGTCGCTTGAGTTGGTCACTAAATTCAACTCCGTTAGGTTAGACTTATGACATAGAAACGTTGAGGAAATCTCTAGTTACTTATTAAAAAGATTAAGATGTATTGAAGACAAACGAAGAAATCATCCTTCAGATTGACATTCGTAGCTAGTGACTTTGACTTGTTCCATTTATATCTAAAGTTATTACAATCATAATCATTGAAAACATAACGTACGAAGTTTGTTTACATGGACTTAGTTGTTTATATGACTTGATCATTCATATGATCTAAGTATGAAAGCGGGAATATACATTGGTTGTTAACACAACTTATTGTATTGATACGTAGTGAAAAGAAGAGGGTACCAAGTATACCACCAACCTTTTCGTTCTTGAACCATATGAACGATCCTTGTACAATCAATACATATAGATATCTAAAAATTAAGATCCTTTCCTGATTGTATATCAAGGTAAACCTAGTACGTACCGAACCTTCAAAATCCAAATTTCAACAAGAAAAAGTTTTGTAATCTATATTTCAAGATACAAATTCAACAAAACTAAGTCTTGTAGGATTTTTACTTTCGAGCTAAAAATTATCCCGGTGTACAACTTGTGATATCTCGATTATACAGATAAAAAAATATAATGTGGAAAAAAATAACACAAGACACCATAAATTTTGTTAACGAGAAAACCTGCAATCTAGTAGTAAAATCCTGGGACCTCGTTCAGCGTTGAACACCATACTATATTAAGGCGATACGAACACCATCCACTATCATACTTCGAACTGGAATGTAGTTGAGAATGAACCAACCTCACGAGCAATTAAGTTTCGTTCGTGCTCTTTACGTCTCTTGGATCTCGCAAAATCCTACGCACTTGATTCCCCTATATAACATTATTTATAGGCTTAGGAGTTTCTCCATAGTCCTTGGTAAAGACTAGTATTACCCTGCCTCTAAGAGGACAACTATTTGATTTCCTTCATCTATATTTCAATCAATATAATGTAAATATATTTGATTTGAGGGATCTTTTGAGATAAAAAAGATATATTAAACAAATCTCAACAATTAGGATAGCTTACTCTCTTCGATAGTTATAGAGATTCCTAATCATATCTACCTTACAAGATCTAAATCTTGTGGAACTACAAGGTCAAAGACGAAATACTCCTTGAAGTTTCTATCAATCTTATTCCTCAAACGATAGTTCTTAAATTATTATATATCAGAAGAGATAGACCTTTAAAATAGACAAGAACTATGATGATCAATATAAGATTCTAGATGCAAGATCTATCAGGTAAAAGATGGTCTGGCCAGGCTTCACAAATCTCTTAATGAAGTCTACAGAGTCGTAACCTAATATAGTTCCTCAAGAAAACATAAGTCTTCAAAGGATGACTCTAGCTACAACTAGAACATAACGTGTCAGGATTGAAAAAATTAGTTGCATATAGTCCTCTATTTATAATGATAAACAAGGTCAGGTTTTTTAATATTCAAGCACGCTTAGTTTCTCAATATAGATTATTCCAAAGAATGGAAACCATATAAGCATGTGAGAAGTTTACTTTGTGATTCAGAGAAGAATGTGTATATACGTACTTATCGTTCAAGAACCGTGCACAAAAGTTATCCCACGAAATTAACCCATTAGGCTCGTGAACCATCAAGGAAAGTTGGAGTTCAGGAACACCCACAAACATGCTAGTTCGCGAACCAAGAAAATAAGTTTGTGAACATAAGATGTTTAAAGTGTCCAGAAACATAATCAATGATTATGAAGTTTATTATGAGGTTAACTGGTCCGACTTGCACGTCTAGAAATACTGATCTTGATGGCTTAATTTTCTGTATGTTAAAGATATACACGCCATCTTCCTCTTACATCAGTTATTTTATGGCATTTTCATACTGCAAAAAGTGTCGTTAAAAAAAAAATGGCGCTTTAGGTGTCCACCAGTATTCTGCGACTTCTCATCCTCCAATTTCCAAAGTAATGACTAGTGAATCAAACTGCGGTATCCATGAACTTGAAATGGTTTCTTGCAAAAACTATATGAGGTAAGCTTCTAACATGTCCCAATGACAGATTTTTTTCCTTGTTGCGCTTCTGTGTTGGCCGCTTCCACTATCTTTCGGGCTACGGTATGACTCTGTTGTTATGCTTCTTAGCTCCTCTCTGTTGTACATAACTCCAATCATCTGTTGTTGATCCATTGTCTTTGTGTACTGTTGTGAGTCTCAGTTGTTGATCCATGATAAGTGCATAATTTACATGTTTTGAGTATCATTTACTTAAGCTTATTTACTATATTTCATGTGAATTACCTTGTATTATTATTACTTTTGTATACTATGTCTTTTATAGGTTACATCTCTAAAAAGAAGTGAAAATAGAGTGCTTTAAAGGAAGTATTGCCAAAGACCCAGTAGATCTCAGTCAAATCCAGTATTTCTACTCACCATGTCAAAGAGGACGAGAAAATGAAGCCAACGGCGAAAGAACGAGGTCATTCTGACTTCGTATGAGAAAGTTATAGGCAAAACGGTCTTATCAATGGAAATTACTATTGGTACTCCATCATACGCTAAGGGGAAGCTGAGATCTAAATGCTAAAGGGGCCTGTGGATGGGGGCATAAAGGTACTGACCGAGCGAGCAGATGAGCTCTTCCCCGCCTGGCTTTCCTTATTTTTTCCTAATCTTTGTGCAGCAGAGCTTCCTTCGGGGGCTTCCGCCGCGTCTCTGAAGTAGGTTTCCAGGTCTATGGATTCAAAGCTAGACTTCTTCCAAATTTACTAGTAATGACATACTGGTTCTCAGAAGAATTCATCTTTCCATTAGCTAAACCCTTTCTTACCCTGCCTTAGGACTAGTCTTTTGTTTGTACACCTGCGCTATTACTAAGGGGTTTCTCAAGAATTCAAATTGTGATTAATGGCGCCAGTAGTTGGTTAATGGCACCACCATCTTCATATTTCTTCAAGTGAGAAACAGCGAGTTCTTCTTCGTGTTTTGCAGCATCGCTGTCATGGTGGCAGGTGTTGGAGAATATTCCTGTAACAGTGAACAAACCAAACAGAAGCTTGAAAATAGTTAAGGGTTAGAACAGATAACACACTTCAACAGACTGCCCTTAACTCAATATTTGTCATGTACACCTTTAGAAAAGTGTTGCTATACCTTTAGAGATGACAAATCGAATCCAGGATAAAACCACCTGATACCAACCCAGTTAGCAAAACTCGTTGGCCCGTTGTGAACTTAACAGTAGAAGAAGATGAAAAATAAACTAGTGCGCATACAAAGCAAGAAGAGGGGAAAAGTCGTCAGGTCAGTGGTTGCGACTGGGGTAAGTGAAAATCTGATTTTTTTTGTTTTTCTTTTATAGAAGAAGAAGACTGTTGATTTTTCAAACGGTCAAAATTCATTTAATTCAACATATTTAATTCGAGATATTTAATTAAAATATCTTGTTTATTAAACCTGATTTAATTTTATAAATACAAAACGGTCAAATATTTAATGTATAGAATTAAAATATAAAACCGTTGGATCTTTCATGGGTACACGTATGCACACGCCAAGGCACACACAAAAGCACACGCAAGCTCCGCAAGCCCGCGGCCCGCGGTGCTTCTTCGCACCGCACATGTGTGCATTTGCCCACTAGTCCATTTCCTAAGTTCATATTTAATCCACTAGTTCTTTTTCCTTATATAGAACGTTTGTGGTAATAAAGATAAACTTCCTCATTGGTTTGCCCAATATGGGACAAACCAAAGGTTTCTCATGCACTAAGAAGTGAAAATGGATGGCTTTGTTGTTTCCACCCCAAGTTTGGACTAGTGATCCTAGGTCCCTTTAAGATATATTAAGTAACAAAATTAATTTTAATTAACAAATCCATTTTTAGTTCTAACAGCAGGTAGAGATGATTCTCAGGGATTGGCAGTGATGGTGATGGCTTGATTTTGATGTAAGCACCAATGGAACAAATCAGTGATTGCTATAATTGATCACGATGGTGCTGTGGCTGGCAACGATGATGGTGATGATCGTGATGCTGCTGCTAGTGACGTGATAATGATCACGATGATGGCAGAGGTGATGATGAGTGTTGATCTTGGTAAAGAAAATGGTGAGCTGTGGTATTTGGATGTTGCAGTACGGTCACTAATGGTGGGGGTCGATCTGTTAAACCTTTGATGATTGAGAGACCGAATTGAAGTATTGTTGGATGAGTCTGTCAATGGAAGATGGCTCGAGTGATAGTAGTTCTCGGTGTAGCTTGAAGAATGCTTCTTGCAGTTGATCAATGGGTCGAGTTCTAAATGGTTCTGACAGTCAATCTCGAGTTTTATGGCAGTGGAGGTTATAGTTTTAGTTATGGTTGGGAATGGCAGTTAAGTTCGAAGTGATGGTTCTGTTGGAGAAACTGACAGTTGAGCTCGATTCTATGGTGGCAGTTGCAGTGATGCTCAAGCTCGAGTTGATGGTGGAGATGCTGCTGTGATTGATCAATGGCAGCCGAGAGTGTTGATGATGTTTTACGACATTCAATGACAGTGATGATGAACTTAAAAACCGATTACAAGTCACCGAGGAGAAAAAGTCAGAAACAACACAAATTCTCGATGGCTCACTGATTACAAGTCACCGAGGAGAAAATCCATTTTGAACTTAAAAACCGATTTGGTTGGGCCTTCTCCACTTATGCGTGGCCCGTTGGCTGTGGGAGTTTATATTGGTGTGTGTTGGTTATTTATTTAAAGCAAGTTTTGGCTAGTTTTTGATAAGTCTGTGACTTATTTCGACCGGGATTTAAGCACGGACATATTTATTTTTGAGACATCTATTTAAGGGATAATTTCATTTATATTTGATATTTTCTGATCTTTTTATCATATATCTTTTGGAGAAGAGAAGAACAATGGGCTTTAGAGTTAGAGATTTTCTACAACCTAGGATTTACTTTATTTTTCTTTTTTATTATTTTTTCATGGATTTTAAGAATCCATTATGAACTAAGTTTCTTATATTGGTTAAAGGATGTAACCTAAGTCATGAACATGTTATTCAATCGATGCATTAATTTTATTATTCACTCTTTTGGATATCGTTCAAGTTTTACCACGCATAATAATTATTTGATTGTGTTTGAATAATATGATTAGTCATTTCGTATGTTTAAGTTTCAAATTAAATATCTTAATAACTTCTTTATAGCCAATTAGGAGTCTTAGGTAATTTTATCAGGAGCCCTAATAACTAGTAATAATTTGTGATCACTAGCGGTGCGAATCGTGAAGGAAGTTACAAGTAAAACCTGGCCTAGGTTGAATATACCACGATTATGTTGTATTGCCTATGAATAACCCGTCTCACAGAATTTAAAGCTTTCTTCAATTGTAATCCCTTAGTGATAAAGCATTATGTTATTTGTTAGAAAACAAATCATATATTAGTGATTGCAATATTTGTTGATTTGTGGAGACGTAACGAAGTGTTGACACCGATTGGAGATACTTTAGGGTTATTGGTAACAAGAGAGGGTGAATGACGATATTGATGTTTGATTGCATATCATGTGTAATGATAGACGGCGAATTCCTTAACCAGTTCTCTCTTATAATATTTTCTTAAACACTTTCAGTTTAATTTTCAGTTTAAATTACTTTGAACAAATAAATCCCCCTTATTTACAATAGTTTTCAAATAAAATTAACAATGCATATCTCCCTGCGGATCAAATACGTTCTTATTTCTATACTATTATTTATAATTGTGAGTGAAAAGAACTTAAAATAATTTTACTTGGCTGACAGCCGAACAATCCACTATTATTGAACGAGATTTCGCCAATGAAAGCAGTCATTAGCTGCGGGTGTATTGATAAGCGCATAATTTATATATATTTACCGTTTAATTTATATTTGCTAGTGTTTGAATTCGTATTAATAATATATTTTTATTGTTTTATTAGGTGGTATACGTAAAATCCGAAGTTGCGAATAAACATTGTTTAATGAGTTATTATTGACTATACTCGGTGAATATCAGAACACAATGTTGGCTGAAATGTGAGACTTGGATGATAGTTAGCTGGAGCCTTTGTTTGATTTTCTAGGCAGTGAAAGAAGTGATAGAAGAGGATCTAGGATACAAACAAAGTATGTCATGATTTGTTAGTGTCAGCCTCAAAACAAAGAATAAGGTTAAAGAGTGAAGGTGGGGACCAATCTTGGCTTGGAGTTGGGTTTCTACTGGAGTTATTTGCGTGTGAAAAGAGTAGAGAGAGGAAGGCTAGCACGTGGGGGCTAGGAGTTGGCCAGGAGAAAAGAAGGTTGGTGGGGTTCTCGGTCTTTGGTGAGCAAATTGGGAGACAAAAGAAAAAAGGTATGTACAAAACAGAGAGAGAATGAGGTTCTTTTTGAGTCTTGAGTTTTGGTATAAAAGGGAGGATAGAAAAGTGAGAAGGGGGAGAAAAGAGAGACGTAAAAGAGAGAGTTAGGAGGCGGCTGTGAGAAGGGAGAGAGGAAATAAGTAGGTGGGGATGTGAGAGAGAGGGATTGATTGGGGTGAGGGAGAGAGCGGCAGTAAGGGATTGACAGGAAGGACAAGAAGAGAGAAAGGGTAGGAGCTAGGTTTTGTTCGATTTTTTTGGTTGTAGATTGATTGGCGTAGGCGAGAGGAGGGTGAGAGAGAAAGAAAAGGAAAAGAGGGGACAGTAAGACAGTGGAGAAAAGGTTGATTGTGACGGATAGAGAGGACAGGGGGGACAGACTTGGTTAAAGGCTGTCAGGCGGAGCTGTTCTGGAGGCCTAGAAAATCAGAGTAGGGGCTGAGTTCTATTTCTGGGTTGGTAGCGGTTGTATTCTGGAGACAAAGTCTTACGTTTTTCTGGGTTGGTGTTGGCAGTCGGAAACAGAGTGATAACTTTCTATCTTTACTTTTCTTAATTGTTTTTAATGGATTTTGAGAAACCCATTGTTATGTCTTGCTAATCTTTGTGTAACTAGGGTTTATGTTGAGACCACTAAAAGTTTTAGATCAATTAAATCGAATTATTTGATGCAGACTATTATGATTTGAATAGATTAATTCCTGATTTTGATTTATTGATTTATTGATTGATAGACACATTTTAGTGTCTAAATTGCACCTTAATTTCTAGTGAGTTAGTATTCGATTTTGTGTCTATTACGTGTTTTTATGCTTTTGTAGGTACATTAGAAGAATAAAGATTTGTGGAAAAATTGGCTCAAAAAGTGTTCAAGGCACCCGGGAAAATGGATCAAAGCACCCACACTTTGGATTAGGGCACCCCTGGATCGGGTCAACCCAGCGGGTCAACCAGGCGAGTCAACCCAGCGAGCTGGATCGGGCCGAGTCACCGGGTTAACTCATCGGGCTCAACTGTGTCCACTGTCAACGTAAAATCAACGTGTTCTTTCGCTTCCACATTGTTCCAAATATTAGTAGATATCTCACACAAGTTAGAACAATCGAGAAACAGCAAAAAAATCCCGTGAAATCAGTTGAAAAATCATGTATATGGCCAGAATTGGGTTTCGATTCGGATTGGGATTTGTGGGCTATTCTAGAGAGTTCTATTAGGTTTAGAACTCTCTCTAGGGTTTCTAATATCTATAAATACCAAGAGAAGCCAAGAGAATCGACTACAAAAGCCTAGAGAAGAAAATAGAGAATTCCGGTGAAGCTCCGTCAACGTCCGGTCAACTGCTACTGCACCGGCCGGCTGTTCTTCATCCATCACTGCCGGAGAAGAAGACTCAGTAACATCTATAACTGTTACTGATTTGAATTTTCCTGTTGTCTATTGCTTCAAACCATTTGTTGCTTAAACTCTTCTGTAACAGCTGAACCCTCTCCTGTAACGCATATAAGCGTATCAAATCAGCTGTTACAGCGTAATTCAACCTTGTAATCAATATTTTGAGCAATGAAATCAACTTTTGAGCAAGTTTTCTTCACCATGGGCTAAGTCTATTTACTGGGATGATGGAGGAGGTTTTTCTCTCAATTTTATGTGGTAAGTCTATTTTTAATTAATTATTTATAATTCTTTTATTATTATTTGCATGGATTTAAATTAGAAAAAAATGGTTTTTATTAAATAGTTGTGTTCTCTTTTGATGGGTCATGCTTAGTTAATTACTCTTGATGTCTCATGCTTAGGATTTATAATTATTCTTTTAGGAAACATATTTTTGGCAAACTTGAATTAAATTGTTAAAAAGAATTACATGATTAATCACATAAATTGTTAGAAATAACTGAACCTTGATTCCTAGTTTTCTCCATATTTTCTAAAAATATTCTCTAGTTTAATTTCCTGATTTTTATTAGTTTAGATTAAGTTTAATATTTTCTAAAATCATTACCTTCACAAGTTCGAGAATCGAACCTTTATTTACCACTTTCTAAAATTACATCAAATTTTGGCGCCGCCGACGCGGACTTGTTTTTAGGCTTAGGGTTTTAGATTTATTTTTAGGTTTTTATTTTTAGTTTTATTATTTTACTTTGTTCTATTTTACGTTTCTTTTGGTATTTTTCCTTTTTACTACAGGTTCGATTTTGGATCGAAAAGAGATTACGCCCAAGTTTTGGAATTAAAGCTAAAGACTTGGAATTAAAAAAGGGAAAAGCTTAAAGAACGAAAAAGAAGATCGAAGATTTTATTTTATTTTTCTTAATTAGATTTTTAGGTTATTTTAATTAGTTTTAATTAATTTAGAAAATTGTATTAGGGTTTTAATTATTTTTGTAATTTTTCTTTTATTTTCGGACACTTTTGGACATTATTTTTGGACTTTGAACTTTTTATTATTTTTAAACCCTACGGAAGGGTAATTTTAAATATCAAACTGTGTGCAGGGACGGACGACAATTACGATATTGTCTCGGCCCCTCGGGTTCGCACACTATTAAAAAGGATATTAGTGGCCCGAGTCGACTTCAACGGTTCGTCGCCCGTCTAGTACGGGAGGTAAATTTCGACCAACCCACGAATCTCCTGTCAGTGGGTTTTCTAGACGCCTTTGTATGCATATATGTTGAGGACTGAATACGGAACTTAATTTCTGCATAGTAAAGGGCAAGGCCTGGCCATACAAGATAAGGTTTCGGATTTCATCACCGTCTCCTTCTTGCCCGCCTTAGGAAAACGAAACCTACACGAACCTAAGCCTAAAATCTTGACTAGAAAGAGACCGATAAGGTAACGAGCTTATAGGAAAATCGGTCGAAAGGACTGTATTGGTTACCTTATTAGCCTAACTCAAAAAGCAGGAAGATTAGATTAAAGTTGATTAGAGCCGCCCTGTAACCCAGGGAAGCGTTGCCAAAGAGACAGGGGTATCAAAGCTCCATTGAGCTTCTCCTGTTTCTCTTCAACTTGATTTAACTCGGATTGCTCGGAGAGATTCGCTAAAATTGTAACCAGTTGCCTTCTGATAGAATAGAAGCTGGTCTAGAAACAATCTAAGTGGAACCATCATGCTTGTTGTTTGCTAGATTTAGGTTTGATTTGGTTGAGTCAGGGCATGATTGTGTTTGATAAATTTCTTGTTAGGGTTTAATTTTTACATGCCAAGAACGCCCTTAAGGCGAACTTGGGATAGAGACCCTCAAGGTAGGTTAATTACTGGAAGACTGGTAGTTCACCTTAACCTTGAGAAGTCAACTGAGAGTGAAAATAGTCACTCCCGAGACCGTGTCAGCAATGACAACTCTGAAGGATTTGTGTAATCCAACCAGGACCTTACGTCCATCTTGCATCAAGTTAGCCGCTACTGAAGCGAGCTACGAACTGAAACCCAAAACCATCCAGATGCTTCCATTATTCTTAGGAAAAGAGAACGAGAATCCCTATTTTCATGTTAGGGAGTTCGAGGAAATATGTAGCACAATCAGGATTAGAGACTTGAATGACGAGTCTATTAAACTTAGACTATTTCCCTTTTCACTAAGAGATAGAGCCAAGTCATGGTGGTATAGCTTGGCCCCTCAGTCGATTGAGACCTATGCCCAACTTACTTCATCTTTTATTCAGAAATTCTTCCCTAAGAACAGAATATCCTCAATCAGGCAGAAAATTTTCACGTTTTCTCAACATGAGGGAGAGTCTCTGTATGTTTATGTAGAAAGGTTCAACGACTTAGTGTCCCAATGCCCAGACCACGGTTTAGATGAGTTAAGTCTAGTTCAGATTCTCTATGAGGGTTTGGATTATGCGACTGTAACCTTGGTTGAGTCCTTGTCGATCGGAGAAGTCGACAGTAAGACTCCTGCTGAGGCGATGCAATTTCTGAGTGACATCACCGAGAAAACCCAGCAGTGGGAGAGCAATAGAAATCCCAACCCATTAGAATCCTTATCTAGAAGGCTAGAACTGGTCGAAATGAATCAAGCTAGTAGTTTAGAGCCCCAACCCAATCCAAGAGGCGTCAATGAAATGGCGACAGGTGAGAAATCATCCAGTCACGTGAATGCAGTCACGACCCTCAGGAATGGTAAATTGGTGGACAACGGGGTAACTGGGCCTGATAGTGGACATACTGTAGTTCACCCTGACCCAATAGCCGAAGAGACTGATAAAGTCTCTGATGAGCCTGAGGAAACCCCTCGGGCCACCGATTTTATGCCTAGAGCCCCTTATCCAAGGTTGTTAGCACCTACTAGGAAGGACCCCAGCTTAGAAACTGTCAACATGATAGAGACCCTAGTTCAGGAGACATTACCAAACACTTTGATAGAAGACCCATTAGAGAAATGTCGAGCCCACTTTGGATTAGATTTTCATGATTTGGACTTTATAATTCTTTTATTATTATTTGCATGGATTTAAATTAGAAAAAAATGGTTTTTATTAAATAGTTGTGTTCTCTTTTGATGGGTCATGCTTAGTTAATTACTCTTGATATCTCATGCTTAGGATTTACAATTATTCTTTTAGGAAACATATTTTTGGCAAACTTGAATTAAATTGTTAAAAAGAATTACATGATTAATCACATAAATTGTTAGAAATAACTGAACCTTGATTCCTAGTTTTCTCCATATTTTCTAAAAATATTCTCTAGTTTAATTTCCTGATTTTTATTAGTTTAGATTAAGTTTAATATTTTCTAAAATCATTACCTTCACAAGTTCGAGAATCGAACCTTTATTTACCACTTTCTAAAATTACATCATTGATTTAATGATAAAATTAGTTGTTGCTTCACCGGTTCTGACAATACAGTAACCTATGCACAAAACTAATAGGATATATTTGTCTACTTATTTGATATTTCATGCTTGGGTTAAATCCTTAGATGGGGTATGTTTAGAATAGTCAGGTATTATTTGTGAACCTTTAATTAGTTTCATATAATTTTTTCGCTAACGTAATTTGATGGTGTATGCTGAGACTTAGAGTTTTTGATACGCCATGCTTAGGGCGTCCCAGTGACATTTGCGACTCTAATACATATAATGAGTGATGTCGATAGAACGAACAATAGATGAATATTCAGGAGTTATGTTTCACTTTAATAATTAAGTAGAAATAGTGGTGGATACTAAAAACCCTGGTTACCTACTCTCTCCGCTTAGTTGTTTTATTAGTTTAGTTTGTTTTAATATTTCATTTATAATTCTAAAAATCCAAAAATAGTATTTCTTTATTAGTTGATTAGAGATATTAATTGCAGTATTGTCCCCGCTCCCTGTGGGCTCGATCCGTACTTGTCATTGTCTTCATTGTAGACACTGTGCGATTGCGGTTATTATAAATAGGGTTTCCAAATCCAATCATTTTTTGGCGCCGCTGCCGGGGAGCGGTTGTGGAATATTGTAATTAGTATCTTTGATCGTAGTTTAGGTTTTTTTTTTATTTATTTTTATTTTTGTATATATTTTTATTTTTCACTAGGAGTTTTAGTTCTATTTGACTTATTTTTTGTTTTAGTATTTCTTTGCAGGTACTTTTCTTAGGATGATGACTCCTTCTCAGGAGACGTCATCTAAGATGATACTAAGGGAATATATGAACCGGTCACGGCATAAAGAAGTTCTTGTTTCACCTATGGTAAGTGAAGAATCACCTCTAATGATATGTGGGAAGTATTATAAATACAGACCGCCTAGTTTGGAACAAAGATTGAGAGTTCTGGAATGCCAGAGATTAATTGCTGATGATGGTCAGTCTTGTAGTGGCTCTCTGTTCCATACAGAATATATAGATGACCCTGTGGATGATTGTGTAGATGATTTGCCTAATTCCATAGATGAATCTATCTCACAAGATCATTCACCCTACTTAGAGGTTGTTTCTAGACCCCTAGACTTCCAAAGGTTACCTAATTTAGGGTTAGAATTATATGCTTCTCAAGTTTTGTTGGATCGCTTTGCATCCAAATACCCATAGGAATTTCCTGTTCCTGACATTATGCATGAACCAATTGATATTTCCCCAATCCTAATATTATCCCCATATTTTGTTCTTTACGCACTTCCAAGTGTAGTAAAAACTTGGTTTGGGGGTAATCCCTTGTTTTTGATAGTTTCAGTGTCTCCTGTTGCCATAATATAAGTGTGAAGCTGTCATTTGTATATATTGTATTTTGGGATGATCCCCAAATTTTCAGGTTGTTAGTGTATGGGAATCCTTTCTGTAATATCCAGTAGGTAGATTCTTATTTTCTTGTTTTTATTTTCTTTTTAGGATTTTTGTTTATTTTTATTTTTGGTGTTCTTTGTTATTACTACCGTTTGATGTGTGTTACAGAGAATACTTCTTTTCTTGTGTCAATCAGGTGAAATCTTCCAATCATTTCTCTTTGATTTACATTTGTCTCTCTTATTTATATTGCATGACCATTCTAGGTTGCACGGTTTGAAACATTGAGGACAATGTTAGATTTAGGTTTGGGGGTAGAGTTTCTGAAAATTGGTGCCAATAAGAAACTCCAAAATTTAGAAACTTGTGAACAATTCAGGATGACACTAACCATTCTAGATAGATAGAAACATAGCTTTTATCTATAGGAATTGGTGTTCCCAGCTTAATGGTCTATTCATATCTGGATGCACTCAGGTGTTAGAAATAACATGATAATCATTGAACAAGCATATCTCGGAATCATCATAATCATATCACTTTCTGTTTTTATTTTTGCAATTTTATGTTTCTCTAACTGATTTGGTGGGGCCCTAGTATTGCTATAAGGTCGTAGCTCGGATGCGTTAGAATTTTAATTTTGTCAAAAAAAAAGAAGAAAAAATGACACTTTGATAGCAATATGTGTGTGTGTTTTCCCTGTCTCTGTTACCTAAGCAAGTGTGGAATGCAGGATCCATGGGAACTATCATGTAATCTGCTGAAAATGAGTATGCACTTAGATTCAAAAGATCTAATCATGTGGCGTGAAAAAAAAATTGTATATAAATAATAATAATAATAATAATAGGAGCATCCGAGACGGACTTTATACTAATATTTTGGGAAACACCGTTCACCTTAGTCAACATGTGCACCATTCATTACTTCTATATCCATCTTCTAATCTATCCTTGTTTTTGAATTTGATTGATTTCGAGCAATGTGAATGTAATCCATTTTTGGATGTTCAATAATTATTTGATAGAGTTTTGCATTCTTATATGAATTTTAGTACGCTGAGTGCAAACTCGTGTACATCAATTGGACTCATACAGGGTAATGATTCTTATAGCTGAAAATTTAGTATGCCAACTAAATAGCTTGTTTAGTGTCTATCCTCAATCGTTCACATGTAGCTGAAATTTGGAGTAAAAGGTTTTGTGGATATATCTCTTGTAAACCCTCAGGAGACAAAACTCGTCCGCTAAGGCCACTTAGGGGTTTAAAGGCTTATTACATATGTTAAATGTAGTCGCGATTCCTGCGAAAGTGAGTTAGGATTTTTATTTTATTTTCTAGATTAGTTTTGCTCGAGGACTAGCAAAATATAGGTTTGGGGGTATTTGATAAGCACATAACTTATACATATTTACCGCTTAATTTATATTTGCTAGTGTTTGAATTCGTACTAATAATATATTTTTATTGTTTTATTAGGTGGTATACGTAAAATCCAAAGTTGCGAATAAACATGGTTTAATGGGTTATTATTGAATGTACCAAGTGAATATCAGAACACAACGTTGGCTGAAATGCGAGACTTGGCTGATAGTTGGCTAGAGACTTTGTTTGATTTTCTAGGCAGTGAAAGAAGTGATAGAAAATGATCTAGGATACAGACAAAGTATGACATGAATTGTTAGTGTCAGCCTCAAAACATAGAATAAGGTGAAAGAGTGAAGGTGGGGACTGATCTTGGCTTGGAGTTGTTTACGTGTGAGAGAGGAATGCTAGCACGTGGGGTCTAGGAGTTGGCCAAGAGGATAGAAGGCCGGTAGGGTTCTCGGTCTTTGGTGACCAAATTGGGAGACAAAAGAGGATGGGGTTCTTTTTGAATCTTAGGTTTTGGTATAAAATGGAGGATAGAAAAGTGAAAAGGGGGGGAGAAAAGAGAGACGAAAAGGAGAAAGGTAGGAGGCGGCTGTGAAAAGGGAGAGAGAAAATAGGTGGGGTTGTGAGAGAGAGGGATTGATTGGGGTGAGGGAGAGAGCGGTTGTGAGGGATTGACAGGAAGGACAAAAAGAGAGAGAGGGTAGGATCTAGGTTTTATTCGATTTGTTTGGTTGTAGATTGATTGGCGTAGGCGAGAGGAGGGTGAGAGAGAAAGAAAAGGAAGAGAGGGGACAGTGAGACAGTGGAGAAAAGGTTGACAGTGACGGATAAAGAGGACAGGGTGGACATACTTGGTTAAAGGCTGTCAGGCAGAGCTGTTCTGGAGGCCTAGAAAATCAGAGTAGGGGCTGAGTTCTATTTCTGGGTTGGTGTACTCTGGAGACAAAGTCTGACGTTTTTCTGGGTTGGTGTTGGCATTCGGAAACATAATGATATCTTTCTATCTCTACTTTTCTTAATTGTTTTTAATGGATTCTGTGAAACCCATTGTTATGTCTTGCTAATCTTTGTGTAACTAGGGTTTATGTTGAAACCACTAAAAGTTTTAGATCAATTAAATTGAATTATTTGATACAGACTATTATGATTTGAAGATTAATTCCTGATTTTGATTTATTAATTTAATGATAAAATTAGTTGTTGTTTTTACTGGTTCTGTACAATACAGCAACCTATGCACATAATTAATAGGATAACAAATATATTTGTCTACTTATTTAATATTTCATGCTTGGGTTAAATTCTTAGATGGGGTATGTTTAGAATAGCCAGGTATTATTTGTGATCCTTTAATTAGTTTCGTATAAGTTTCTTGCTAACGTAATTTGATGGTGTATGCTGAGACTTAGAGTTTTTTATGCGCCATGCTTAGGGCGTCCCAGTGACATTTGCGACTCTAATACATATAATAGGTTATGTCGATAGAACGAACAATAGATGAATATTCAGGAGTTATTTTCACTTTAGTAATTAAATAGAAATAGTGGTGGATACTAAAAACCCTGGTTACTGACTCTCTCTGCTTAGTTGTTTTATTTGTTTAGTTTTTTTTATTATTTCATTCATAATTCTAAAAATCCAAAAATATTATTTCTTGATTAGTTGATTAGAGATATTGATTCCAGTATTGTTCCCGCTCCCTGTGGGTTCGACCCGTACTTGTCGTTGTATGCATTGTAGACACCGTGCAATTTCTGTTATTATAAATAGGGTTTCCTCACCGTCTCTTCAGTTAACCTGCTCTAAGTGGTCATCTCACCTTAGTCAAGGAACGGTCTCTGCTATGTATATATATATATATATATATATATATATACATTTACAGTCTCTTCTTTACCACTTCGTTCCTCTTTTTACTATGTATCCACATTTCATCACTCCTGATGTCAGACGATTCCCCCCAACGTTCTTCAGCGGACAAAGAGAAAGAAGTGAGAGAGACGGAGTCTGGGTCCGAGTCGAGCGGCCAGTCTGACGATAGACCTCTCCCTCTGCCGGCTGATTGTCAATTGTATTTATCATGGAAATCCTTGGTAGCCGAGAGCTTTCCACCGCTATGCATCCCCCCTTTTTAGCAAATGGTACGCGGGTTACACGGACTGACGACTATCTCGATTCTCGTTTAACCAACCCAACTTTAATACCCTTTTTTGCGTCCCCTAAATGTCTTATGCATCCATATGGAGACGCCTTTCCCCTTCACCCATTCAACAAGATTCCGTGCATGGCCATTCATCGTGGTGATTATTATCTTCCGACTATAAATCAGCGTTCTTCCACTGAAACTTCTCCTTTATGGAAGTCTTGGGTCGCAAACATCCGTTCCAACTCTGATCATTCAGCGACGATCCTCTCATGGTTCTCACTTGTATCATGAGGCAGCTATTTCCGAAGCTATGGATGATTCTGATAGAGCTTTGTGTGTTTACTTGATCGGATGTAAAGGTAGATCTCGGGAGATCAGATCGGGGGGGGGGGGGGGGGGCAAGAGATGATTCCTCACTAAAAAATGCTCACCATGTAAAGGGAAAGATCATTGATTCGAGCAAATCGGCTAACGGGAAATCCAAAGTTACCTTTGCTTCGGAAGAAAAAAAGAAAGTTGCAACCCGCCCTGTCGGTGGGAAAATGATGGTCGATGCTATGAAGGGTTCTGCTACTGTGTCATACCGGCCCTCTCGAGATGAGGATCTTTCTGGCCGAGGTATCAAGGTTAATAAGAATAAACACGCTTTTTTCCCTTTATTGGTGAAGTACTGGGCTCCCAATTTCGTAGATGGGACGTTCAGCTTCCTCGTCCAAGGGGAGAAGAATGCAGTGCTGAGTTAGCGGTTTTTCTTCTCTACTAGCTCTGTCATGATGTCTTTGAGCATAGCTTTCGAGACACCATCAAAATGAGCTTGTGCCGATGGCTGTGTTGATATCGCGAGGCGTATCATTTCCTTTGGCGCCTATGTTCTTGGGTGGTTTGTATCGTCAGCTGGATCTTCTTTGTAAAGACATTCAGAGGGTGGGCGCCCGTCATATTGTTGAAACCTATGTCGCATCGAATTTTCTTCAGGATTGGGCATGGGAGCATTTTCCCAAGTACGCTTTTTCAACTAACAACTTAGTCGTTCGTCATGTGGAGAGGGTTGAGAGAGAAGATAGGACCTTTGATATGGTTCCGTCTTCTTAATGTTATCCTCGCATGACCCTTTGGCGCGGAAAGGGGAGGAAATATGAGAATACTCTTAAGGATTATATGGACGTGGCTAAAGAATTCAAGTTTTTTCCTTATCATGGCGGCCGTTCTGGTCCTCTCCCCTATGGTTTTACCACTGAGATTGTGCATGTGACCCTAAACTATGAGCAATTCTTGGCGAGTGACGACTTTGACTCTGTCATGGCTGTATTGTCTGGTTACCTTCCCGGTTTTTACTTCGGTAAGTTCGTACCAATGTTCTAGAATTCTGATCGCGTGGCTCGGTAGCTGGGATTTGACCAAGGAGTCCCTTCTCTCTACCCGAATCCGTATTTTAACGAGGAGGCCTATATTAAAGTTAGCTTCGATTGTTTTGTGTTCAAGGAAGAGACGCGCTTGGCAGACCGAGCAATTCATTTTTCTTTCCTTCATCCTTCTTCATTGTGACAGCTTTTTATCTCTCCCAAATTGCATTCATTTCATACAGAAATTCGGAAGCAGGATGTGAATTTTCTTCTTCGTGAACCGGTCCCTCCACCCACCTTGTCATTGGACAATCTTAGGTCGATGCATGCTTCGGTTCATATTAAGTTAGATGAATCGATAGCTCTTGAGTTGGTCCTTATGCCTGGCTTGAAGGGTCGTCCCTTGGTTCCCTTGACTGCTAGTTGGGCTACTCCTGCTGATCAAGAGTTGGGGGAAAAGAGGCTTACAAAAGAACAAATGCATCATCCTCCGCCGCGAAGGAATTCAGGCAAGGTACAAGTGCTTCAGTCAGTCTCGGGTTCTTCTAACTAGGTATTTCTTCATGTTCGAGTCCCCCCTTTTCTCTTTTTTTTTTTAGAAAAGGGGGAAAGGTAACCTCTCTCCTCCCTTTTATTTTCTAATTTATGTGTTATCAGGGTGATCTCGACGGTTCTGTTGGGTACAAGCCTCACTCCTTTATGGTGGAGGAATATCCTAACATTCCTGAACACGAGTGGTCACCTCATCGTAAATCTAAGAAAGTTAAGCGTGATGCGGGAGTTTTATCTACTCCGTGTATTCCCCGATCTACCTCGGCCGATGCTTCTCCTCCTACGTCTCCTTTACAGACCAAAGCCCGAGATGCTACTAGTCCAACCTCTTCCTCTTTCGTGGATCGTGTTTAGAGTTTGGGTGTCGGCTTGTCTAGAGGTGGTGTGTTTCTCCTCGTCTGCATGTTGTTTTCTTAGCCCTTTGGTGGCTACCACTACTCGTTCTCAAAGTCAGCCTGGCGCCTACCATCTTGTTTGGTTCATGTAGTCGTGGTAGCTCGTCCCATTCTCGTCCTGGTGCATCTCAGGGCCATGTGCTTTCTGAAAAAAAGCCATCTCCTTCTAGTAATTATTGTCTTTTTCCTTCCACGTGTTACTTTCTTTATTTTATATTTGTCCTTTTTGATCTGGTATTAAGGCATATGTGTTTTGTTTTTCCTATTTATGCGTCCATTTTGTTGCCATATTGTATGCTTACTTTGTATCTTTATTTTATTTATAATCCACTATTATTTGTTGTTGTATTTTAGGTTCTGTTGATGGTTCAAAGTCGTCTTTGAGTTCTTCTCATCCTCCTTCTGATCATCACGAGTCTTCTTCTGCTCGCGCGTCGTCTCCTGATCCTCAAGCTTCCGAGGTTGATTTCCTTCATTTATTTTCGTTCACTTTTATCATTTCACCATCATCATTATGTATTTATTATTATTGTTATTATATATATTTTTATTATTATTATTATATGTTTTTTTTGTTATTATTATTTTATCTTATGCTCTTTCCGCTTGTTCTCCTCCTTTTTTTTGGACTATAAAAAAGCGAGGTAGAAATTCCGCATTTAAAAATGATGCTTTCGGTGTCACGAGCAACGTTAAACGTGCGCGGCTTATGGGGAATGACTTTGTCCTAGCTACGCAAGAAGAGTTAGATGCGGCTGCTCTGTTAGCCCAACCGGAAGACCCTTCCTTTTTCTACCCTTCAGTTGTAAGTGCCGATGAAACCGGGGCAACCGAGAACTATAGATTAGTGCATGGTTTTTGGGTCCCATCGGATTTAGCCGCTACTTATAAGATAATCGTCGAGCGAAGCGGTCATATAGTAAACGAGGGTATGATTAAGGATATGAAGACTTTAGTCTTCATGAATAAGGGTTTGCTTGAAGCCGCGGAGGGGCTTTCCGGAGTTCATAATGCTCCCCCTGCTGCTGGTAAGCTAAAGGAATGGGAATCTTCCATTCAGACTGGCGTAGGTCTGCAGTTTCCTATAGCATGGTTGTCCCAATTGTTGGGTTCGGTGAAGGGCAAGTTTGATCCACGTTCAACCCTTCCGGCTCAGATCACTGAGTTAGAGCAAAGCTTAAAGGATTTGACTAGGGTAGCTCAAGAAAAGAGGACTGCTCTGAACAAGCTTCTCGCTGACGTTTCAACAGCTACACAAAAGGCTTGTAAAGCTGAAGCTACTGTGACTCGGGTGCGTGAAGATATTGAGCAGAAGAAGCGAGATTTGGCCACTTTTGAGGGGGTTTGAGTTTGTTCTCTTTGGTAGTGTTTGTAATATAATTGTGCTTATCTTAGATTTGGTTGGTTCCTCTCTTCTTTTTTTTGGAACTGATTTGGGATCTTGATAGATTTTTATTATGGTATTTTAACTATCTTAAGTGGTTGTTTTACCTTTGATATTTATTTTGTTTACGTATTTGGTAATTGGTACTTGAATTTCGAGATATTTTATTGTGTTGTAGGTTGTTTGGTTATAAATAGCACTCGTATTATTTTTATTTTGTTTAGTTTTCCTGATGGCTTATCCTGCGGCAGCTGCTCTTATTCACAATTTAGAACAAAAACTACATCGCTTGATTGTCGATAGAGTTGAGGCTGAAGAGTAATGGGAAGCCGCGTACACCGCTCACAATGAAGTGGTTGATCGATGGTATAAAGCAGGTCTTATTTATCAGGTGTTCACCATTCGTGATTGGGATGCTAGTGCTCATGCAGCGGCGTTGTGTGTATATGGATTGGCTAATGACGAGTTGAATATCGTTGAATGTGTTTTTATAGAAGCTACTGAGACGCGTTGGAAACTTGATGAAGATATCCCTTGTACCACTAAGCTACTCCGGGCTCTACATATTGTTGGGATGTAGAAGTTTTTTTTTTGTTTTGTTTTTGTGGTAGTTGTAATCTTTGTGATCATCTCGTAATTAAATGTTTCGTCTATTTTCTGGACGTGTGGTTGTATCTGTCCTGGATTTACGTTCCTTACCTTGTGTGTAATTTTATTTTATTTTTGTTTAAGTGTTCCCTTTATTTTTCCTTAGTGTCTGCTTTTATCCTTTCCTTTCCTCTTTCTTCTTCTCTCTCTTTTTTTTTTCTTTCTTCCTCTTATTTTTTTTTGAAAGATGGCTCACGAGCTTCATGGGTATACCTTAACTATGGTTCCAGTAGACGCTACTGTCATGACCTCGGACGCGCATAAAGAACTCGAGCGACTCCTAGTGGTGAAAGACGAAGTAGGGATGCTAATGACCCATAGGTTAGCTCATCGGGCTGCCATGGATACCGCTTGGGGGATCAATATGTAACGTTCGAACTTTCTCGGAAGGCTCATGTTGATGCTCATATCATGGGGGAAGTCAATCGGATGCTTGCTGAGCCTCATGCAAGGCGGTGTGCTGCCAACTCTCAGTATCAGGAAGTTGTGTTTATGATGAAAGATTTACATCTGGAGATAGAAATCTGTCATGTAATGTTGGCAGAGTCGGACGATTAGTTTGTGATAGTATCTTTTTATTGTATTATTTCTAGGGATTTTTAATTCCTAGATGCTTTCGTTTCTGTAACTGTCCTTTGTAGACCATGTGGTAATAAATATTCGTTGCCTCTTCTATTTAAACCTTTCTTTGCCTTCTCATTTTCCATATTTACGCACAAATTTACTCTTTTTTATCTCTTTCCTTTGAATCATGTCTCATCGACTTCACGGATATACTTCGATCATGGTTGTTGTGCCTTCTCTCGTGACACCGTTTGGTAAGCAGGATAAATTAACGCGGCTTCTAGTGTTGAAAAAAGAAGTATAGGTGTTGATGACCCATAGGATGAGTCGTCGTGCCGCTATGCGGGTTGCTTTTAAGGAACAGAATGAGACACTCGAAAGTGCTTGTAACGTCAATGCCTCTGATCGTTTCTCCAGGATGTTTATCGTTTGCTTACTGAAGCAGTCGTTCGGCGTTATTTAGCTACTCGATTGTACGATGAAGTTGTCCTTATGATGAGGGATTTGGACCGAGAGATAGAGGCTTGTCGCGGTGATCGCTAGTCAGGACGAAGAAATCTTCTTGATGTCCTTTAGAATGTTTTTAATGTTTGTTGGTGCTTTAATGCTTTATTGAATGGGTATCCGTACCCTGTGCTCTTGTTTGTTATATATTTCGTTCCTTATTGTAGTATTTCAATCTTAATCTTTCACTCTCTTCTTGTTTTTTATTTTTTCTGGCCTAGTATATATTATCTTCCCTCTTTATCATATGTCTCGGGCCCGTTTGGTAGTGGAGATTACTCGGTTGACTCAGATGTCTAATGTGTTGAGCATTGTGTTTGACTATTTTGATTGCGAGAATAATATCTCCCATTCCCGTTTTACGGACGCGGATCGTCTTTTACAAAAGGTGCGTCGAGGGTCGGTTGCTTCCTCTTTTATTTTTTGAACACCAACGTTATTATCGTGAGCGTAGTGTTTGCAACTTACTTCTAATGTCTGGATGTGTTTCGCTCTTTGCAAGTGGTAGAAGTAGCCCTCGAGTCGGGCTCAAGCGGCACTGCAAGCTCTCCCTTGAGGGTAGACGTATTTTAAAGGAGATTCATTTCAAGCAGTGTTGGTAACTTTTTTTTTCTCGAGATATGACTGACTTATTTTACTTGGGCCGATTGGATGGTTGTATCTGACCCGAAGTTGAAGCTTTGTAACCTTGAAAGGGACATCTTTGTAAGCTTTGTTGTTATAGTTGCAACCATGGGTGTACACGCCAATGTTCTAAGTTCTAAGTTCTAAAGACAGCGATTGTGCGCCTCTGTTGGAACCCTTCAACGTTTCAGGAGGAAATCGATCGTGATGAGCGAAATTTAGTTCGCGAGATTACGTGTTCGAGTCGCGCGAGTTTCTTTATTTACTTTTTGTACCCATGGTAATGTTATATGAATTTTTATCTATTTTTTGAAGATGTGTTATTTTTCTCCTTCTCCCCTTTTTGATGGCACGCGTTGGTTTGGATGTTTAGAGTGTGTCATGGTCATTTGAGAGTGATCGAACGAGAGTGTTTTGCCCTCTGCCGTTCTTGTGACCATTGTAGTGTTCAGTTAAGTGGTTGAACATGAGCGTTTTGCCCTCTGACGCTCTTGTGACCATTGCAGTATTCAGCTAGGTGGTCGAACAGGGACGCTTTTCCCTCTGCTGCTCTTGTGACCATTTTAGTATTCAGTTAAGTGGTCGAACATGGACGCTTTTCCCTCTGCCGTTCTTGTGACCATTGTAGTATTCAGTTTAGTGGTCGAACAGGGGCGCTTTGCTCTCTGTCGCTCTTTTGATCATTGCGGTATTCAGCTAAGTTGTCGAACAGGGGCGCTTTGCTCTCTGCCGTTCTTGTGACACTAGTGGAATAAGGTTGTTTTACGACACCTGGAAATTGTCCTACAAGCAAATTATACGACGCCTTCAAAGTGTTGCGGAAAGTGTTGCAGATTCACTATCTTTTTCTTGAACGACACTGTCAAAGTATAGCTGAATTACTTTAATAAACGATACTTTGAAGTTGTCGCTATGTATGGCAGTTCGAATCTGTTAGACATGTATTTTGTATTATGAATCAGAAATGTTCAACCTCATAATTGAGGTGTCGTTTAATTTATATTAATATTAAAAAAAAGAATCTAATTCAAACTCAAACAAGTTGAAATTACATCGAAATTCAGATTATAATGAAACCCAAATAATAATACTGAAACTCAAATTAGAATGAAACCCAGATAATAAAACTGAAATTCAAAAAAAGGATTCAATCCCTGAATTCACACGTACAAGTACTAAGCCTACCCTTCTGAATGGTCCACCTGCAACAAAAATAAAATTTCACCATCAGTTAACCAAAATAAACTTAAGAACACTATGATGAAATTTGAATAATACCACAACATGTAACTTCATGACAATAAATAGCTCTCACCAACCTCCTTATCTAATTTCAACATCACAATTTAAAAAACTAGCTTGTAAAAAGATGGTGTAAGCTACTAGACAGCTACAACTATCGTGTGCTTAATAGCATCACTAACCTTATGCCCCAGTAGCGGTAAGTAGTTGTTATGATGAGAGGGAAACTTATATAAGTGGCTTGTTATGACTAAAACCATGCTAATGATTCAATCTACAAGGGGTGGTCAGTAGACCCCTATACTGTATGACTAATATTAGGTGCAAGTTATATAAATCTATAAAGCCACCGGACACTAGCACACTAAGGCTAGTAAGCAAACATGGAAACTTGATGAGAGATTAAGGAAAATTCACCTTCATCTTCCTCCTTTTCTTCTTCTTCTTCTGGAGGATCTGCTGACAATGGTGGTGGAAACGGTGTTTTCATCGAGCTGGACTGTGGAAATAAATCAGTTCTTCGTCAAGGTCTAGGCTTTTCCCATTCCTACCATAAAAGAGCAATGTTAATTCACATCAGTTTATGTTACCTCACAAAAATGACTCAACTCATTCACGACTGACTGCAATAGTTCACACCCCGACATCGATAGACACCGGAAAAATAACAAGACTCAAAAAAATACAGCTACCCAAATTTTTTGGTTCTCACTATGTAGCTCAAATCCAGATACCATAAAGCGCTACAGTTCATAAGACAATACACAACTACCTAATATCTTCAGTTATCACTAAGTAGCTCAAATCTAACTCAAAATTTTAATTACTCATCTATTGATTTAGACAATGTCATCATCCTATCCATAATTCACTCAAATAAAATCAATAAACCTCCGTAAGATTTTCATCTAACAACATAAGGAACAATTTGCATAAAAAAATAAATTCTCAAATTAACAGAAATAGTCAAAGACATGTTTAGCCACAGTACCTTAATGGTTATCTACTAGCCATTTCTAAAATAAATATAATGCTAGGAGAATATAAAGCTTAAACTCCATGGAAAGGAATTGGCATACGCAAACAAGTCACAACTGTCTTTGTAAGGATTCTGAGTCTTAAACCCTCCACCCCCCATGTGCCCATTATAATTAAATAGAATTCAACTTTATCTTTGTACTACACAAATAAACACCTCAAATCACAAATCCCAGACTATAATCACTAGTAGAATAATCAACAATTTTTTATAAACAAAGGATCTCTTAGAGGACTGGTTAGTAACCCAACATAAGTGGAGACATGTTTTAGTAAGAAATTGTACCTGCTGGCGCACATTAGCCTTCTTTGTACTCTTGGTTCTATGTTAGCACCTATGTTCGATGTCATCCAGACGTAACTTGTGCGTTAGTTCAAATCCAGGTATGCCAACAGACCACTAAAAGTCAACCAGCTATAACTTAGGGAATGTATAAGGAGTTTCAAAGTACTTGTCCAAGTTCATTCAAAAATTTAGTCACTCAATGTCAAGCTTAATTATATCAGCTTTTAAGTAAAACAACAAGGTTCCAAGTTATTGAACCGATTGAAACAAATTTTACCACAATAACCTTCAGAAGTAATAAAAAGGTAATTCCATGATCACCGAAACATCATCTCTAAGAGGGAAACCGTGTTATCTTTATCCAGTAAGAAATAGGGAAAGTTGTAAAGAGAACAAAACTTACTTCATTGTTCTCGCTGATAATTAGCTGAAACAAATCAAACAAAAGGGTCATTACAAACAGATAAATGTCCACAAGTGTAATAGATGCCATTTAGCAAAAGTGGGTAAAGAAAAAGACGTTCCTCTTTTGTAAATTGTACAAGCATAGAGGAAAAAAAATTCAACCTCTGGACAAAGTTGTGCATAAATGGACCAACATCAATCAGTAAAATCAATGTTTCATTTTATCAAATAAATAATAATTAAACAATCAACATAAAACAGAATGAGGGTTTTCCAAACTAATAACATACTTATAATTTGCTTCAAAAAAAAAACATACTTATAATCCAATAAATCGAACCACACATGAACAACATAAATAATAATTGAAGAAAACAAATCCCTAAGTGGATAGACAATCACTGAACCTAAGCAAGATAAAACCACAGCAGATCAAGAATAATCAAATACATGGAGTAGAAAACGTAAAAGAGAAAAATATAACTAAATCAACAGATTAAACATAATACCTTCTAAAATCGAGCACACTTAGCATTAAGATCAAAAACTCAACATCATTTGCATCATAAGAAACATATACCAACAGATCTATTTAATAATAAAAATAAAAAGTTTGGGCTACCTTATAAACAATCATTGTTTTCCCCTTATTTTCTGACAACATCAAGAACAATATTAATCAACTCAGCACCTCCACAGCAATGACCTTTAGCCCAGTTATTACCAACACCAGATTGATCCAAAGCGAAGTTATCAGTGTAAATTTTCTTTGATAATATATGTCTGAAGATAAAAAAAGAATGATACTTAAAAAACCCAATCAACAACATCATACCCTAACTTAAATAATGAAAAATAGGAAAAAAATTAAATTGGAAACCCTAAGTTTACCTGATAAATTTGGTAGAAAATCAAACCCTAACTTCAAAAATTGGAAAAATACACAGAACATAGTACAAAATCAGATCGGAAGACCAAACCCTTACTTCAAACCCCAACTTTAAGAAGAAGAATGTTACTGGATGATGGAGGTGGTGATTAATGGTGGCTGTGATGGTATGGTGAGTGGAGACGAAAGGTGAGAGAAAGAGAGGCGAGAGATGAATGTGATGGGAATGAAATGGGATGGTGGCTTAAGGGCAACTGTAACGGTGCGAGTACTCTATCGAGTAAAAACTAAATTTTATCTGATCTTTGGCTAAAAAATCACAACGGTAGAAGAAAAACTTTTACTCGCACGCTCTTCTTGGTAGTCGTATGATATTGGGCGCTCTCTTAGAGGGCCGTAAGATAACACGGACGTTAGTTATCGTAACGTATGTTGTTTTGCGTTCAGTTAGAAGAGCGCAGAACCATACGGTCATTCGAGTGAGCGCCAAATATTAATGCGCTCAGTTAACAAGCCGTATGATTGAGCGTTTAGTTGGGTGGCCGTATTACGAGATACGGCTTCATACAAGGTCGTAAGTAATTGTTGTGTCTAGTTGGATGGCCGTATTACGAGATACGCTGTCGATGAAAGACGCTTACATATGAAACGATCACCCAGATGACCGTGTGTTGAGTGAGGCGGCATAACAGAAGAGCGATAATGTTTGGGCAGTGCTCCTAAGTGAGCGCCTGGTTATACGGCCATTTAGATGACCGTATGGAAATGGGGTGGCCAGCTGATGCCATGCCTTGTGAAGAAATGGGGCGGCCAGCTGATGTCATGCCTTGTGAATGCAGGTACATATGTTTTTGCTTAGTTACAATTAATATTAATTTGTTGGTGTATGATCAGGTTTTTAAGTTAATGTAGTATGTACGTAATGTTCTTAAAGTCACGGTGGTTTCTGTGTTAATGAGGTGTAGTGGAAAAGGTTTAAGGGCTCTTTTGAGATGGTTTAAGCGTGGGACAGTTGTACATGATGCGAGCTACCATTGTACGGTCCAATTGGAAGGTCCAGATAAACGATTTGCAAATTTCACTTGTATGTTAATTTCCACATGTATGCATAGCCGTGTGAAACCTTTTCTTTTGATCTTCATAATCATTAAGAAAATGTTTGTCTTTTAACCTGACCTTTAAATTTTATTTATTGTACTTTGTACACCAGGCGGCCAAGCAAGTGACCGTATACACCAAGCGGCTATGTAAGTGACCGTATGCATTCAATACGGTTTCTAGGAATGACGTCTAATGTGCAGAAGTTCTTCTGCCACACCTTATGTACAGGACGGCATGCTAAAGAAGCGCACAAGTGTCAAGCGGCCAGATAATACGCCGTGTTGTGGAGCGCTATTGTAATGTTGCGTTTCTTCAAGGGGCGTTGTTCAAGGTAACCGTATTATGAGGCGGTACTTTAAATGAGTGTAACATCATACGCTTTGCTAGGGATACTTCCTATATAAATACACTTTCATAACAAACCGTATTAGGCGTACGCTTTCTCAAGTGGCCGTGCGAGTATACTTATAATCCGGAGAGAATTCTCTCGTGTACTGTAGCACAACTCGAGTATATCCTATATCTACTCTCCCGTTGCGGCTGCAAACTGGCGAGTAAAGAAAAAATTTTCTCTTCTCTCTTTACTCTACTCGCCCGTTGCAGTTGCTCTAAGGTAAAAAACTAGATTTAGGTTGTATATATATGGTTAGATGGACGGCTATGATCTAATGAAATCAATGGCTTATATTCACAGAAACAATATTTTGTAAATGTCGTTGTCGAAGTCAACAAAAGTTACAACACAACGACACTTTGATTTTAGTCAACAACAATATTCAAGTGCAAATTAAGTTTTCCGTTTTTTTTATCACGTGAACGACACTTTCCAAATGACATTATATCTCGATAACTAGTTTGTGTCATTCTAATGTGTCTCGAACAGGGGTGTTTTGCCCTCTGCCGCTCTTGTGACCATTGTAGTATTCAGTTAAGTGGTCGAACAGGAGCGTTTTGCCCTCTGCGTCTCTTGTGATCATTGTGGTATTCAGTTAAGTGGTCGAACAGGGGCGCTTTGCCCTCTGGCGCTCTTGTGACCATTGTGGTATTCAGTTAAGTGGTCGAGCAGGGGCGCTTTGCCCTCTGGCGCTCTTGTGACCATTGTAGTATTCATCTAAGTGGTCGAACATGGGCGCTTCACCCTCAGCCGCTCTTGTGACCATTGTAGTATTCAGTTAAGTGGTCGAACAGGGGCGTTTTGCCCTCTGCCGCTCTTGTGACCATTGTAGTATTCAGATAGGTGGTCGAATAGGGGCGCTTTTCCCTCTGCCGTTCTTGTAACCATAACATTCAACCTCAGAGGCAAACAAGATTAAAACAAGAGTTTCTTTTATTGAAGGTTGAAAAGAAAACATTTTCCATGGTATTGGTCATGCATGGAACCCTTTTATCCACTTTCCATTGATGGGTGTCTTAACCTTGGTTCCATCAATCCGTTTTAAGTGGTAATATCCGCTTTCCGTGGTCTTTCGGATTATGAAGGGTCCTTCCCAGTTGGTTGTAAACTTCCCAGCGCTTGCATTCCGCTGTACATGTGATGCGATTTTGAGCACTTGGTCATCGACTTTGAAAACTCTCTCCCTAACCTTCTGGTTGTAATGGTTAGCAACGCGCTTCCTGTATGCCTCGGCAAAACGTTTGGCGCGGGCTCTCCTTTCCTCTATAGTGTCTAAGTGGGCAAAACGACTAACCGCGTCTGGCGTGGTTAGGCTTGTCATAGCAACTCTTGCCGAGGGGATGGTGATTTATCACGGTAGAATGGCAGCTTCCCCATAGACTAAGGATTAGGGTGACGCTCCCCTAGAGCTGCGTTTAGAAATCTGATATTCCCATAATGCTAGTGGCAACTGATCGTGCCATTCCCTATGGTGATCATGCATGGTCTTGCTTAGGATTCTTAGCAGTGTTTTGTTGGTGGATTCCGCCTGGTCGTTTCCCTGCGGGTAATACGGAGTAGATATATATAGCCGAGTGTTGTATTGTTTCACTAAGTTATAAACATCTTTGTTGACGAACGACGTGGCATTGTCGTCTCTGATGATCATTGGAGCTCCGAATCTGCATACTATATGCTTTTTGATGAATTCGGTGACGGTTTGTCCTGCATAATCTTTCAGAGGGATTGCCTCCACCCATTTTGAGTTATACTCTGTTGCGGTGATGATGTATTTGTGTCCCTTGGACGAGTTTGGTTTTATCATCCCAATCAGGTCCAGTCCCCAGCTGTGAAACGACCAAGGTATGACGATGTTGTGCAACTGGGAGTGGGGTGCATATATCAAAAGTTTGTGGGTTTGACAACTTAGACACCTCTTCACCTGCATTGTTGTATCGTTCTCCATGGTTGGCCAGTAGAAGCCTCCCTCATTGATTTGTAGGAATAACTTATGCATTCCTTGATGCTCTGGTCGTGTGATTTGGTCATGAATTTTATTGCCTCCTCTTTTGAAAGACATCTCATGACTGCATTGTTGTAACTCCTTTTATACAGAATCCCATCATTTATGAAGAATCTGCTAGATTTCTTCTGTATTTTGAGTGTTGCTCTTCTTCTTTCGGTTAAGTTACCATGCTGGATAAAATATATATACGGTTGCCTCAAATCGTCTTCTTCTGCCACACATACCTCAGTCGGTTGTGGCGGTACTTGGAAGTCTCTGCAACTATCCAGGATGGTTGCCGCCTGAGCTGCTATATTGGGCCAAATACACTCCTAGTTTTTGTAATCATCGATACAGATGGACACTACACGTCTGTCCGCATGATTCCTCGTGCATTTTTTCTATCGTTTCCTCCATTTCCGTTTTGCTCAAGAAAAACGTGCCAAAGATCCTCCTGGTGCTCTATGATAGAGTGCACCTCGGACTGTTATGAATTGTTTTAACACTTTTATCGGGATGGTATGCTCTTTGTTGGTCCTTGCAAGATACTCCAGGTATACCTTTTGCCAATCGTCTGCGTCTTCGGATGCCGCGTCTTCCTTTCAAGTGCTGGGTAGCTCTTTTTGCTTTATTATGACAGTTCTTTCCTCTTCGCCATTCAATTGGATCTTTGCTACAAGTGTGGCTAACGCATCCGCGTGCCTATTGGAGCTCTTCGTTGTGTGTTCAACCGTGGTTAATCCCATTTTAACCATTAGGTTCTTTGTTTCTGCCCGGTATGGTGCTGGGTGCGCCTTTTTCACTTGAAACTCGTCATTTACTTGGATGATTATTAACGTGGAATCTCCTCTTATTTATAAATTCCTGAGGCCGAGTTCCTTGGCCATCCCCAATCCCAGTATTAGTGTCTCGTATTCGTCCGCGTTGTTGCTGCAACGAAATTACAGCTTGAAGGCGTAAGATAATAGTTCTCCAGTGGGTGTTTCGAACATGATCCAGGTGTCTCCTTCCGCTTCCGCTACTTCTCCTCACACGTCATTGTGGATGGGCATATCATCGCATCCGGGGAAAGCAGCTAAAAGATCGGTGATTGCCTGCCCCCGGACACTTCTGGGCTTCTGGTATTTGAGTTCAAACTCGGACAACTGTAGGAACCATCTTGCGGTTCTTCCTGTCAGGATTGGTTCCATCGCGAGGTATGCGATCGGGTTTACCGCCGTGATGACAATGGTTTCATGCGTCAGAAGGTATGGCATTAACTTTTATGCCGCATATATCAGGGCTAGACATGCTTTTTCGACTTTGGGGTATCGCAACTCGATATCTTTCAGTGCCCGGCTGATGTAATAGATGGGTGATAGGTTATCGTTCCCCCTGTCCTGTGCCAAGACCGCCCCTATGTATAGGCTTGTGAAGGCAATATAAAGATAGAGGGGCTCTCCCTTGATAGGAGGTCTGAGTACATGTGGACTGACCAGACATTCCCGGAGTTTTCGGAACGCGTCTTGTTGCGTCCCTCCCCACTCGAATTTCATGCTCTTTCTTAGCATTGGGAAAAACGTGGTCAAGAGATGGGCGAGGCCTGGGATGAAACGACGTACGTATGATATTCTTCCGATAAAGTTTTGCAATTCATTCACGTCTTTGGGAGGTGTCATCGTGGTAATAGATTTTACCTTGTTTGGGTCGACCTGTATCCCCTCATCTATTACCACAAAGCCGAAAAACTTTCCCGAGGTTACTCCAAAAGCACACTTCAGCGGATTCATTTTTAATTTAAATTTGCGACATCTATCAAACGCTCGTCTTAAGTGTTCAACATGGTTTTCCCTTACTCTTGATTTAACTACGATATCGTCCACATATACTTCTACAATTTGGTGGAGGAGATCATGGAAGATCAACGTCATCTCTCTTTGATAGGTGGCTCCGGCTTTTTTTATCCCAAAGGGCATGACCACATAATAAAAGTTACCATATGGCGCCTGAAATCCTGTTTTGGACATGTCTCTAGAATCCATTCTTATTTGGTTGTAACCGCTAAATCCATCCATGAACGAGAATATTTTATGTCCGCCTGTAGCGTCTACTAAAGCGTTTATACGCGGTAGCAGGAAATCATCCTTTGGGCACGCACGATTGAGGTCTCGCTATTCTACAGAGCACCTGATCTTCCCGTTCTTTTTTATAACTGGTACGACGTTAGCCATCCACGTGGGGTGTTGGATAGGCTTTATAAATTTAGCCTCCAGTAGTCGCTCGACCTCTTCTTTTATCGTTAAGGCGACTTCTTGCGGAAAGTCGCGGCTCCTCTGTTTGATGGGTCGGAACTCGGGTGAAACTCCAAGGTTATGAGCGACAAGGTCACAATCTAAGCCTGGTATTTCATCGTACTTGAAAGCTAACACATCTTTGTACTCTTTCAGTAATCCGACTAGCGCGTCTTTTTCTTTCTTCAGGTTTCCGCTTATTTTGATGAGTTGCTGCTCGTCATTTGTTCATATTTTATTTCATCTGCCATTACCTCTTCTACACCGCGCTCCTCTTTTGTTTCCATTACGTCCCTTCCGATTGGGTCAGGAAACGATTCCGCATTTTCATCTAATTCTGAGGGTGGCTCCGTCATTTCTTGATCGATAGAAGCTAGAATGTGCTCGTGCTCTTTCTCGGGAGTTCCCTCAGTTGATTGTTATAAAAAGTACACATGCCCTCCTTCTGGCCTTGAAAACCTTCGAAATTGAGAACTTTCTTGCAACTTTTTCTTTTTCGAGGGGAGGTTAATCGTCATTCACGACGGGCTGAATACTGATATTACAGTCTTTTCATTGGCGGGTGCTTCATCCTTTCATTTAGGCAGCGGGGTGAGTACGGTGTAGTGCCTCTTCCACTTCTTTTAGAATATCATAGAAAATAGCATTCGCCTTGCATGCTTCTTCCGGCCCGAAGGGGTTATTGGTTGTTGCGATTTGATACTACTTTCCTCTCATGTGTGTCTTCACGCATTGATGATAGGTTGATACTACGACTTTATGTTTGAGCAACCATCCTCGCCCTAACAGTATATGAAAAGTCGTATCATCTTCAAGCACATAAACTAGCGTGAGTCCTTTTATCGGTTCGAATCTCATTACTAGGTTGACAACTCCTATAGCGGTTTGGGTATTCGCTAGGAATCCCTTTACTGTGATGGTGTGCATACGAATGGCCGATTGTTGCATGATAGACACAATTTTTTATATTATTTAATCTCATATTTACATTGTTATTATTCAATTTTTGTATTAGTATTGTCATTATATTGTGTTTGTAGGTATTTCTGGAAGAATAAATAATTATAAAAAAATGGTTGAAAAAGTGTTAAAGGCACCCATGAAAAATTGGTAAAAGGCACCCATGATTTGTTAAAGAAACCCATTTCTCAAGTTCAAACTAGGAAGCTTGGTGGGGAAAATCCTTATTCATCTGCGTGATTTGAAAACTTGATTTGGAAAGTATTTCAAGAGTTAAATACAACAAGATTATTCTTTCCTATCTAATTGAAACGTGAGCATATGAAATCAAATCTAATTTACGTGAATATATTCATGGTTAAGAAAACAGGTTGGCTGCCAAAAGAAAGAAAAGAAATATTCTTCATAGAGTAGGGAAAATAATCATTGTTGGCAAGTTTATCTCCTTAAGGATTCACCAGTGAGAAGAAGGAAAGAAAATCAGACAAAGGGAAGAAAATGTGATCACCAGGATCTTTTCTTTACTGCCGGAATAATTCTCTTTCATAAAAGAGATTTCGAGAAGATTTGGAGTGGGGTTAAAGCTTAGTATAAATAGAGAGGTTGTAGAAGAGATTCCGGGAGGCTGGCTGCTGCCAGGAATACAAAAAAAAAGTTTCAAAAAAAAAATTGCTCGTGAAGAAGAGAAAAAAACTGTTACTAAAACATTGAAGAAACTGTTGTAAAAAAGTTAGGTTGAAGAAATCGTTGCTAAAGATAGGAACTGTTGTTA
>JAJJMC010019832.1:5524959-5582306 GCA_023531435.1 Papaver californicum
TTCTTTTATAGGAGAAGAAATCTTTTGAGTTTTAAAACGGTGAAAAAATTAATTTGAAATATTAAATCCCCATTAAAACAAAACGTTAAGATTCTTTTAATTAAAAAAATATTTATGATTTTATTTTTCATTTAATTCAAAACAGTAAAATATTTATTTAAAAATAAAGAAACGTTTTCTCATTGATGGGTACACGTGTGCGCTCCCAGGCACACGCCAAGGCTCACGCCAAAAACACACGCAAAAGCACACGCAAGCTCCGCAAGCCCGCGGCCTGCGGTGCTTCGGTGCGTAGCACCGCACATGTATGCATTTGCCCACTAGTCCATTTCCCAAGTCCATATCCAATCCACTAGTTCTTTTCCTTTTATAGAACGTTTGTGGTAATATGCATGAACTTCCTCCTTGGTTTGCCCAATGTGGGATAACCAAAGGTTTCTCATTCACTAAGAAGTGAAAATGGATGGCTATAATTCCACCCAAGTTTGGACTAGTGATTCTAGCACCCATCAAGCTAATTAAAGTAACAAAAATTAATTTAGGTAAGAAACTATTAATTTTAATAATAACCATTTTTATTAGCACATAGCACGCGGATCAATATAGAATCCAATATTAAAAACTTGAGGATAGTTATGACATCTACTTCAATTGTCACTTGTGAAAGCGTCATTTCTTTTGCCCATTGGACAGCCTCCATCACAACTCTGCTTTCTACTTCCTCAGCCACCTGAGCCATCCCTGGTATCATCCTGCACATTTTAAAACAGCCAGTAGAATCACTTAAATGTTGCATATTTTCAAATAGGCCAGCAAATAAAATTGTTTTATGCATTATGTTTGCCGGTGCGAAGGAGTCCAGGTGATCAACAGGCATTTTCCCATTTCGAAACCGTACGCGTTTGTTGGACCCTAATTCAAATAAAATTTGGAATTCCAACGTGCACCAATAGTCATCTCCAACTGATGCCAACTCTCTAGAAGTGCTTATGGTTGATTACCCATCAGTCTACGATAAAAAATTTGATTTCTTTTTCCCAATCTTTTTGGCATCATCACAATCCTATGTATTGTTTCATGGTCGGATCAGGGGAGTATAATTTTTGAATTCGATCTGGTTGTTTGAGCTTCGTTGTGCCTGGAAGCATTAATTTAATAACCCAGTTATTTTCGGAATGGTCAAATTATTGTCTGAAGGCATGGGTTTGAGCATCGTTGTGTCTAGAAAGCATTAATTCAATAATCCAGTTATTTTGGAATGGTCGAATTATTGTCTAAAGGCATGGGTAAGATCCTTGACTTCAGAAGTTCAACAATTCTGTCAATGTTTTAATCCTCCTACTTAGACCAATTTTCAACACTAAATACACCCATGTCTGCTTTTTTGGTATCAAAGTAAAAGAGGCCCATCAAAATTTATTTTGAGACCTCCTTCCATTGGTTTACTCATGGAGTTAACTTCTTCCGTTTTCAGTTTGGGGTTGAAGATGGCTTACAATATGATTCCAAGTACTCGTAGAACTTTATTTAGATCATGTGTGGGTAACATTTCGGAATATTTCTGAATATTTTGGTGCATCTAGTTCTCCGGACGAACTATTATGTGGTTGCACAACACATTCCAATTACTTGGTTAGCCATTTATTTGGTGGATCATACCAATTACTAATCTACTTTTGGACAGTAGGAAGGCTAACTCCAGGGGGCAAAGGGTTATAAGCTGAATTCAACCAAACACTCCTAGACTTCTAGTAGAAGGATACTCTACCATAAATGTTGAACAAAAAGCACAGAAGTTGGTAATATCATAATCAAGTAAAACAAGGAACAAAGTTATTCTACATCCTAGGCAGCCGATATTATGAATATTCGACCATCAACTCTTATGCGGAGGAAGATAGATATCCACAGTACCAAGGGATGGTTCCTAACCCAAATTTCCTGGAATGGTGTACATGGGTCTACTTTATAAGCTAAATACTGTAATCATTCAACTCTACCAAAGAGATCTGAACGACAGGAATCCTTGTGCCAATTGTGCTTCCATATGTTAATGCTAACTCCATTTCCAATTTCCCATGTACACTACCTCTTATGTTCTGCACTCTGCAGAACATAGCCACAGATCTTTTTTATCAGGCATTTCCATTCACAGAGGCAAAAAGTTGTTCATAGCCACAGATCTAAGCCCTAAAGTAGGATAATTTGCATAAAGAACAGATGCAAGGGAAATACAGGAAATAGATGGTTGCTGAGTTAAGACAAACTGAATAGATCGGATTTACTTCTTGTTCTACTTCAACCCAAAAGGAAGGGAACAAAAAGTTTCTGTTTAAAAATTTAAAACATTTTTACGTAAGAATTCTACAGAATTAGCCTCCACATATAAAAGTTCAAACCAGCATTTTCCTCCATCTTACACAACATCTCCCTGAAAGCTTTCCCTATGCAGGCTAAGCTATTTGTACAGAAAAGAAATAATTTCCAGAAGTTAACAAGTCTAGCGGCCTCCCCTGCCACGTCCGCGACCACGTCCTCGGCCACGACCGCGACCCCCAACTGGCTTACCTGAAAACAAAAAAGAAAAAAACAGTTATAAGTGGTTAGTGCTCAGAATCAACATTACAAACTTCACTACAAACTTCACATAACATCTTGTTAATTAGCCACCGATATAGGTTGGGTCTCCAGCTAAACATAACCAACCCATTATTAAAATACTGCATTAAAATGAGTTCACGGTGAGAATTATGGCTAACCGCGAAGAAAATAAAAGTGCAGTGATTACCAACAGTTGCCTTCTTGGGTTTGACCCTAGGTGTCTCCTCGACCAATAAAGTCTCAAGGTTTAAGCTGTCAGGAAGGATGTAATAGCGGATGTTGTTACCCCTCACACTCAGGTGATCCAATGTCACTGGATTTTTACCCTTCAGTGTCAGTTTCACTGTCTTCAAATGAGTGTTCATACTGATATCGACACCTGCAACAATTCACTGAATTCATAAGTCAAATTGTCAAAATTACCACTTCATATCATTTCAAGAAAATAAGTAAACATCAGACTAGCTCGCTGATACATCTTGGATTGCCTTCCATAGCTTGCTTGTGAAAGCATACAACAGCCAGAGAAGAAAAAAGAAAACAAGAGAAATGACAGGTATGATCACTGACTATCATACAACAAACAATGACTATATGGGTTCAGTAGGCAGCATGAGTCATGTTTCAAAAAGGTAGGAAGGCATAAACAGACAGCTTAGAGGTTGACACTTGACCTCCCTTAAGTATAAACTCGTTTGATTTTTGTTTCCTTTGTTTCACAATCTCTAATTGCTTGTTTTGAAGAAAACCCAGAGAGAGGTAGTGGTATGAACAATAAGTGTATGTATTCAGTTCCTCAAAGCACTCTTTCTGAGCCAGTACTCCAAATTGTGCAAGGGAGGTATTAAGCTTTTCTTTGTTCTACTAATGCTGCAAAAGAATCTGATTATATCAATGGTACCTAGGAGAATATTCAGCTGGTCCAACACTATAACAATGAGGAGAGGTATCATATATTTTCATGTTTAAAATTCATATTCGCTGTTAAGCACTGATATTGTGCAATTTTATTGACGCTTCTTATTTGAAGGGTTGGTGGAAAGGGGGTGCCATTAAGTTCTGAACTCAGATCGCGGTATCAACATCGAACGAGTAAACCACACTCCTAGAGAGGTATCTGCTAAATCGATGCTTCTTAATACCACAAGATATCAGAGAACAATAGTTGTACCATCTTACCAGTGAGATAAACTACTAATACCACTTTTCCTCTAAATACCACACACCTGCCAATTAAGAAACTGTCTATGATACAATGTTATTGTTAACTGGATAGACAGTGTGCAGATGCAGATAATCCCAACAAATAACATCACCTTTCAGTTATGCAATAAAACCACTAATATTGGTATGCGAAACAAAATTCTAAAAAATATAGATTACAACCTCTATATAGTCGTTAAGCAAACAAGGGCAATGTGACCTTGATTTTTACCTTCATTAAAATCCAATTATTTCCTACAGTTTCTAGCTACCTAAAAACCCTAATAATAACCTAAACATCGAAATTTGATGCTACCGCCATTAGGGTTTAATTAAACCCTAATTTTCTGTAAAACCCTAGGATAACTAATCTGGAAGCATGAAAACGATGAGATCACTAGTTACCAGCTGAGTTAGAGAGTTAGAGATAGAGATCTAACCGATGATTGTGCCGTGAACAACAGTTCCATTCTTGAGCTCAATCGAAACAGTCTCGTTATTCAACTTCATCAAAAACCTACAAGAAAATACTTCAAAAAATTAAATCGAAGAAAGAAGAAATCATTGTAAGGTCTACAGAAACTAACAGTATAAATCTTTACCTGACGAGCTTCATCTTGGAGGTAGAGGGAGAAACTAGAGGCGGAAACGAGTAAAAGCCAGTCGAAGAAAGGGAAAAGATGAGTGAGGACTGAGGAGCCAAAACCCTACAAAAACAATTCGAAATGGAGACACAACCCGAAGAGTGCTACTTATTTAGGGCTTGGATAGTTGGATTGGCGACGAGTCAATTTGTTATGTTTGACTTGACTTTCTTGTGTGTTATGTTTGACTTGACACATGACACATCGACCGTTTCCTGCATCGATGTCTGATTCCGTAGACGTACCACGGTGGTACCATTTAGGGTCCGTTTGGCACGCGGATAATAGTAATATAAGACATTACCAACTATACGTAGTTCTAATATCAGGCATTAGAATTATATATGGTTTAATATTTGGTATAAAAATAACATAATATGAAATAAAAAATCAAGGTGATCATACCTCTTATACAAAAACTCATCATATATTATTTTTTTAAAATAAAAATTATTTAAAAAATAAATGATAGAAAACCTTATTTTCTCTAATAATGGGTAATTTTAGTTTTTAGTTAATTTTAAAATACCCAAACTGTCCTTCCCTATATAATGTATGTGTTTCAAAAGGAAATATCGGCGAAATCAAATCTTGGTGAGAGAAAATCAAATTTTCTCCAAATATAACAGAATCTGATTCAGGAAGAAAAAAAATTCTCTCTCAAACTCTTCGTTTCTTCTTAGATTCTAGGGTTTCAATTCAAACAGATCTTCTCCAAATAAATTCATTGAATAAGTCTCAACAGAACTCGTTTTTCGTTTCAGTTTAATTGAAGAAGAGAAGACAAGTTCAAAGTAGTCGAATCATTCATCAGGTAATTTTGATTTTGATTTTGGTTTTCTTATTATGATTTTGATGTATATTAATTTTCGAGTTGATATTGATTATGAAACTTTTCAGTTTGTTCTTCGAATCAGTCATCAGTGAAATTGGATATTGGTTTGAAGAATCCAATTGAAGTTACAGTTTATTCTTTCAATTTGATCATATTCTCATTCGACTCAACCTATTGTTTTAGTTCAATCATTCATCGGAGACAGAAATTCAACTTTTCAGGTAATTGATTTTGTTTTTTATTTTGTTTGAATATTTTAGTTTATGTTGATTATGAAACTCATATCCATTTGTTTTTACGATTTCTTTGGTTATGTTGTTGATGTTCTTATTCAAATTTATTGGAATAAAAATTGTTATGTTGTTGATGTTCTTATTCAAATTTTGTTGTTGTTGTTGTTTATATTCACATCTAGTGAAACTTTTTTTGGTTTCATACTTTGTCATGTAAATTATGGAATCTGTTCTCGCGGTTATATCTCACAAAGAGGATATATTATCGTTTCGTATTGGTCTACAAGCATCTGTTTTTGATTTGAAGGGTAGTATATGTTAAAGTTGGTGTCAATTCTCTGTTCTTTCTATAGAAATTTTCCACATATTTGGTGATCAACAAAAGGTTATCAATTGTGATTTTGATCTCCAATCGGTTGTTCTATTTATTTTGTTTAATAAGCTTCCATCTCTTGAGTAACATGTAAGGCATAGAGATGAGTCTTCTAGTTCTAGTTCAGTAATCATACCTTTTGAGCATCCACGAAGTTTAGGAATTATACCTTTCAATCATGCAGGACTGACAAACTTAGTTGCTTATGATGTTCGTAATAAAGTTAAAGAACCGTTGAAGTCTGCGCTTTGGTTAGGCATTTTTCAGGGTGTCAATCAGGTGTTTACGGGAGGTGTTCAACAAGTTCGTTATGATTTGTTGAAATATCATGCAACATCTGGTTATTCATTTAAGATGACAAGGAATGAGAAGTTGAGGATTGGTGCTTGTTGTGCTAAGAAGGGAGAAGAGAAATATGAATGGCATATATATGTTGTTTATATTGATGGTGTTGAAGGTAGTTCTTTTATAATCAAGGAGTTAAATAAGAAGCATACTTGTTGTGGTGGAGTTATAAACAGACCACATGTGTCGAAGAAACTAATTAGTAGCTTGATTCTCGAAGAGATTAAACAGAATCCAAAGAAGAAGACAAAGGATATTATGAATCAGTTTACAAGAGAGTATAGCTTTGACATTAGTCGTTATTATGCATATGCAGGGAAGAGGCATGCATTGAATATTACATGGGGAGAGAACGAGAAATCATTTATCTACTTGAAATGTTATACCAACAAATTGACTGAAACCAATCCCGGATCTCGTGTTGTTTTGGAAGTTGAAAATGGGACTAAAAAATTTCAGAGATTGTTTATCTCTTTCGGAGCATGCATTCGTGGATTCAATTATTATCGTCCTTTATTATTCCTTGATGCAGCCCATTTGAAGAGCAAATACCTTGGTCATATCATAGCAGCAACAGGTCTAATCGGGAATGACGGTAAGTTTCTTAAACATTCTATTTTTTCTGTTGATTTCATCATTTTTATATGTTGAGACATTTTTTCCTGTTCTGTTTCAGAAATCTATCCTTTAGCTTATGTTGTGGTTTCATCGGAGAATGACGCGAACTAGAAATGGTTTTTGGAGAATCTGAATAGAGTCCTTTCTCCTATGCGCAAAAAGCTTACTTTTGTGAGTGATCGAGGTAGTGGTTTGGTGAATCAAATTCCCGCTGTATTCCCTGATGTTGTTCATGGTTGGTGTTATTGGCATATGAAGAACAATATCAATACATACTTGCCGAAGGCCAATAAGGTTTATAACAATTATGTGCTAGGATTGTTTAAAAAATGTGCGTATGCTAATACACATACAAAATTTTCAGAGAACTGGGAGAAGTTTTTGCAGGTCAAAAATCAGAAGTTACAAGATTATCTGAGTAGAGCTCTGGTTGATAAATGGGCAAGTGTTTATTTCCCAGGTCGTCGTTATGGTAGGTTGTTCGAATATCGCTGAGAGTTTCAATAGTTGGATTCTTGAAGAGAGAGAGAAGCCTATATCCATCATGGTTGATGGGATTAGAATGAATCAAATGTGTGTACGTTGCAAGGAATGTGCAACATATTGAAGTGGCGAGAAATTTTATGTCCAGAATTTGAAATTGAGCTCTGCAACAACAAGATGCACGGCCGTGAATACAATGTCACCAATTCGTCGCAATATGTGTTTGAAGTTCATTCTACATTAACACAAAAGGTCGATTTACAAAAAAGAACATGTTCTTGCAACCGCTGGCGCATCAACGGTTTCCCTTGTGGCCACGCTATCCGTTGTATCATGATAAATGAAGAAGATCCTTATAAGTATGTCGAATTCTACTTTACAATAAAGTTCTACTGTGAATCCTATGCAAGAGCAATTAATCATGTCCCCACAGTTGAAAAGCATGTGATTGTGTCTCCAAAATATGTTATTCTTGGTCCTGATGCTCTACCACAATCAGGTCGTCCAAGGAAGAGAACGAGAATTCCTAATATAGGTTCAGTTCCTAATAAGAAGATGAGAACTTGTGGTAGCTGCCATGTTTTGACTACCCATAACCGAAGGACATGCCCTGCGCATCAGATTTGAAGTCATTTCGACTACAATTCATCGACTTTCATTTTCAGATTTCGTTTAAACTATTATATGTTTTAATCTATATTTTCTTATTTATTCTTTTTTCTATATTTTTTACAGTTAAACATGTTAATTTGCTGCAGGTGTTTCATGTTTTTTTATTTTTAGATTAAGTTTGTCAGAGTTGCGGGCTTTTATAATTTGTTGGAACCAAAATAGTTTTCATAGTTTGTCACATTCTTCAGTTTTTTTTTCATCTCTAATATGATGGAACTTTTTTTGGTTTCATCACTGTTTTTCATCTGGAATAAAATGAAACCCAAAAAATGATGGAACTTTTTCTGGTTCCATCATTTTTGTTTACGACTGTGATATGTTTGTTCAATGCCTACGGTTTTAGCTTTTCTACATTATGTTGAAACACTTTTTGGTTTATCAACTGAGATCTTTATAACAAAATTTCAAGCTTAATGTTAGGGCAGCCCAGGTAAAATTTAGTTAAGCCCATCCTGTATCTGTCACTTCCGGTATAAAAAAAAACCAAAAAAAAAAAAATCACAACATCTTGATGAAGAGTCGATATTTTATAACTTAAGACTAGTGATCGATGAAAAGTCTGTTCTTAGTTCTTAAACTTGCACCTAGCAAAGTACGAGACACACTTGAAAATAAACAAAAAAAATTACATAATTGAACCTTCCAGTACCCTTACGTAAAAAGCTTGATTTTCGTTAAATCCTTAGTCTCAGTAAGCTTTCTTTGACTCATCTTCCTGTATGTTGCAAGTAGTCCTCCTCCACCCTACTGTGAATCAATCTTTGCTCGTCTTCCTCCATTATAACTTTCCTCCTAAGCTAAAACTGTCAACTTTAAGTTGCAACTTTGGCCTCATAGTCTGCACCTTTGTCAAGGAGTATCTTGTAGGCTAGCTTGGCCTCATATTCTGCATATTTTGTTTTATATGCGCTTCGGACGAAAAATTTTCTTTCAAGAGGCTCTTCATGTAATAGCAAACATGAAGGCCGCAATCATTCCTGAAATTAACAAAATAAGAAAATTGAACAAAATAAAAAAGGAGTAAAATGAAGATAGTGAAGACAAGATCTCTAAACACAAGTTCTTTTAAAGCACTTACACATCTTGCTGACAACACAAAGGTGTGTTCAAAATGAATTCTTTTGATTGACTTGCCGGGTCTAGTGAGAGCTTTGCAACATCTTGTTTAAATGCTGACACAATTTTTTCTTTCATGCTTTCAGCATTTTTGCTGCATTCATCTTCAGTTTCAGCTATGGAGTTGTAGCGAGAGAATTCTCCAGTCTCAGTATCAAAAGCTAGCAATATCCAATGGTACAACTTTTCACTAAGTTTTGTGAGCAATGGAACGAATATAAATTCTGGATTGTAATCCATGTTGTCGATGAAAGCTTCAATTGCAGAGCGACAATTTTTCCCGATTGAGTGTAATGTATGAAATTCAGTAAAAAAATCAAAAATCAAGTTCTAATTTTGTTTCAGAAAAACATTTGTATAAGAGAATTTAGAGGAAACTTACATAGACATATGTGCTTAGAAAAACTGCTCTTTTGTACTTAAGAGTACCATCTGGTTTCAACTTTTTCTTTGATATGTTTTTTTTGCAATTTCATCATGTAGAATTCAATCATATCTCCGGCGATGTCACCCTTTCTTATCAAGTTATTCATATTCCTTCTTGTTATGTACAATCCAAGCTCTTTTTTCTCCCATGCCATGTCACTCTTGTTAAATTGTTGAAAAAAAAAATAATGATTAAAGAAGAAGAAAAGAAACTGAAAGAAATGTATTCTCATTTTGGTTTCAACACTGAAATTATGAAACCAAAAAACTGAATAGTATGAATGCCACTTACCTTTCATTATGCATTTTAAAATATCTGCACACAAGCGGTTTATGATTTGAATCGAGTACCTGCATAATCTTCAAGTTGTCAACTGCTTTCAACTTCACCTCCTTTTTTTCTGTTTGTTTCTTCTCTGACTTTTTAGAGTGCTTTCTGCTAACACACCGACTCTTGTTTCTTTTTGTCTTCTTAACTTCCCCAGGTGTATAATCCTTCATCTTAACAGGTGCTTGCATAATCCTTTTGTTTTTCCTCATTCTTGATATTATGTTAATCACCTTTTGTTCGGGACTGACGTCTTCATGCTCATTATCTTCTTTGTCACTGTCACTTTTGCGTCAATCCCAAACTGAAATGAGGCATATCATCTTCTAAATCAATTACATCTTTTGTCATGTGTATAACTGAGTAGTATCACATGCCTTTACTTTCTGGCTTTGATGTAGAACCCTTCTTTACATATTCATCTTTCATTTGCTGAAGAACAGTTTCATCAATTGAACCTGAGTTGACACTTCAATCTTGATCTCTGGCTTTGACGAAGAAATTTTCTTGTCTTCCAATTCTACCTGCTCAACCACCTTGATATCTTTTATTGTGTCTGGAGTCAATTCAGAAACTCATTCTATTACACTTTTTGATTCAGTCTTCGACAAAGAAGATTCAACTTGTTCAGCCACCTTGATATCTTCAGCTGTGTTTGGAGTTATCTCCAAAACTTTTTATATTACATTATTTGTCGCTTGCTTCGCTTTGTTGATTTCAGATTCTACTTGCTCAGCCACCTTCAATTGTTCAATTGTGTTCAGAGTTAACTCTGAAACCTCTTCAATCAGCCGCTGAACTTTGCCTACAGATGATGAAACCTTTTCTGGTTTCATCACTTGTTGCTCCTGAACTTTGCCTTCAGTTGATGAAACCTTTTCTGGTTCCAACAAACAACCTTCAAAATCTTTAATCAAACCTTAAATATGAACTTCATGTGCTGAAACCTTTTTTGGTTCCATTGCATCATCTTATTGCGTTTCTTCAGGCAAATTTATTACCTGCAAGATTTATTGATTTCAAAAAATCAGATTCATTAACAACAAACAAATCAAATCAAATTAAAGTAAATTATCACCTCAGCATTATCTTCGAAAACACATTGTCATACTTTTTCTTTTGTTCACCATCTTCAACCAATAAATCTTTTTCTTGTTCAATCACAACATCGCCAACATCTTGTTCTGTTTCTTCTTGCCGCAAAACCCTTTCTTTTTCTATCATGTCATCCACAATATGTATAGCTTTGATTATCATATCCTGCAATATTAACATATGTTAGATATTAACATATCTAACTTAATATAATTTTCAAATGAAACTTTTTTGGTTTCATTAAAAAAGAAATCCATACCAATCTATTCAAATGGAACTATCATTAACCCAACACATACAAATAAACAAGATCATATTTAACACATCTAAGATTTAACATATCACCTCCACATTTCTTCATTGTTCAAAACCGTTTCAGGTACCGTTTCTTCACGGTTCGAAACCGTTTCTGTTTCATCTCTTTTACGTTTCTGCCTCACGTAATTCTTCTTCACTAGTTGTAACCTTTCTTCAACATCATATTTGGCCAGAATTGATTGATCTTCTTCAGAAATCCTATTGTTACCAACGGTTGTAAGTTTTTCAATCAAAATTCTCGCCCACTTATATTTTTACTTGCAAGGGTTATCTTCATTTCCAGTTCCAACATTCTCTTAATTTCTAGCACCAACATTCTCTTCACTTTCATTACCATATTCATTGTCATCACCAACCTGCAGTTCACGATCAATGTACTCTTCAATATGAATATCTTCTTCCTTTATATGTTGGACCAAGCGTATTTCTTGTTCATTATATGGAAGCAAGAACGATCCCTGACGGTAACCCATATTCATCTGCATAACGCAAGAAAAGTGATGGAACTTTTTTTGATTTCATCATTTTTTTCATCTGGAATAAGGTGGAATTAAATAAACGATGAAACCTTTTTTGGTTCCATCATTTGTTTTCATCTGGAATAAGGTGGAACTAAATAAATGATGGAAATTTTTTAATTCTCAGACATTAAAAAGTATAAACAAACAAGAACTATTGTTGCTTTGACCTTTGAGAAAATTTCTGGTTTATTGCTAAGATCATCAAAATTATTCACTATTGCCTTGCTTATTTCATCTAGGTTCTATGTAGCGAACGTTGCGTACATGTCTTGCCCATCATGTCTTAAGGTGATGTTTGACATCTCGGCAAACCAATACTGAAAAAAAACAATACAAAACATTCAAATTAGTAATCAAACTCGGGAAAAATAAAAAATAAACAACTTACAAAAATTAACTTACCAATGGGTAAATGACCTAGCCCGATACATCATCAACTTCTTCAGCTTTTATTATCGACTCAATTATATACTCATGAAAAACATCTGGCCAACACACCTTATTCATCTCAAATACTTGGTACAAGTATTTTGAAGTCATATTTTGCCCACATTTGTTTGGGACAAATATCGAAACCAAGGGATAGAAGACGAATAGCTTGACGAAGTCTTCAAATTTGGTTTCATCTGCTGCAGTTTCCATCATAGCTCTCATAATATCAGTTTCCTCACCTTATTATCTCCCTTAAAATACTTAACCACAAACATGTTTACCTTTTTCTTCAGCTTATCATCTTTGGCTATATCTACATCCTTCATCATTTGTAGACCAAAAATCACAGCGAATTGTTCAGGTGTGGTCTGCAATATCATATTCATTGCTCTTACTAACTTGAAATAATCTGGTTTCACACGCTTGACACTCTTATAATATGACCCTAAGATCATTTGAATTGCTTTTGTCCTTTTCTTCAATTTTTCTTCTTGCAAAGTACCTTCGTAGAACGGTTTGAAGAAACGCCAAAATGGACAAGCAACTAGGGCCTTCATGTGTTGTTCTTTTTTCTGTATCAAAGCTTTTATGTTAGGTGCCTATGCACACAAATGGTGCAACGAGCACCTATACGGTTTTGTAAGTCTTTTTTTTTCTATGTTGTTAAACCATAAGTAAACCGTAAACACAAACAGAACTGGTCCCAACTATAAGTGAAGATGATGAAACCAATTTTGGTTCCATCAAAATAGCCATTAAGTAAAAAACACCAATAGAGTTGGTCTCAACCATACAGTGAAGATGATGAAACCAATTTTGGTTCCATCAAAATAGCAATTAAGTAAAAAACACCAACATAGTTGGTCCCAACCATACCGTGAAGATGATGAAACCAATTTTGGTTCCATGAAAATAGTCATTAAGTAAAAAACACCAACAGAGTTGGTCCCAACCATACAGTGAAGGTGATGAAACCAATTTTGGTTCCATAAAAATAGTCATTAAGTAAAAAACACCAACAGAGTTGGTCCCAACTATAAGTGAAGATGATGAAACCAATTTTGGTTCCATCAAAATAGCTATTAAGTAAATAAATAAGGTGAAAAAAGATGAAACCTAAAACCATGCTACAAACAGATGAAACCAAGATGAAAATCAGTGAAACCTAATTACAGAAAAATATAATTGAAACCTAACTATGAAACCAATGATTTCGAAACAGATGAAACCTTATTACCCAAATTCATTGATGAAACCAAAATTGCGAAACCAAAAATCATTGATGCATGTTGATTTCAACCATAAATAATCATTGAAGAACAATGAAACTTCAATTTTACCTTTTGGAGTATCTTGTTTCTTAACTATTTTATTAAGTTTTTTGTCGATCTTTTTATCTTTCTTTTTCTCTTGTTTCTTCACCATTTTTAATGTTGTTTAGTGGTTTTGTTCCGATGTTAGGTTAGGTTGAAATTGTTAGAGAATAAAATAAACAGTGAATAGAATAGACATATCTGAGTTAATAGTAGAAGGAGGATGTGGGAAAGGGAGTAAATCTACTGATGATGATGAACAACCGCTTGAGAATAGAAATTCAATTTTTGATTCTGATTCTGAATGTACTGGTGGTGATGCAGATGATGATGGCGAGGATGATGATGATGATGATGATATGGATGAAGATGAAGATGATGTTGTTTCAAGAGATTGTTCTGATGATTTTGTTTTATCGGAACGGGTGAAATTGGGGAAGTGGTTGAAGAGGAAAAAAATGTCGTTACAAATTGAATGAGGAGAAATAAATGAGAGTGGTTTAAGGAAGAGTAGTTTAGACAGTTGATTTCAAATGAGTTTTTTATGAACAATTTGTTTTGTTGGATTTTTTGTTGTTGGATAGTGACATGTTTGGGTTTATAACCCACGGACTGTAAAAATAATGTAGAAGTTATACAAAGATGAAATTATAATTTTATAATCTAATTACAAAAAAAAGCTATAAAAAAAGTTAAAAATTAAAAATTTATAAAGAGAAAAAAAATCATAATAAGAAAAAGAATTTTTTCAGAAAATAGAATGAGAACTAAAAACAAAAATAAATTAAAAGTAAAAAGTAAAAAGTACTATAATAATAAAGAAAATATGAACAAAAATAATAAATAAAATTAATAAAATCAAAAATATATCTGATTATGTAATAATAAAAACTAAAAGACCAAAAATTATATCAAAATAACAATAATAATAATATATAAAAAGTATATTAAAAGACTTAAAAAAAAACAATCTAAATTCGCTCTCGGATTAAAGAAGCCCTATTTTTCTTAAAACTCAATCACATAAGCCCTCACTAAACGGAGATTATCTTTCGCTTAAGAATATATAAGTTGGGAGGCATTACAAGTTTTATCTTTTTTATTATTTTAAAACTATTAAGTTTTGCATGATTTTTTTATATTTTTTTTTCATCATAAGGCGACTGATAATCCACAACTTAGTGTTTTTTCTTCTAGCTTTCGTAGTGATCTAAACACTCTGTCAACACACATCGCTACTCCTTTTTAAAAGGAATAGGGTGTTTCACTATCACATAGCGCTTGCTCTAAAGGAATGGTGAGAGTCGAACATCTGTTGTCCTTTCCAAAGGAATGAGATGGGAATCCACCATATTACAAGGTGATTCCCAGGTACAATTGAATGTCTATAGACATTAATAATTTTGTGTATCTTTTTTTTCGTTTTAATACAAATCTTCCCCTTCTTCTTTCGTATACACCAATTATTCCATCATTATTATTTTTGTTAATCTTATAGGGTCTTAGGTTGTTAAGTTATACTCCCTGCAACATAAGCCTAACCCAAAGGGGAAACTATGCGACACTTCATCACTGGTGTCCCCAATATTGTTTTTAATTTGATAAGTATTGATTTTTTATTTGTTTGTTGTTTGTTCTATAACAACGAAGCATTTCTTTTATTAATTACATATATTTCTGGGAAATTTGTTATTCTTTTATCAATATATTTAGGGAGTCACGGATAATGATAAAATCTTTTTTAATCAACTCGAGAATTAGTTTATAAACATTCATCATTGTAGTAAGCATATGATATGTAATTTGATACCTTATAATGTCTACCAGTTATTACGAAAGAAAAAGTATTCAAGGTCATTTTAGAAAAAATCAACAGAGCCAACATAACTAATTTAGCATGGAAAAAGTAATAACTTTTTGGACTTCTGATAAAAAACTTTTAAAAGATATATGTTAATCAAGTGAGTTAACATTGAAAACAACATTACATTGTTTTAATTTGAAATATTATTTTGAACATTATTGTCGATAAATCTTTAATAATATAACCTTCTTTCATCATATTTTTACTAAGTGTTCACTAGTAGTCGGTAGCCATTGCACTTGTTTGATCTAAAATCAGGGAGGAACCTACTAAGAGGTTAACTCAGTTGGTAACCTTAACTTGTTTTTAAACAACTTCGTTTTAAGTCGTGGGTATTTGAAAAAATATGCATTCCAGACTATGTAATTTTGAGATCATGCAACTTAAGAACTAAGACCTAAATCTTGGTTTAAACTTTAAAAGTTGGAATTTTCTTTGGATCAGGATCATCTAACAAAAGGGTTTAACAAACCCTTTTGACAAATCTACTAGTCCATTGGATGAAGACAATCTGATGGTCTATAATTTTGATGATGTGGAGATATAACCATCGCTTTTTCTATTTGGCTCAGTTAGCCGAGCCAAGTTTATTTCTTTTTTTTTGAAATGAAAAACTAAGATTTTCCTATATTTTCTACATGAAAAAACAAGATCTCAGGTTTTTTTTAGGGTTATCGTCTTCTTCACTTGCTCCTCCTCTAGTTGATAATAATATGCTGATTAAACGATAGTATAGTTTATCTAATTATCTCGATCTCATCAACTTTCTAACAAGGTAAATAATTGTTACTGCATAAAATAGTTAATTTCTAGGAATGAACATACGCATATTCACATTTAATCATAATAAATAATCACTTTTAGATACACAACTGATTAATTTTCTTTAATCACAACTGGTGGATTCTTTTGGAGAATTTTTATTCTCTCTTTCATTCTATGTCAGTGTGAACTTTAGATAAGGACAAACCTAAGTGCGACAAATCTTGAGTTTTAGGGTTAGAAAAACCTTTGGCATTGGCACTCTACTCGATTTTGATGGCTCCCCCCCTCACTGTGTTTTATTCCAATTGGATTATGTAAAAAAATGGTGTTAAGTTAGTATCTAGATGATGTTTTTGTTGGAATGTAGACTGTAAATTTTGCAAAATTATCTAAAGTTGGTTGGTTGGAGTGTTTACAATTGTGGATGATGTGTTTGTATTTTCAAAGTTCCAAAGTCTTGCTATTCAAGAGATCCGGTATACTGTTAAGTATAATGATGGAAGTTTGGCTTCTTATAATCATTGTTACTCTATTGATATTTTGCATTAATCATTATGGGTATCACTGTTAGACAATAATGGTAATCATATAATTACATGGGTTGTATTTTCTTTGACATTTACACTGATAATATCTTTTTTTAATTTCAGGAGCGATAGGTAAGTTATCCGATCATAATATTCTGACTCCAAATAAGAAAAGTTATAATATTCTTGAAACGCCATATAAAGAGATGTAATCTGACAGTTATGAAGTGGCCAAGGAGTATTATACAGACTATGGACGATGCAATGACTTTACTATTCGTGTCCGATCTACAAATAAAACTCGTAGAGGTGTGGATCAAGTGACAACAATATACATGGTATGTTCTCGAGAGGGAAGTAAAGTAAAAGTTGAATACATAGAAGGGGTGGATAAAAAAGCAGAAGTTGAAATACTATACAATGTGGGTGCATGGCAAATATGAAAATCCTTTTTAACGAAGAAAATAATATGTGGATGGTGATGGCATTTTCATATGAACATAATCATAAATTTGTGTCTCCCCAAAAAAGATGCGTATGCGGTCTAATAAATGCATGCTAGAAGTAGTAAAGGATATAACTGAAACACTCAGTAGGGAAAATCTCGAAGTTGGAAAAGTTTCTGCAATTCTTGAGGGTCAAATATTGGGTTTAATAAAAGAGATTGTTGGAATCATTTACGCAATGTTAGGTATAAAAATTTGGAAGTTGGTGACGCCCAATCTGTTATTGATTATTTACAAATGAAACAAAGCGAGAATCCTCAATTCTTTTATAGAGTCCAAGTTGACGAACATGGTAGAGATATAAATTTTCTCTGGATAGATGCGCAATCACGTTTATCATACCAACAGTTTGGCGAGGTAGTTTTCTTTGACACTACATATCGAACGAATAAATATGAAATGCCTTTCGCACCATTTATGGGGGTCAATCACCATTATCAAACTATCCAATTTGGGTGTGCACTTTTACAAGATAAGACTGAAGCTACATTTTTATAGTTGTTTACTATCTGGCTTGAAGCTTGGGTTCTAAATGAAATTTCATATGATTAAGGTATACAAAGTCATATATAAAGGTCCAAAAGTGTAATACTTTAAAAGAAACCAAACAAAGTGAGATTTCTGGCTTGAAGCTAGGGTTTTAAATGAAAGTTCATATGATTAAGGTATACAAAGCCATATATAAATTTCCAAAAGTGTAATACTTGAAAAGAAACCAAACGAGAATCAACAAAGTGAGATTTCTTAAGTCTGTAATTTAACTCTATATTTGGTTTGGCTTGGGAGGTCATTGTCATGTATATATTGATGTCTCAATGTCTCCGTTGGACTTTCATTCCCTTCAAAATTTCACATATCTTTGTCCTAAAATGAAGTGATAACAGAAACATATCCTCTGAATCCTAATATTGTTGTATACATTCAGTTTTATTTTTTTTAATAGTCTGAGACTGAACATGCATAATTCAGTCTATTGTCTGAGGTTTGTTACTATCTTTTGTAAATTGCAGATTGGGTATCTATTAATCATGACTTGGGTAATCATAGTTCTGAAGAATGGGACCTATCTACTCATACTTTAGTTTGTTGATTTTTGCAGGCTGAGGATGCAAAAAAGCATCGTGAGACTACTTGGTAGGAGCAAGTGAAGAAGATGATAAACCTAAAAAAACAAACCGAGATCTGTTTTTTCATGGAGAAAATATAGGAAAATCTTAGTTTTAATTTAATTTTTAAGAAAAGAAGAAAGAAACTTGGCTCGGCTAACTGAGCCGGATAGAAAAAAAAGATGGTTCTGTCACCACGTCATCGAAATCATGAGCCATCAAATTGTCTTCATCCAATGGGCTAGGAGATTTGTCAAAAGGGTTTTTGAAACCCTTTTGTTACATGATCCCTATCCATTTTTCTTAACTTTCTTCTTCTTAATACCTTTATATTCGCATATTATTTCCGGTAAGGTTACAAGTTTTCATTCACGTTCCTGACCCATTTTTAACAAACTTTCTCTTTTATAATTTTTAAGAAATTATTGGATCTAAAACTTTTATTCTTATGGTTTCGAAACCTATTTTAAAATTTTCGCTTTTTAATTGAACTTTGTAATTCTGAAATGATCTTCTTCTTAGTATGTAAACCATACAATTATGATTCCCCATAAACATAAATTTCACCTCAGAAAATCATAATTTGAAGAAAATAATACTCTAAAAATGAAATGAATAAGCAATTGAATTGAACCTTTTTCCGAAAAATAGGAGATTAAGAGCTAAGTGAAGAAATAGAGTAGGGAAGAAGGTTGAAAAGTAAGTTATCGAGTTTATCATTATCTATAAAAGCTTGAAAAGTAAGTTATGAAGTGCACCCCATCCTTGATTTCAAGGAGGTACCTTTCAGGGAAGGGTTTTTTGTGGTTCACTTCGGCATCCCATATGAGGAATTTCTCCCACTACATTTATCATTTGTTGGCTACTTTCTTTGATCGCCGAGATGCTCGCCTCCTTCTGTACCTCCTTCAATGCAATGTATTCTTCCTGCACTTATCCCAGATCTTGCATGGTTAGGCTTTCGTTCTTCTTGAAGATTGTTGCATAGATTAAGTATTTTACTTTAGAACATTGATGAACCCGCGAATTAGGTTATTTTCCTCTCATCTTTCTCATATCGCGCTGCAGGGCGCCCTCCATTAGTTGACCAAGCTTTGTAAGCTTTCATCTGGTTTTCTGCTCAAGTTGGATAACTTATCTACTTTAGGTATTGACAAGTTATTGTGCATAAATGTCGCCAAAAATACATCTCCAAGTATCGGAAAAAAGATATTGAGTATTCAGGGAGGACATCAAACCATGTCAAAGCCCCACCCTTTTACGCTCGCTAGAAAATATTTGTATAACACTTCGTCTTTGTCTTCACATTGGTGGGTGACCTTTGGTACGCTTTTATGTGTTGCACGTCATTTCCCATTCCATCGTAAATGCTAAAGGTGGGTAGGGTACAGTTCGCTGGAAGAGGTATGTATAGGATATCCGCATCGAAGGGCGAGCGCTTCGCTTTGGCCATGGCTTCGACTAGTTGTCGTCCCTCGTCGATCTTCTTGAGACTATACAATATTATTCTGGGATCCCTTAACTCATCAAATACATCGCATCTGATCATCAGATTTCTGGGACTTACCCTTCTCTTCCCATCTTCTTCTCTCTCGCTCCCTTTCGTCTTGTATTTTCTCCAGACGCATATCCTCTGATTTATCCTCTTGTTTGTTCCATCTCTTATTGTAATTATTAATGCGGTTGCTTGTGTTGGATACCGATATGTGTATTTTTCACTTTTCCTTTTAAGAAGTCTTAATTTCTCTCTAACGAGCTCCTGGTTTTTCCATACGAGCTATCAGACCTTCTTATCTTTTTTGATTTAATCTCGAGTTATTTTGGCCAGAGTCCCGGCGAGTGTTATTTATATTGATTGTCTTGTCTTTCTTTTTTCATTTGATGTGCGATCTTCATTCGCACCATTTAATTTATCTTGCATGTTATCTGCGTCATTTTCCCCTTCTTTCAAGGTCTATAATATTCTTGTTTCTCGGAATAGGCCATCAAACACCTCCTATCATATATTTCTCTTGTCGTTTCCCTACCCTAATTTTGGATATCCTCTCGCCCAAACAATTACTAATCGTCAATCTTCTGTCACTGACACGTAAGCTTTTTCGTTCTGGTCATTCCTTGTTTGTTTCTACTACCATTTTTTGCTGACCTAACATGTGGGACCCTTCAATTATTCTGTTGAACGCAAGTAAAGGGTAACAACAGTAAACAAACAGGTCTTAACTCTTAGATTTGATAACATACGACCTAGATCTGATAAGACACCTCTTGAATTCTGTGATTGAAAACAAAATCGTATAAATCCAAAGTGGATTTTGTTAAAATATTTTCCTTTAAGAGAAGCGCCGCTTTAGGCTTTTAAAACTTTTACTTGCTAAAAAAGGTAAATTTTTATGTGAACTTCATGTTTGTACGAATCTTCATGCTATTATTGGTAAATAAATATTTTCTTTTCACTCATTTATCTTTAAACTGTTGAAACATAAATCTGGCTTTCTTGAAGATCGGTTCCTTCAAGAACTCCAATATTTATCGTTTCCTTTCTATTTTTTTTGAAAACCTCAGCGCAAAAAACTTGAAGATGAAAGATGGAATTTGAACAAAACGTAAGACCCACACCACTTTAAAATCCTATATTCCCCGTGGACTTACCTACATGATCTCTATGTTATATTACTTTATCTTTGTATTTTAACAAAACATATGAAAACTTATGCAAAAAATCAATTTTTCCTCACTAAGCAGGTAGGATAAATCCTTTTGAAAATTTTCTCCCTGTTTTTAGTGCCAAATGTAGTTGTTGATTGTCCAACAACTACGCCCAATGATCCTAAACTAACAAATGTACGAGTCCAAAGATTAGAAAACAAGACATAAGAGATTTTACGTGGTTCGGTGTTAAAACCTACGTCCACCATATGATTCACCATGCTTGGATGAAGATTAAAATCTCTCTTTATGCTCTAGCTCTCATGTACAACCTATGGATATAATTCTCCCCCCCTAACCAAAATCTCAACCCTTACTCAATGGCATTTCTCTCCTTTTATTGACAATTTTACAAATAATAGGATACAGTTCATCTCTTTTGCTGACCTTCCGAAGTATATCTTCGCTTGAGTCTGGTCTGTCTTCTTATCTTCCAGGGAGTCTGGTCTTCGTTGGAGAAACACTGTGAAATTGCGATGATCATCTCCGTTGAACGTGTCACTCTCAACCATGACAACGAGCGAATACTCTTCGGCCACTTGTCTAGTCAATCTTGGTCTTCCGTCGAACTGACCGTTCTGACTTCCATTAAATGCATGACTACCCGTCGCGAGCTTGATCGTCGATCGTGTCACACGTCCGACACATATCTTCTTCCCGTGCGAGTGGTAGATATCTCGATTCCAGGTAAAGTAAATTTTGAACTTCTATCAAGGGCTTCACCTCCTACCTTATAATCTTGCAATCGAGTCTTGCGATGCTTCCACGTGGTGACACTGTTTACTGCCCCCGAAATCAATTTGCATTTGTTTTTTTTTTTAATAATAATCAAAATATTACGTCGATTATTAAAGATAATGTTAAATGCTAGAGACATATATCGTTTCCATAAACAACACAAAATACATCGTATTAGATTTCCTAAAGAAAAAGATTACTCATATGTTTGTATATATAATTAAATAAAATTAGAATTGTACAATACTACGATGCGGAGGTGTTTATTTACATCTGAGTGCAGCAGTTAGAAATGAAACAAAATGAAGTCATGTTTATAAAGGCAACTAACTTTTCAATTGGAAATATAAGAAATGAAACGCGATGAACAACTGTACATATTAGTTTTTCATGTGGTCATCATCACCTTCTTAATTAATTGAACGGATAAGTCTGATTATCATGTCATGGCAACGTTTGATTATGGGCCGGATATATAATCATAATTTTTCTTTTCCAAAGGAGGGAGACTCATAATTGGATATGATAAAACTCCTCAACCACGCCAACGCCATATTCTCGTCTGTTTCTTTACTTGTACCCAACATCCAAATAGAATACCTCTAGAGCACACACTATCATTTGTTCCTCGTGTCTGTCTTTTCTAGAAACTAGAAAACATCTCAAAGCAATTGATCCAATATATTTTTCTGTATGTATTGATTGATATTCTCTTCTATGATTAATATTCTCTTCTATGATTAATAAGAGCTGGGATTGGATTGTAATTATTAGTTGGTAATACGGTTTTATTGCTGGTTCGAAGCCTATTATTTTTCTCGTCATGTAGATTACCTCTAAAAACAATATTGATGTCAAAATTTTAAAATAGGTCATCATCAAGTGTGCGGTAATTTAACAGAACAACAACAAGCGGTAATTTAACAGAACAACAACAATATGTAAAAGAAAGAAAAACATTATATCGGTTATGAAAAATATTCGTAAATATTTTATAACTAATAATTTGTTTTCTATTTTAAATAGTACATTTTTCATCTATCGAAAGAAAAGAACTCTTTCTTACGTATTATGACAATTACTGAATAACCCTTTCGCAATTGTCAACGAAGTTCAAAACGACTACGAATCCTAGTAGTGTGTTCACTGTCACTGGGTTCAATATGGCCACACAGATTATTACCACCGATAGCAACAGAATGCCCAGAGTTAATCCCCTTAAAAAGGTAACAACAATTATCACAATCACAAAAACCAACCAAGCCTAGTTAAACATTCTAGGTTGTATCTTAATGGCACTTGAGTTCTGTAAACTTTGGGTAGGGTATTTTAAGAGCAATTGCAGTCACACGAACAAAATCAAAGAGCAAATACTATTTTTTTTTGGTATAATCCATGTGAAGCGCAGCGGTAGAAGAGTAAATATAAATCCGGAAGGTACTCTAAATGTCCGCCTGGTTTATACAAGTACACGGACGGTGTTCTAAATATCCGCCTGATTTCTATTCATATACGGGTAATACTTCATATGTCCGTCTGATTTCTAAACTTTCCCTATACTCTTAGACGTATGATTACATGTGCACCCTATTAAATTTAGGTTTCGTCCGGATTTGAGATCAAGTTTGGTCCCAAACTCTAGAAAAAATCGACTATAACGATGTCTATTCGTCCCACTATAATTATTTTTGGACTGCCACCATCTTTTGCTCATGTAATTGTGGACGTTCTAACACCATTTTAGTTTGCTTGATGGTGTGGTTATTGGCTATACCAATTAAGGACTAGTCAATAGTCAAGTCACTTTATAATAAACTTTGCAAAGTAAGTTTATTTACCTTGCAGACTCGTGAAAACCCGCGTATGATCCGAGTGAAACAACAAATAATCTTCCCAAGTCTTGACTTGAGAGTTGGGACTGTGAAAATGTGAGGATCCCGTTTCCATTTTCAGATATTCACAGCATATCATCATCATCCAGTAAAGAAAGTCAAAGACCAATACGTACTCTAGAGTCTAAAAACCCTACTCCCTAGCAACAAAAATTAATTCTTTTCACGGGCCCTGAAATTAGATTCAGTACGCCTACGGAATCGGGCTTTTTGATCAAGGTCAACGAGTAACATAATGCCACGTTACCAACACGAGTCTCCGGAAAAAACTGTGTTAGAAAAGCCAAACACAGGATGCCTGGACTTTTAGATTTACAGCCAAGCGACAACTCACTCTCAACAAAAACAATTTTTTTTATTTTTTTTAATTTAATTTTAATTCGATAAATTCATTTTATTAATTCCATTCTTCTCCTTATTCTTCTTCTTCTACTTCTAACATTCTATCTGCTTATTTCTCGCACCGACGATTTCTTTATTTTCCTCTCCTCTCTCTCCCCCAAATATCAGGGAAAATTCTAAACCCGGTTTTTATTACATTATAATGCCAAGAAGAAGAAGAGATAAAAGTGGTTTTCTTATTCTTAGAAAACCGATTTCGTAGAGATTAGTGGTATTTATTTTGGTAATAAGCGGTTTTCTATTTTTGATAGAAGGAAAATCAAGGGAAGCGGTTTGTTTGTTTCGAAGTTAGCAGAGATTTATCGTACGCGTGTGGATTTATAGGGAAGTGAGCACCATTGTTTATTAGCAAAGCCGTTGGAAGAAAAAGAAATATTATAAAAGAGAAAGAGAAAGTGGTTTAGTTTTCTTAGAAAGAAAGAATGAAGCTGAGAAAACCGGTTTTGTTCTTGTTGTTTCTCACTTTTCTTGCTCCAATCGTTCTCTATACTGATAAACTTGTTTCATCTTGTAAGTTATTACCCTATCACAAGAATGTAAAGAAATGTCTGATTTATTTCATTTTTTTCTCACTCTAATTTGGTTTTTCGTTTGGTGTTTCCTGCAGCTAAGAATGAATTTGATGAAGAAGTTTCCTCTCTGGTAACTAAATTATCACTTTACTTGTATAGTTTTAATCAAATTGTGTAGGTTTTTTTTTTTGTCATCATTTTTTCTGTGCTTGTTTCTGTTTTGAAGAGCTTTGGAGTTGAGAGTAGGCAATTAAATCTACTTCCAGAGGTAAAATTTGTCTTTCCTTTCTTGAATTATTATTATCATGTGACTGTTTCTAGGTTAAAATTATTGAATGAATTGGAGATCTGATTTATGTAGGAAATACCAAAGACACTGAGAGAACCGATTGGAATTATTTCTTCTGAGGAATCAAACGAGTCAGTTTTGAGTATCCCAGAGTCTATTGATGGTAAGTTCAATTATTGCATCTGTTAAGTTTTTTTCTTCTATTTCTGGAAACTGTAATGTTGATATTGATTGTGATTACTAAATTTGTCTATAATGGAATTCATTTTGGGTTCAATTTTACAGAATTGCCATCTGTAAAGTCAACAGAACATAAAACCAGAGCATTATCTGCTGCAGAGGAAGACGATAAGGAAAATCCAATCAGGCTTGTCACTGGAGGGTTTACTGGAAAGAATGAGAGCGATGATGCTGATGACGCAAAGAAATCTAAATTTGTGGATGAAAATGATAAGCAGGTTGCAAATGAGAACAAGGTACTTTACACTTTTTTTTTTCCGTTCTTTAGAGTTTCTCAAGGTGCGTGCTATGTGCTTCTGTACTCAGTACAATTATTATCTACACAGTTAAATGATTGTCATATCAAAACTAATTTAACCACTTCAAGGGACTTGGGAAAGGAAACAATGCAACAAATTTGTGCAAGCATGTTGTATCCTCATCTTCTACTGTTTAGTCTTGTGAACTAGGTTTTTAACAGTAATAAGATTTATGGCACACACCAAGTTCACCTTCATAATCTTGTAACTGGCACAAACATATATGATTTCTCAAATATTTACAAAAAGGTTATTGATCTCAAATAGAGGAATGGATATCTGTATGGAAAGGTGATATATCTTTTTTTTTTCTCTTCTCTGATTTTAGGGAACCCTAACGCATCAGCAACGTGAACAGACTAGTAAAAAATCTGATTCAGGAGTCACTAACAAGGTTGAACGGCCGAGAGTCCAAACAGTCTTGTCAGATGCTCGAGTTCGGCATCTTAGAGATCAGCTTATTAGGGCAAGGGTCTACCTTGGACTTGCAGCAACTCGCAATAACCCCCATTATATTAAAGAACTGCGGTTACGGATGAAGGAAGTTCAGAGAGCACTTGGGGATGCATCTAAGGATTCTGACCTACCAAGGCAGTAAGTCCTTGATTTTTGTGATTAAACTATACTTCTTATTTGGTGATTCATAGTTTTTTCTTTGAACATTTGCTCAAAATGGTGATGAAATATTATCTCTCGGCGAGCACTTATTAATTTTGTCGTCTTATTGCAGCGCAAATGACAAACTCAAGGCAATGGAGCAAGTTTTGGCCAGGGGTAAGCAAATTCAAGATGATTGTGCTGCGGTGATAAAGAAACTTCGTGCTATCCTTCATTCGACAGAAGAACAGCTCAGAGTGCACAAGAAGCAGACGATGTTCTTGACTCAACTCGCAGCGAAAACTCTTCCTAAAGGTCTTCATTGCCTTCCGTTGCGTCTTTCAACAGAGTACTATTCATTGAATTCTGACCGGCAGCAGTTTCCCAATCAAGAAAACCTTGAGGATCCAAGTCTGTTCCACTATGCATTGTTCTCAGATAATATATTGGCCGCAGCAGTGGTTGTGAATTCAACTGTTTCTCATGCTAAGGTAGAGCTTTATATTTACAGGAAAAGCAGAATTATAGCTGATTGTGTTACTCTCATATAAAAAAAAACTTGAACTAGTAATACTCTTCGGTGCATGAGAGCCTGTGTAGCTGTATCTAATTGTGTCTTTTTATATTTGGCAGGATCCAGCCAAACATGTATTTCACATTGTTACGGACAGGCTTAACTATGCTGCAATGAGGATGTGGTTTCTTGCTAATCCACCAAGCCATGCTACTATCCAGGTTCAGAACATTGAAGAATTCACATGGCTGAATGCGAGTTATAGTCCAGTTCTGAAGCAGCTTGGTTCTCCTTCCATGATCGATTATTACTTCAAGGCTGATCGTGCAAAATCTGATTCAAACTTGAAATTTCGGAACCCCAAGTACCTTTCCATTTTAAATCATCTTCGTTTTTATCTGCCACAAATCTTCCCCAAGCTCAACAAAGTGCTGTTTGTAGATGATGATATTGTAGTACAGAAGGATCTCAGTGGCCTTTGGTCAATAGATTTGAAAGGAAATGTAAACGGTGCAGTTGAAACTTGTGGAGAAAGCTTCCACCGGTTTGATCGTTATCTCAACTTTTCCAATCCTCTTATTTCAAAAAACTTTGATCCTCATGCTTGTGGATGGGCTTATGGAATGAATGTCTTTGATTTGGATGAGTGGAAGAAGCAGAATAGAACAGAGGTTTACCATTCATGGCAAAAGCTGGTAAGTAGTATATGTTTAGTTTAATCTCTTTCTTATTTATACTCCGTTTTTTTTTAAGTAGCTATTCATCTGGTTCTTTCAACCCTAATAGCCAACTCTAAGTACCAATTTTTATTACTGAATCATGGTATTATACTATTATATAGATATATCTATGGCACACCGAAAACCCATACCCTAACCATTAAACACCAGCGCGTGCAGAACTTATGAAAGTAACCCCTGGCCGTTAAATATGCAGTAAATTGTTATAGGACACACATTACTTGAAACAGGGTTTCATGAATCTGCTACCACAAATGTACTGTATGATTCAACTATTGATCCTTAATTTTATTATATTGATGTGGTAAGTTCAAATTTTAACATGTACGCTTATCTTTGGTGGACAGAATCATGACAGACAGCTATGGAAGTTGGGGACGCTCCCTCCAGGTTTGATAACATTTTGGAAAAGCACATTCCCCCTGCATCGGTCGTGGCATGTGTTAGGACTTGGATACAACCCAAGTGTTGGCCAGAAGGAAATTGATAGAGCAGCCGTCATCCACTACAATGGAAACATGAAACCATGGCTTGAGATAGGCATGCCCAAGTACAGGAACTACTGGGCTAGATTTATCAATTATGATCAAGCTTTCTTGCGTGACTGCAACATTAATCCATAAAAGGGTTTGTTACCTCATGTTCAACCTTAGATACATTTATATATATTTATCCCAGCGTCAATTCTGTAGCATATAATTTTTGTCAGGTCATGATACAACTTGCTTCCCTAGGTTCTTCTGAATCGTGAAAGCTTTTGTTAATGTGATTCTTTCTTTTCCTACAAGTGTAGTTATAGTAGCATTAGCAGTAGCCTGAAGAAATCCCTCATTCATAGGAATCTTTGTTCTCTCGCAATAGCCTGAAGAAAGCCCTCATTCATAGGAATCTTTGTTCTCTCGCAATCTTCTGTCTCAGCATCCATCTGCAGCATTGCAGATAAAAGTTGTAAATGTTTTCAGAGACTTCATAATATAATATCATGTAGTAGTCATATTAGTTGGTTCCATTCTCTCAAGTTCATGTATATGCAATATTGGAAGGTCTAGAATTTGAGACAGCAGTATTATGTGTCTGCCTTTCCTGTCTGACTTTTTTTTGAGGTAAAGAAAGGAAAAGAAAAGAAAAGAAAATGAGTTTGTTTAGCACTCAAATTTGTCAAATGATACATTTCTAATTATTCTTTATCACAATGTTTTGTTTCTCTTCAATTTGGTTATTATGGTTGTAATTGGTCTTAATACCAGGTACATGTGCAAAAGAGTCAAGTTGTACCTTTTTTATCTGATGAAAATTTTGGAACTTCTACTAGTAAACAATTCTGTTGGTTGGTGCTGGATTATTAAACAATTCTGTTGGTTGGTGCTGGATTATTTTAAGAAATTTGCTAACACATACACCCACATACTGAACAGAAAGTTGTTGAGATTGTTGAAGAACTAAATTGGAGCAGCCATGGACCGTGGGTGCATTGGCAATCATTGTACACGTACACGTTTTAAGAGAGAAGCGGATGAAGTGTATTAATGAAGGGTGTGGGTGGGGACGAAACGAATGCATAGTTTGGATTGATGCTGAGGACATGCCAAACTGGGTGTGTGGTTAGCATTATTGATCTGTTGGCTAGTTATCACTTATATGCAGTTATGGTCTTCACGTGTTATTTTATATTATACCACCATACAACTAGTAGACCTGGTGAAAATAGACACTTGTAGAGTTGTAGTTGTGGGACTAGAAGGAGAACTCTTTCGTTTTCGAAGTTAAGTTTTTTGGTTTTTGCTATCATATCATGTACCAAACAAGAGGACCACATCCCCGAGACATATTGCACTCGTATCTTTTAGTCGTGTATATCATTCATCTATTTCAATGGTGCTGGAAGAAGGACATGATGGAAGTATCGTTTGTTTTGCAGAATCTTGTTATCAACCATTTAAATTTTTTTGAGGTAGAGGGGCATCATCTACGGCATCTTTGCAAAGATGCTGGAGGGCCGGTGCTATAATGTTTTGCTAAAACATGGATTTTATTATAATACTCGAGCACGTATATATGACACGTGAATATTTAGCACCCATATAATTATTAAATATAATCAAATTGAAAAAAGATGGGTTCGAATGGTCTCATATTGTTGTTGAAAGGTTTCCGGTTTGACATTGATCTGCTGCATGAATGGCTAGGTCATCCGTCGTCTGGTTTTTTTTTCTATAGTTGTGTTGGATAGCATATTGTAGAATTTCTTACATTTTTATTTCCATAATCATTTCATTTATGAACCACGTCGGCTCAATAGGAGAGGTTATGAAACGCAAAAGGTTTTTTGGCCCAACCCAACCGTAATTCTTCCTGGATACAAATAAAAATGTCACCGTTTTGATCATAACTCCTTCATACGATGTCCGATTGACCTCATTTTTTTTGGGTTAGCTCCGTCTTTCAATTCTCTACAAGATAGAAATGAAAAAAATCTCAAAATATATTTATCTAATTTTACAATTGGGGTTTGAAGATTAGTTACGGTTGGGTTTGGTTGAAAACATAACCGTAAATTTTAATTGAATCTTCATCTCCTACATTTGAAGTTACGGTTGGGTTTGTTTAATAACCCAACCGTAATATGAAGAACAAATTATTTACGGTTGGGTTTGGTTGAAAACCCAACCGTAAATCTGGGCAAAAATGGTGTTCTTGGTGTTACGGTTGGGTTCGACATGAAACCCAACCGTAAGTTTCTCTGAACAACAAAAAATCAATCTTTCAAATCGTGATTTCATCAAATTAGTTAGTGTAATTTAGTTTTATCCGGATTGTCATCACTACTACTTTCTACACATTTATTAGTATTCTTCATCACGAAATTGGGAGTTTAATCGGCGATAAAATTTTGATTCGATTGAGAAATTTGATTAAAATGGAGAAGGAGAAGATATGGAGGAGATTAAAAATTTTTAATTAAAGGACAAATTTGTCTTTTTTTTATTAGGTAAAGGGTAAAATGAACATTTAACTTTACTCTAGGACATCCCTTATCGTAAAATTGGGTCACCTCGACTCAACTGGGAGCTCCTCTATTGATATGGGAGCCCATATATCAGCCTTCTTTACTAATGAGAAACTAAAGCGGCAAAATCGTAAATTGAAAACATTTCTAATGTTGGTGGCAGATTTCATTATATATTGTATTAGTCAAATGAACTCCTAGTCAAGTATGTACTATGTAGACGCGTCAACGAAGGACTAATTTGTGCTACAATTTAGCCACGTGTTGCGAGTATAAAATAGTGTGAAGCCTACATTTTTATGTTTGTAGAAGTATTTAGCTACGCCGTGCTGTATGTGCATATTTTCCCCCCATTTTTCATCATTCTCGCCTCTACTCTTCTTCTTCTAAGACGATTTCATCCAATCCATCAGACTTTCTCACCATCGACTTCTTTGGTTAGAATCACTGCTTCAAATGAATGATACTTTTAGCATTGAATACTTATTCGAAACAAGTTTCTGTTGAGCTTCCATCAATTATTAGTGAAGAATAGTTTAATAGGATTATGGGTGAAGCTCAACAGCCAGATCAATCATTGATTATTGTATGGTCAGGGGAATCTCTCTTATAACTTATTTCATTATATGATTTGTGTATTGTGATTTGGTGGTGGTGATGGTGTTGCTGGTTACAACAAAGGTGGTGGTGAAGGAGGAGAGGAATCTGATTTTGATTAATGTTTGATTTCAATTTTTGCACGCAAAATTGAATTTCGAATTGAAAGGAATTGGTACGGATTGAAATCGAGTTTGTATGAATTGATTCCAAGACAAACCCATCGAATATTATGAGTGTAAGGAAATGGTGGTGATGGTGTTGCTGGAGAATTGAATTGAAGGAGAAGATCAAAAGAGATTTGGTTTTGTCAAAGTGAAAATACGGAGGATGAATAGAAGTTGCATTTTGTCCCTGGAATTTTAAGCATTTACGTCATTATCCGTGAAAAATTAATAAATACAGAGGGATATTTACGTCATTATCGCTTGTTTTTGTTTTCTTTTTCCTGATTGATCTGTAATTTCGTTGAATCACCTATCAGAATCCAAGGTGTAATAGTATTGTTGTTGGAAAGATTATTGGGAAATTCTTCCATAAATCCCTCTCCGTGTCCGGGTGTGGTGGGCTGTATATACAGTGCATAACTAGGGTTGTTCAGGGGTCGGTGGAGTAACATGTGTATGAATATAGTTTTGTGATTGTAGTAGTATTTGTATCCTGAAGTTGGTCTTCTACATCAATTATAAGCCTCCTCGTCTTCCAATCTTAGGAACAATAAAGATTGGAACAATAAAGTGGTTTTGGAATAATCCTTTTAGATGCTAGATTGTTATTGGTTGGTTAATTCCTTAACAGTACCAAACCAAGATAATCATCTTTCCTACCTCAATTGGAGCAGAATTAAAAGGAGCAGGAAGCATATGAAAAATATGTGACATAATTATAAAAATGTATAAAAGAAGGTAGTTTTTAGGGTAACCAGGCCGGGAAGAGGTGTGCTGAATGGGCTTGAAAGTTAAAGTTTAAGTATATATAAAATTAGGAATTACTGATTAATCCAGTTTTGATGACCCGATTAACGTGTGGTCCATCCGTCCAACCCAATTTACTCGCTAGTCTAAAAATAAGTTTTGGACTAATTTTTTTACTCACTGGTCTATTAAACGTGTGATATATATATCATGTTTTACTTTTAATTTCAAAATCATCCTTCCGTCTATAATACACAGACACCCGAAGAGAAAGAGAGAGAGAGAGAGTGGGTTTTCTTCTTCGATCTTTTTGTTTTTTTTTTTTTGTTTTTGGATTTGGTTGATAATAATCGTCAAAAATGAGAGATGCATGTATCTTACTCCTATTTCTTTTTGGATCTATAGTTTTTAACTAAAAATGAGAAAAGATCGAGATCTAGTGATGGTGAAGAAGAAGAAGAAGAAGAAGAAGAAGAAGAAGGAGAAGAAGGTGGAGGAGGAGGAGGAGGAGATACAAATTCATCAATTTTTGGATTTTGTTTAAACTTTTTAATCTTCTTCATGTTGATTTGATATTCAATGTTGGAAGATGAAGTTTTGTCTATTCAAACGATATGATTTAGTCGATTAAGGTGATGATTACTCCTCTTTTATGTTTCGGGTTAGTGTTATTTACATTTCTTTTTATGATTAAAGGTTGTTTATTTCAATATATACATATTTTTTTCAGTACATATCAATATATACAGTTGGATCAATACGTACTGTGAGATCATACATTTTTTTCCTTCAATACTTATTTTCCTTCAGTACATATAAATACGTAATGAAGGATCATACACATTTTCCTTCAGTACACATCAATATGTAATGTGGGATCATATATTTTTTCCTTCAGTACATATTTTCCTTTAGTATATATCAATATGTTTGAAGGATCAATATGTATTGTTTTTGGCGACTAATAGAGATCTTTTTCTTCTTTTGTTCTTCTACTACTTCTTTTGTTCTTTTCTTTTGTTGGTGGTGCATGAATACTATTTTCTTCTTCTACTAATTGATTTCTTCAATTTTGGTGAAGGAGCATGGTATGAAAAAAGATATGTTTTTGTTGATGATTTTGATTTTTATTTCGTTTTTCATTGATGAATTTTTGGTATTTCAATCTGTTTCTATTGATGAATTTTTGGTATTCAATTTCGTTTTTTTTTTTGTTGAATTTTTGGTATACGGATATGTTTTTTTGTGTTTTCATTTAGGTTTTTCCGTTTTAATGGGATCATACACTTTTTCCTTCAAGACATATTGATGTGTACTATTTAAAAACATGAATTATGTTTTTAGCTAATAGATAGTGATATGTTATGTATATTAACGTGAACTAGGTTTTTACTCAGTACACTGAGTAATATGAGATATGTATTGTCGGATATGTACTGAGTAATAGGAGATATATACTGTAGGATCACCGTGTGAGAAATAAAATTGAAAAACATTTGTGAAAAAAAATAAACATTTGTAGCTAATTCTTTAAAATAATTTTATTCTACTGATTTGGGAGTGATCTCTTCTTCTATTATTCTACTTGTCCGATTTTTTGTTCTTTTCTTCTTGTCTCAACATTTCTTTTGTTTAGATCTGGGTTTCTCAATAGATTTTGTGATGGTTTCAATGGATTTTTGTAATGATTTCAACAAATCTAGGTTTTTCTTGTTGATTATCTTCGATCTTGTTGATGATTGATTAGGAAGATCACTTCAATATTAGGAGAAATAAGATAAAAGAGGATGAGAACGATTTAAGTATATTGTAGAGAGAAAACTCTTTTCTGGAAGAAAAAGAAGAAGAAATAGCAAATAATAGGGGAAAACGTGATTTGTTCACATATGAGTTGTAAGGGCAGAAAGGTAATTATGTGTTTTTAAAAGTTTTTTTGACCTCCAGTTAAATGTTTTTTTTTTATGGACCAAAACGGATCCGAGTATTTTAGAATAACCAACAAATTTTCCTATACAGAATCACTCGAAATGGGCCCAGAATTTGTTATTATCCCTGAAATCAGCTGTGATAGGACTACGACTTAAAGAGAATGGTTCTAGAATTGGGAATGGGGACTCAATTGGTCTTGTGAGTGAGGTACAAAGGTAACTCACAAAGTATGACTATAGACATACACAAATGAAGAGTCTGAAGCTGTGAAGATTATCCAGGAAGGGGGACTCTGTAGAGTTTCGGGTCGATAGGGAGAAGGTTATAAGAAAGTATTATGTGAGAGGTAATAGGTGAGGGATATGTATTTGGTTATGATAGTTAAGAGTTTCTTAGGTGAATTATTATGGGGAATTCTCATTTATCTTGGTTTAGTCCTATTGAATCAACGAAAATGTTGATAATTGGTTTGGAATAAGTATCAAGACGAAAACAGAAGTGTATACAATCCAAAAGTGAAGAAGGAGGCATTCAATCAAAATAAAAGGAGTAGCGAGATTATCTGGCTTACGCTCAACTTATCTGTTGGAAACGAATCTACTGGGAAAAAACTAAAGAAGGAGATAACATACGAGTAGTACAAGAAAAAAGGGAAGCAATCAGAACTAGTAGAGGAGTTATGACTAAAAGGCAGATTCTGCAGAGATATAAGAGGATTAAAAGTGATAAAAGGTTATCTAATTTCAGTAATTAAGATCGAAGAATGTTTAAAGTTGTGCAGGAAAAGCAGACTGATACAAAGCTTAAAACGACAATGTCAGTATTACTAACTTATAACAGATATAGGTGAGCTGAAATGTAATCAAAGTGATTAAAAACTGAGTATGTTAGAGTTGTGTATATAAAAACAATCAAGTTACTAGGCTCGAAGCACACATGCAATATTACTAACTATAACAAATATATATTGATATGAACTGTAACCATAAGTGAGAAAGAACTGAGAAAGCTAAAGTTGTGTAGAAAACTAAATAGGATACTAAGCTCAAAACAACTCAGGCAATATTACTAACTTATAACGTATATATAAAGGTGAACTGATTGCAACCATAGGTGATACAAGAAATTGAAAAGTAATTCAGTTTTAGTTAGACCCTAATAAGACCTAGGTCCTAAAGAAAAAATCGGTACAACAAACAGTTGGTACTAGGAAAGTTACTAGAAGATTATGGATTCAGGTAATGTAGATTAAATTAAAACGAAAGCTAGCATATGAAACATTGTTAACCAAAAGAAGGTGGGATATCCACCATCCCAAAAAGTATGTCATAGTTGTCATATGCATGCGTGTTTCCATCAGGTGATTCTAGAAAGCTCTAATGTTCTTGTAGAAAGTTGATTGTTGTTGCTGCTCGTATTGAAGTCTCCGTGTGAGTCTGATTATTCAGGTCAGAAGCAACAGTTTTAGAAATGCTAGTGCTAGTGTCTTCAACGTCGCCGAGTCTAGCTCTCTTAGCTAGTTCATAATGCTGAATCCATTGGTTAATTTCCTCATCAGTTACCATTCTAGCATGATTTATTCCGGAGGAGGACCCGACCCCTGAAAAGATGGAGTGTGCTTGATGTTCGGGGTTTTGCCTCTTGAACCCAGGTTTTCCTAGAGTGTTAGTTGGGCGAGAATTAAGCGAATCTGAAACCAACCCCGCTTCAATATCAGAATCAGTGTATCTTATAGGACTATGACACTGTGAATCAGAGATTGCATGGGCTTCTTCAGTTTCATGATTAAATTTTGGTGCTAAAGCTTGATCACCCCTTTGCATATCATTTCTAGTGTCATTCCCATCCAAATTGCAGGCCACTGAGTCTCTTTCCGAGTCTAAAGACATGTCAGACTCTGACTCAGTCTCAAAAAATCCCTCAACACTATCTTAATCATCACTATATGAAATTGCAGAGAGGTCTTGACCTGATGATGCCGGAGATATGATTGTGCCGAGACTCCAATCACTATCCGAATTCTCTTCATCTATATTGAAGAGTTATTCTTCAGAGAAAGGGCCTTCAGGAAGTACTTGTAACTGAAGCTGAGTAGGTTCAGGAGGAGCTGTTACTCGCATTCTAGGATGATGATGAAGAAAAAACTCTATACCGTCTTCAGTGAGATGTCCCAGTCTATGGCATAAGTTACGTAAAAGTCTGAGAAATTCTCGAAATCGGAATTCAATCCAATTTACTCCATATTTATTGTTTGGAGCATGAATCCCAAATCTGATTGGCTGCGACAACTCGATTTTGAGTCTAATTTTCATAGTGCTAAAACCATTCCTTACTAGTATTGGATCAATGTAGGCAGTAAGCTCCCCTAGTCTTGCAGTATCTTCAACAATATTCACAATTCATGTTTGTTCCAGAAACAGGTTATATAAAGTAATCTCAAATTTCTCTCCTGTGATTGAAAAAGTTTCAGGGTTTCTAGTATCATTCCGAACTTGGATCATAAATATGTCAACAAAAATAATTCTAGTCCCTTGCCTTGGAACCTTGACAATTATTGTAGAAATTCAAATTTGATAAGATAGAAAATATTCCAAATTACTGACAGATAACCCACCTAAAATATTCCATCTAAACTTCAAAGCATTAGTGAGAAGATAATAATTCTTGTTCATCCTGGTGAGAAAACCACCAACTAACCGATAATTCCATTGCCTTACTAGGTTAAAAAAATTCCTTGAACGATTCCTGATTCGGATATTGAATTGATTGTTGAAAGATACATCACTAATCTGGCGACTAGACATAGTGAAACAACAAAAGCAAAGTTGAAAGTAAAATAACCAAGGTTATGCCGGCATACACAGAGGAAAGGTGACGTAAATAAGTAAACAAGATATGAGCATAACAAAGATAGTTTTGAGAGCAATTTATAGGCAAGTTGAGCACAAATAATCAGGGATAGTAAGATGTTATGATTGCAAAAACATTAAATGTCATTGAAAAAGGTTATGGTTGCATTTTCTGTAGGAAATAGGGAGTTGTAATTATGTGAGATGATTTGAGGTTTTAGCAAAATCGAGAGTTTCAAGGCAGCAGTTTATAAGATTAAGGCACTAAAACAAACTGAATCCGCAAGAGTTAATAAAAAATAGGTTTTCTGAGAGGAAAAAGGGGGTATGTGAGATCATCATGAGAAAGTGAATAGTGTTACCTTGACAAGGGAATCTAATTTCGGCTGTAGCAAAAACACTTGGAGAGACAACATCATTGAATTCGAAAACCAATGGAGGCGGTGAAAAGAATTAACCATCTGAAGGAGACCAACCCTGATTTTGGAGTGACCTAGATTCACCGAATGGGGGAATACTTCGTATTGGAAAGAATGAAAAAACTATTAAGCATGGTCCCCATCCATAGATTCATAAAATTAAGCAGAAATCTCAATTTAATGAACCAGCATCATCAACAACATATTCGATTTGAAAAAGAAAAATCACATACTAAATTGAATCACTCCCATCATATTAAACAGAGTGCATCTTTACAGGGAGAATAAGAAATTAGCCATGAAAGATGAGGGATTTCATGATTGAATTAAAACTGGATTTAGGGTTTTGAAATTTGGATTTTGGTTGTCTTCCTAAAGGATTTGATTTTAGGAATTTATATTGTTGTGTATGATGATTATGTTGATTCAAGAAGCTAACGTTTATGATTATGTTATTTTTACAGCAGCATTTATCCATAAAACTCAAATAATAATGAACTTAGAAGCTAACGTTTATGGAAGGTTGATTCAAGATTCATGTTGATAGCGACGTCATGTTGAATCAACTACTTACTACTACTGTGATTCAAGCGAAGCGCCTAACATGATACCGTACTGCACCCAATTAAATACCGCAAAGGAAAAGATATGCTGTTTGTGGCAAACGATTGGGCGTATGACTAGTCAACCAAAGTTTTGCGTTCAATCGTTTGCCGCAACAAAAACTATCCTAAAACCCAAGAGAGAACTAAATCTCCTATTTTCCCTTCTCTTCAACCTTCCCTCAAAAACACATTCAAATTCATGGCTTAGATCACCGATGTTTGGGGTTTTTGGTTAAACCGTTTAACTGGGTTTATACTTTTTGAAAGATTGGGTTCTATTGATACTTCTTTAAAGGATTTTCATCCACAAAATGAGTTCAAGTTATAGATTTAAAATTAAGCTCGTCTTTTTTTATTTTGATTGATATTATCAGTGAATGTTGTGTTGAATTAATCTTGTGTAGTTTCTTTTTGGGGTACATTCATATTAAATTGAGTACAAGTCGAGATGCAAAACACCATCATTTAATATGACTCAGATAAAAACAACATATTCAATTACCAACATATTGTAATGGTTCGTTAAAGAGATACATACATTATAACATGACCGCTCTCAATATCGAAACATAATTCAGTTAGATCCCCTTGCATTTTGAGGTACCTATAATGCTTCGATCCTTATGAAAATGTTACAACAAGCTACATATATAACAATAAACAATATACCAATTTTATCCAATAAACAAATAATGAAAAAACCTAATTGTAACTAGGATGTCTAGGATTTGATTTCACCACATTACAATATGAATTTAACCAGTATTTATAGTAGCAAATGAAACCCGATCTTTCTGTATTTTTTACCTTACTTCCATCACAAAAATAAGTATGCCATCAATGGTCACCAATATAACATATGTCATTTCTTAACCGATGGTATCTATCCAAAATTGCCCACAATTGTACGAGCTTTTATTCGAACATTGGAGATTCCAGACTTGGTTAGACTCAACATGTATCAAATTGCTAAAAGGGAGGATATTTAGCATACTTATAGAGTGCTTAAAGGGAAATTTAGAATTGTCAGATCGCCTCAACAATCTGACTTGAATCTAATAATGAAATGTTGTCTCATTTTGTACAACATGATTATTAAGCATGAACGTCGGGATAGGAATGTGTTGCAGTTGTTCCTGTTCCGATTTTAGAGCATATTGATAATCGTCTTGTTTTTATTTCAAGTATAAAAACCACTAAATCGTACCTCCAATAAAGATATGATCTTTTTGCGTTTATTAAATTACGTCATAGTAGAGGAGGCCAAGCTTCAAGTTTTGAAGGTTCAAATATGGAATACGTCGAGCTTCATCAGATAGAGAATCTGATAATAAATATCCATCATCAGAAGAAAAAATTCCTGGTCAAACTTAAGAAGGTGTATTTGGTTATTATGGACAAGGTCTTAATGATGCTAAATATAGTGGAACTTAACATTATGAACAAGTTCCAAATGGTTGTGAGTATGTAGGTGAACATGTCTATGAAGAAGGATACATAGAGGAAAAATAGGTCGATTCCGATGAAGATGGAGATGGAATTGAGTTAGGGTTTAATTAAGTACCATGGTTTGTTTTTGTTGTTTCTACTTCAATAGTTATACTCTCTTTTACAATTAACAAAATAACGAAAGTAGCATAAAAAAACAATATCAATTATTAAAAACAACATTACATCGTATTCATGAAATTCAAAATTTTGATTAAATTAAAACATAGCGACACTTAATCAATCCATTCCAGCGAAACACACACAAGACATTTCCATATGTGTTTTTTGCTTCAGAAGTGCACATTTTTATATAAGTGTTACAATTAGGCATTGAGCATTCAATCATTTTTGAGCATTTCGTATTATGTTTGGAAAATGCTTGTTTTGATGCCTTCTTCTCTATATCGGTTGCACAAAAACAACTTTAATTTTCTTTTTAAGTTTGGAGTTTTTAAACAGTTTATTTGCTTTTCATCTTCTTTAGATTTCACAACATCGTCTAGTAATGTGCTTTTTCACGAAAGTTTGGATATTAACATTGCAAACACCTAATCTTTTCCTGTTAACTTGATGACCATTTTGATGTCAGAACAACCTACTTTTGGACACTTAGAATACATTCAAGGATATTGCATCAGTCTGTGGTTATCCGTGAAACATAATTGACAAACCTCTTTTGTTTCCATACATTATATTTTTTTTTTTCTCGCTTTTAGAATACATATTGACGGTGTTGGTTGAAAATGCTTTGGGTAGATTATGTTTAGAAAAAATGATAATTTTGCATGGTTTTAACGGACAAAATATAATTGTTATGTAGCCGTCGATATCGCCGTTGGACAATTTTCAAAAAGAACATATCCGCCGCCCCAATGTTGCGTATATACTCCCACCCATCCCCATTTCAGTACCACACCTTCTACACCAATAATATCATACTCAAAATTTATGAAAGATGGACTAACCTTTTACTAATCCTATAAAATTTACGACAAATGAAGACTTATCTGTTTGTCAAAACTTGATAGGATACTATCTGACTAGGGATCAAGAACGACTATAAAATGGTGCAAAGAGTAATTTTTGGAAGAACATTCATAAAACTTTTTACATTAAAACCGGTAATCCGAATAACTATAATATAACTGGATTGTTATGTCGATATAAAACAGTTAAACAAATAAGTTGATAAATTTATGACTTTAACTAGTGTCAATCCGTATCGAATGAGATATAAAAATGACGATGAAATTGTAGGGAGACATTTAGAGGATGACAGATGAAAATGCTCCAATTTTTTTGTTAAAGGGATGAATAGATTCAACCCATTTGTATTGATACTTATTCCACCATGCCTGATACTCACGCATCATATTTTACTACGCAACGATAACGTTGATAGAAAACACCCATTAATACACCTCATTAATTAAAAATTATATTTTAACAACACATAAATCGAATGAACGTTTGTAATTTTAATTTTTAATTAATAAAGATTATTTAGAATTCATGATCACTTTTAATACTAATAGTGCACTGAACTACATTACATTACATTACATCACAATCCAAATCTATATTATAGATAGAACTAAAAGTACTATGACGGACTAGAAAACTTACCCTACTCATTTTTACCCTTCTAATGAGTAGGATTTAACCCATCCAACAAGGCCAAACCCCCGGTACATCATTCGAAAATTAAATAAAAATATTCATTCATTTCCTAGATTAAGTAATAAAAATTTTAAGGCACATAAATAAGAACAGGTACACAAGGTTTTAAGTACAGTCAACAGTTCTCATATACAAATTTAGCCCAAAATAATACGTAATATAGAAAATACAAATAGAAATTTAAAAATGAACATAGCAAAGAATTGTCAACTTTGTGGCAAAAGAAGTAAATTGGAAGCAGAGATAAATACATAATCCAAAATGGCTCAAGTACAGACAAAAGTTAACTGCACTTATCAATTCAAGTATATACAGTTCCAGACTTGGGTTAAATGTGTATATGAACAAGTTTTGTAGTATTTTTAGATTGGAAAGAAAAGAACCCCTTGACTCCGCACTACATATATGGAAATGCAAAACAGGTGGTTGTTATACAAAGAGATCAGCCCGTATGCACTCCACTTATAAACCATACACAAACTTTGAAGATATCTTAGTACATATGCGTGCAGCAAAACATAAAATGAAATGATAGAAAAACACGATTCAGTAACTATACAGACAACCCCAGAACAACCCCGTGATATACACATCATGGATGACAATAATATTCTAACACTAAAAGCTTCCAAAGCCTGCCATAAGCTCATCCTAGCTTACTAATCCAAGTTCCTTTCGTAATCTATGGGGAGAAACAAAACAAAGGGGTGGGCGAATGCCCAGTAGGGGTATAACAGAAAAATAGCAATGTCGGCATGAAATATGAAGTGTAAGCAGCGAGAAGCAAATGATTAAGTAGAGAAAGAAATCCTTAAGCAAATTTACAGTTCATAACAGAGAAAATAAGATCCACAATTAAATTTACTCTACTATTTGTATGGCCGTAGCCACCGTCAGGGTAGTCGGGTACCAACCATCGTGCCGAACGATCTTCCGGGTAGCCACCGAGGTGGTGGGATGCCAATTAAGGCCTGACAATCCTGAAGTAGAGTGACAACTATCTCACGAAATCATGGCTACAAACTTAAACAAATAAGAGCCAGGGATAGCTTTCACAAATACTACCAGAAAACACTTTCAAGAGCATAATATACTTTTAAACCAGAAAGTGAGCAGATCCAGTACAATATAACAAACTCAAATCAATGGAACTCAAGAGCTCATTCAAATTTAGCCATATGAAGCAAACAACACTCACCAGGAATCCAAAACTATAAGCACATGACCAATACATTTCAAATGCCAAGATTGAAGGCAACTATTCATAAACGGTGGGATAAATTGCTAGCCAAAGTAGATGGTGATACCGCCCCTAACAAGGTGATTACATAAGATTTATATATTAAGAGACAAGACTTTAAAACGGCAAAAGCGTACGACAAAAAATCATAAAGAATCAGAGAGGTTTAAGATATTTCAGTTTAAGTGTTTACATACCGAAATTCATACAAAATTCATTAGGCGGCGCAATTTAGCAAATTTGGTCTTGTTGGAAACTAGGGAAAGCCCTCTATCCCATAAAAATTATAGACAAAGGTAACAAGGTTAAGAGATATGTCAAAATGTCTTTGACAAAATAGGACAGAAATCACATTTCTCAGAAATTTCAGTTTTGTTAGTTTCCAATCAAAAATTCGTGCATAATTCATTAAGCGACGGAATTCAATAAGTTTGGTCTCGTTAGAAAGCTGAGAAGTCTCTCTATCATATAAAAATTAAAATAATACAGTAAGGTTCATAGCTATGTCGAAAAGACTCATTAAAACAGGACAAATTTACGTTTTCAGAAAATTTAAGTTTCGTTAGTCTGTGATCGAAATTTCGTAGAAAATTCATTAGGCAATGAAATCAAGCAAATTTGGTCTCTATGGAAAGCTGAGAAATCCCTCTTTAACTTAAAAATAATATAAAAGGGCATTGAGGTTTATAGCTGTGTCAAAAATGTCTCCGAAAAACAGGACAGCAATACACGTTCAGGATTTTTCAGTTTTGGAAGTCTCTATTAGAAAATTCGTAGGAAACTCATTAGGCGATGGAATTCGGCAAATTTCGTCTCCTTAGAAAGCTTAGAAAATCCTCTTTAACAGAAAAATGATAAGCGAAAATACCGAGTTTCATAGCTGTGTCTAACAGGACAAGAAATCACGTTTTAAGAAAAGTTCTCATTTCAAGAGTTCAAACTATTTCCAAGGGGTAATTATGAAGCAAATTCATCCAACTTCATAAATACAAATTGATTAAAAAGAAAACAGAAGTGAGATGTACTCGATATACTAAAATCTTGCAAATCTAACAAATCCATTCAAGTACCATCATAAAATCATGGATTTCAAACTAAGTTAGGGCAAGTATCAACCACACCACTTTGAATAGTTTTTTACAATTGATAAGAATACTTCAATAATTTTTCACAGTAGAATCAAGTTATTGGTGAAGAAACACAAACCCATTCTTATTTTGCTAGAAACACACTTTATAAAGAAGAATCATCAAAATTTTAAGGATTAGAAATCAAATCGCATAAATTGAAGATTAAATCAATTTAAATGAGAAAACCCCCTACCTTTCGTAGAAGAAAGTTCAGCCGAATACGGAGGGTGGTTGCGTTAAGAAAAAAATGGATTTGAAAACCAAAATCCTTCCTCCGCTTGAGATTCTTTTGAGTGGAGTAGTAGTGGTGAAATAAGAGATTGAGAACATAAGATGTGAAAGAAAACAGAGAAGAAATACTTTGGTTGGAGTTGGTGACTCAGAAAAAAGCTAATTTGCCCTTAGCTGCTCTAGCCCAGGCACGTGGCGCACATGCTCAGAATTTCTAGACTTCTCCGTTGTATCTACTAATCATGCTCCCTAACACCACTAAAGGATAACTACTTAGTTAAAAACATCCATATTGGACTGGGACAGGGCTCAAAGCCTTACAAATATTCGTGTTGTTACAAATACATTAAACCACATTTATGATTCACATATTAAATCATGTTTATTAGAAGGATTTCAGTTCCAAATATCTCATTTACCTCAAAATGAATGTACGCATATACTCATTTATTTGAAAAAATTTAGTCATTGTCGCCTTATTAGTGTGATTTCTTAATTAGACACATTCTGAATAACCTACACTTCTTTCTCATGGTGTATGTTTGACAACGGGAATTCTGATAGAATCTACCATTACAATTATCATTGAAACGTAAGATGAATATTCTCTAAACGTGATCAAAAACGACTTCCGATTTGAATTACGATTGTTGTCGAATTCTCATAACTCTACAAAGACTACGTACATATCAAATTAGTATCTTCCTTAAATGTATACGGTGGAAGCACGGTATTATTTAAAAAAATAGGAAAAATAAAAGTTTTTAAATTTTATGTCCAGTTGACAAATAAGAAATACTCTATAAGGAAATTATATAACGATTCAATATTTAAAATTCGTGTAGTTTACATAAATATGCTTATGATTATTTTATCTTTTAAAATTTACCTGTTGATGTTAATTTAAAAAGTAAAATTCGTTGGATAAATTTTCATCTACCAAATGTAATTACTTGAAATTTAGATTTTTTATTAATTTAAATAGCAACTACATGAGAAGTTCATCTAAAAACAAAATCATGATTTTGATCAATTTTTTTATCGGATAAGCTTCGGTTTGCCGGTCTGAATAATCTAAATTAATGCTTGCTACAACTAGAATTCATTATATTGTTTTGGATTTCATGATTTTTCTTATGTAATACTGCTGAGAAAGGTGATAGAGGAGACAATGATAATTCAGTTGATGTCACTTTGGCGGCGGTCGATTTTCTTCCGATGCTTTTCATCCTTATCTGGCTTATTCTGCAATTTGGACTCGACTGCTTTTATTTTGGTTAGTAATCATATTGTTTAGAATTCAAAAAAAAAGGTTTCTTCCTGCCTTCTCTTGATTTTCATATTCCTGCTACAAAACCTTATGCTGGTCTAGATCTCCTTACTGCTCTTGCTCATACACCTGACCTTAACCCTTTCAATTTTAACACTATCATTATCAGATCTCCTATGTTTTAGCTGTGTTTTACCTGATGCTCACCTGAGATTTTCCAATCTTGTTCTTTAATGTTTGATAAAAGATGCTTGTACTTACCTTGTTTGAACAAATATTTCCACTTTTATCACCTATTGACCGTGCAAAATTTCCCTTTGTGTTTGTACTTCGTTATCTTCCTCAAGAATTGTTTTTTATATGTGTTAGCCATTTTGCTTATTCAAACTTGTTCTCAGTACCCTTGCCCTATTTCCCCCATCTGGAATAGTGAATGTTTACTTCTCGCAATTTACCTCGAATTTTCCATGATCCTAAACCTGGAAGGCATCAATTTTAACCCAAAAATTCACCATTTAATTGAATGCCACTTATCACCATTGGCAGAATTGTTTGGTAATGGTTTTTCATTTCTAAGCATTGGTAACCCCTTTAAACTCAAAGAGCCTTGTCTATTATCTGTTGTATGGAAGATTGGAGATGGTATGCATGTGAGAAGATTTAGATAAGTAATACTTATTCGTGGTTCAGTTGTACCTTGATCTAGTTAGAATTTAGGCATGAATCAAAAGATGTTTTGGGTGATATTCTCTGGTGAAGATTTCGAATGTGGACAAGATATTTTTCAGCATTTATTAGGCTTCGACAAGATCAGTGTGTGAACTAGACAAGAACAACGTGTATTAGGCATCGACAAGAACAATGTGTACGGGGCATTGACAAAAAACATCACAGATTAGAGTATCTTGGTCTTCCGTACAATTTCTTCAGCCTCTTTCTTAGGCTTGGGTATCGAAAAGAACAGTGTGTAAACTACATGGATCCTGACCTTATTGAACATGCTACCGCTGGATTTCTGATTCGTTCTAATTCCTCTCAATACCTCTCATCACCTACAATAGCAGTAAAATTTGTTCATGGAATAAATCCTCTCAAGTTTAGTTCTAGTAGCAGTGCTTAATTGATGTCAGGGTCGGTAAACTTTCAAATTATCTACTTTTGTTGAGTTACTTCTGTTAGCCTTTATCTATATTCCTCTTAATTTTGTTTTCACTTGTAAATCAGCCCAGTAAGTTGTCTTCTGTGGTGTTTGTTTTTTAGCCTAGTGATTATATAACATTTCAATTTTAGTGTAGGTCTTAAAGTGCTTGCAAATTTGGGGCTTAAGTATCTAATCATTCATACTAACCTTGCCTGACATCAAAGAACTCCTCATTCAGTTTAACAAGTACTCTAAAATTCTCTAGCTTATTTACTATTACTTCAATCGCCTATGACATTTCATTTTCACTGAATGCATCTTTACCTGTCTTTAAATCGATCTTTTAAAATTTTTCCTAACTACGGTTATTTGCTTCATGATAACTGATTTTTACTGACTGCATCCTTTAGTTCAAAACAGTAAATGCGTCTAGCACTCTATATTCGTATCGTTTACTGCTTTTTAAAGTACTTTTAACTACTTCAACCGTCTCTACTTCCGGATCAGTTTTCGTTTTTCCTCTTCTTTAATTATCACTAACTGCTTTCATTCTCTCCTAGTACTGATAACTGCTTTCCTTTCACTCCAATCATTACCTTTTTACCTGGTTTTACTAATACGGACTTCTGTAGCTCCTCCTGTAACATAATTCAGTGTTCACGTCACGATATAATCCAGAGCCAGTGTTTCTCACAATTAGTTTTCTCAACAAACCACATCAACCTCTAGCTCTCCAACCACATCAAATTTGAATTTTGAAGCCTAATATTTACTAAGTATTCTATGGGAAAATTCACCATCTACACAAACAACTATCTATAGTTCTTTGACTATCACCTGAATCATTCGACAACCACCACATTTCCACTCATCCATGCTCACATGAACAGTTAGTTGTTAGAAGTTAAGCTTTCCGCGTTACCTGAACTCATACAACGTTCAGGCTAGACAGTCACTATTAACTAGACATAGAATTCCACCCTAATAACCAACTTCATCTAAATCCCATAATTTCAGGCCCTTTTTTTAAAACCTCTTCACTCTGGACTGTACTAAACTACCAGGCCATATCTTATTCAACTAGAACTTGGACATAACCAACCCAATCATTTACTTCTCACAATTGAGAAACTAAATTGCGAAGAGTTATTCAACATTTATGGGCGAAAAGACTTCTTAGCATAGACTACATCAACAACATTCAAATCTACTTCGACTCCCAGTTTTATTAGAAGTTATTCCAGCTCTGCATCAACATTCTTCACATCCAGTTCTTCAATCCCAATCATCTACGAGACTTTAGCCGCTATCAATTCATTTACGGATTCACGCCAAATTAGTTGGTCCCAATCAAAGCCACAACTGTCATTTACATCGGTCCAAAACCCTACGAGAATTCTAACATCAGCATTTTATGAGCAATTAACATCCTGGCGTGGAACTGTCAAGGACTCAACCAACCAACCACAATACAACATCTACGAGGTACGGTTTCAATGTACAAACCATCAATTCTATTCAGAAACCTTAGCCAACGAGAATCATATGAATTATCTCTAACCAACCTTACAATACCATCATCATTTTACGGTTCCCAAGATTGAAAGGCGCGGGGAATTATGTTTACTATGGAAAAATAACCTAAGCATAAAAATATCACTACATTCCCAAAGCTATATACATGCTCTGATTACCCCGCATCCATCTGGACAACCATGGTTATGGACAGGCATCTATGGCCCACCCCACCCTGAAGCGAGGAAAGACCTTTGGCAAGAGTTTCCAACAATCTTCCCCAACATCAATACCACCACTCCATGAATACTGTTTGGAGATTTCAACGATATTATGGATCAATCAGAAAAAAAAGGGAGACCAAGTAACATATGTGCAAACTTAACATTTTCTCACAATGATAAATCAAATGAGATTTATTGATCTAAGATTCCGAGGAGATCCATTTAGGACAAACAATCAACTAGGACAAGATAATATTCTAGAACGCCTTGATAGAGTCTTAGCCACTCTGTACTGGCGAACATCCAACCCCCACGCAGGAGTTATCCATCTCCCAAGGACAGCTTCCGATTATGCCCCAATCTTGTAACAAACAAAAAGGATCGACTGGAAAGGAACAAAAAACTATAAGTTTGAACATTTGTGGCTCACTTATCCGCAACTCAGGCAAGTGGTGGACACTGCATGGACCCAAAAAAGTGACATTGAGCCTTCTATGGACCTGCAAATGAAGCTCATCATAACCAATCAAACTCTTACTGAATGGAATAAGGAAATGTGTGGCCACCTCCCTACAATGATCAAGAATTCAATAACACAAATAAAGATAGCGTAACAAAAATATGTTATCTGACAATAAATTGAGAAGTACTACTGGTTATTGCGGGAGAAGGAGCTTAGAAGTCACTATATGACTCTACTCCAATGTTATGCAACCTACTGGCACCAAAGATCCATACTTCAATGGCTTCAATCGGGTGATTACAACACAACCTTCTTCCATACCAAAATAACCATTCATCGAGGATATAACAATATACAAGAATTACAAGACCCTCAAAATAATTGGGTAACCAGTAAAAATGAAGTTATACACCTTATTCTGGACCATTATACGACAGCTCCCACAACGACAGATGAGGAGCTATCCAGAGAAATCACTCCTAAATTAACTCACAGACAATACGCTGCTGACTGACGAGGTAACCCCATTGGAAATCAAGCAAGCACTTTTCTCTATAGACTCCGAACGAGCTCCCGGCCGGGATTGCACCAGTAAGTTCTTCATAACCTACTGGGAAACCACTCATACTCAATTGATAGCTATGGTTCATAGTTTTTTTAATTCACTAAATATTCACTCACTCATGAACCACACAAACCTTATATTAATTCCAAAAATTGAACATCCATCAAAACCACCAGAATTCAGACATGTAAGACTTTGTAACGTCACTTATAAAGTCATTGCCAAAATCCTAGTCAACCGCATTAGACCGTTTTTCCCATTTTGATAAGACCTTATCAGAGTGCCTTTGTACCCTAAAGATCAATTCATAATAACATAGCTATTGCGGAGAACAATTCCACTACATCGAATCTTCAACCCTAACCAAAAATCCGAAAATAACCTTAAAGCTGGATATCCAAAAGGCATATGAAGCTTGGATTGGGGCTTCATTAAAAGTGCCTTCACAAAACTAGGTTTTCCAACAACATTTGTGGATTATATAATGCTTTGCGTCACAACAGTCACGTACTCAGTTAATATTAACGGTATCCCGCACGGATATATCACTAGGACAAGGGGTATAAGGCAGGGAGCCCCAGTTTTGTCTTATATTTTCATAATCTGTGCGAAAATACTATCTACAAACTTGGGAAATTTGGAAAAACAAGAGCTATTAGGGGGTATGAGTATATCCTATAAAGAGCCACCCATCTTGCATATAATGTATGCAGACTTTTAAAGCCTCCGCAGAAAGCAACAATCAACTAAAGAATTTACTCCAGTCCTATGGTTCTTCAGCAGGCCAAAAAATTATTACTTCCAAATCCACACTTATACATCACCCGAGGTTGGATCAACATATTATGGACAATATGCATCAATTTTTCGGCATGCCAACCACCTCGAACCCCTTATTTACCTAAGGGTTCAATTCAAACAAGGAAGATCTTCTCGGCGTATTTTCGAGCCTCTGCTCCAAAGGCTATCAACGAAAGCAAAATGATGGATGACAAAATGCCTGACACCTTCCGGAAGGTTAGTTCTCATAAAAACTTCCCTAACACCCACCTCAAACCATCTTATGCAAACACAAATGCTGCCGACCCATGTTCACAACCAAATAGACCGTATCACCAGAAACTTCTTCTTGGGACATGACTCCTCAGTTAAAAAACTTCATCATTTAGGCTTGGATAAATTATCCAAGCCATTCCGAAGGAAGACTTGGCATACGGAAAAGTAGCGTACATAATAAAACACTGCTCATGAAAAGAGTATGAAATCTGCATGATCATCCTGACTCTATTTGGGACAGCTTTTGTGATGCAAAGTATCTCAACCAACAACCAATTTTCCAAACCCCCCATACTAACATCTCCTCTTCAATTTCTCAATGAAAACAATTAACTTCCCTCGTACCCACGTTTCTAAACCTTATTCATTGGAAACGCTTTAACAACCCCTATCAAATCTAATTGGATTCCATTCTTCCAGAATTTTAACCCGACGCAATGCTACCCTATCAAAACTGTAGTTGATATCAGTGATCCTCTTTCTTACAATTGGTTACATGATAAACTACACAACCTACCACCAGTTGTAGTCCAAAAAATATTAAACATCCACCTTCCCCTTGATACCCCCAAGAAAAGATTATTTGGCCTAACCCAAGAAATTAGTCACCTTAACCAAAACCCCCTTCCAGTCACCAAATTCCTGTGGACCTTACCATGTCTACCAAAAATACAGTTTTTCTTGTGGAAATAAATCAATGAAGGTCTACCGACCTTCTCTATCCTAAATCACATCCAACTTACCAGCTCCAATATTTGCCCTCATTGCAACACAGAACCAGAATCTGTTGTCCACTTGCTTATTCATTTCCCAATAGCAACTGCATCCTGGAACACCCTCTTCACACGCCTTTCGAATACCCACACTGTCAATAATACCCATACAATTTCTATACCCAGACCGGAAAATTAGGCATTGTTTTGCTCGACGGTGTATTGATAATCAAACCCCAGGAATATTTTCTATCAATATTTTATAACAAGCATCATACTTGAATGGTTGCCGTGTTTGGTTCTGAAATTGCTTTCGACCTTCTCGAGTATGAAACATTGGAGTTAAAACAATAAGTTAATTATTATTCACTAATCGAAAAAATTTAATTCAATTATCAAACTTACCAAATCTTCATGTGAAGCACCGCATTTACATTGCCGATATATAACGTTAAGAATTGACAAGTATTCTCTGACGCCTCAATTGACTGCTTTCATCTTATTTTGTAAGGATTTTGGGTCACTTTCATAAGCATTTCCGTTAAGAGATACAAAGAGTTTATGAATACATTTCCAGAACAGAGTAGATGCTTGCTGAGAACCAACAATTTCATCAACACCCACATATACGAAAGCAATTGTAAGATCAATTTCTTCTTTTTGAACTAAATTCGTATGAACTATATTGAATTAAATTAAAAGAGAATTTGAGTAGCATAGGAGATAATAAATCAATTGATTGAGACCAATTTTGAAAAAAAGTTTCCGAGAAGATGATTTGAGTAGAAAATCAAGTTGTAAGAAGATGATTCAGTGTAATTTGAGATGAAAAACTACTTTTATAAACAATTTATCTCAATTTTTTAAAAAATATCCGTCACGATCCGACTGTGGAGAATATAGAACCGTTAATAATAATAGATGATCACGATAGGAAATAAAAGAGGTGTACAAAAAAAAAATCAAACAACTCAATTATAAAAATATAATTTCCACATATTACGAAAAATTAATTTCCATTATCTATTTCTTAGCTACAAAAGAGCAAAGATCTATATGCTTCACTCATAAAACCAGTATTTTACGCTACATTATAGATAAAAAGTAAACCATAGTATTTGCCGTTTAACTATTACCAAGCAAAATGCACCGCCGTAGTGCTTGGCCTAATCCGCACGACAGACGGCCTGGGAATAAGTGAACGACTTGCGAGTGACGAGTCACACTTTCTAAACGCAATTACGAATACCTATTTAATGCCTTCTGAAAGTTTATCACAGTAAGAGGCTAACAGCAACAAAAGAAGTAAAACCCTCTTTGTTGATGAGGAGTGAGGACCGACTAGATGACGAAGAAAATTCAACCGGTAAGAAGAAAATCTAGGGTTTCAAAAATGCCAGCAGTACCTACTTCAAATCTTGCCGGTTCTCTCAGTTTGGTACTAATTTTAACTTTACGTAAATACCAACATTTTCATATTTTTCTCCTTATTTTCCCTAATTTGATAGAACTTGATAGAATTTATTGTTTGGTTTTACATGCTTTTTTTCTTATAATAAATATGAGTAGAAAGTGTTTTAACTTCTGAATTATCGTTGTTTGTCAGTTTAGACTAATTTTCAAATTCAAATTCTGATTACCTTTTCCGTTGCTAGATCAGTTTACATATGATGATTATCAGTTGGTCATGTAATATAACAGTGTTACTAGAAAACTAATTTATTGTTGATACATATGTAGCATTGGGATTTTAGATTGTGGTAAATTAATTAGGGTTTGTTTTTCAATTTCTGTCTTCAGATGGCTTATATGAAATATAAGCATGATGGTAAGGATTTTGGTCCTTATTTAAATTTTGAAGAGTTGTTCAGCGGTTCTCTTTCGGATTCAGATAATCTTTCTACGGCAGCAGAGAGATTTAAGTTGCATAAAGAAAACACTGAAAAAGCTGATCAAGGTCCTAAACCTGTTGATAGTGCTATGGTTGATAAAGGTAAAGCTGAAGTTGATAATGATGAATCAAAAGATGCGTTTAAAGATGATTCCAAAGGTGAGTCTATAGATGCGTCCAAAGCTGATTTTGAAGGTGAGTCTAAAGATGATGCTGATGGCATTGGTACAACAGAAGTTCATAAGAATGAGTCTAAAGATGAGTCTAAAGATGCATATAAAAACGATGTGGGTGCTAGGATTGCTATAGCAGAAGCTGATAAGGATGAGGTTAAAGAAACGTATAAAGCCGAGTCTAAAGATACATCTAAAGATGATCCTAAAAGTGTGAGCAAAGATGCGTCCAAAGATGAGTCTAATAATGAAAGGAAAGATGCGTCGAAGATAGGTACGGATGCTAGCAATGGTATATCAGAAGTTGTTAATTCTGATGATGATGACGGCAACAATGATGAAGATGATAATGATAATGATGCTGCTGGGCCTAGTACTGGTTGTAAGACCCGGAAAAGATGTCGTGGGTACAGCGATATTGAAAAAGAAGATAGCCTGCTTCCATTTTCTTTGGATATGACAAATTGGACAGAGCAAGGGTTATGCATCAAATGTAAGAAAGGCGACCAGGTCCTTACTTGTAGTGCTAATGGATGCTGGGTAGCTGTGCACACATCTTGTTTGTATGTCACACCTAATTTTGATGACAACGGGTACTTCTACTGCCCCTTGTGTTCATTTAAGCGAGTACTTTCTGAGCTTGACCAAGTGAAGAAAGAAAAAAGCGTGGCAAAAGAGAAGGTTCACATTTCTAAAAGGTTACACAGTCTTTTTATCGGCAGCTCAACTGAGGAAGAATTAACAGTTCACGAGAAAGAATTGAATCGCTCAAGAACAGATGCGGATAGAAACTGCTCTGGTTCTAATTCCGAAAGTAGGCAAAGAGGTAGTGCTAAAGCGATTTTTGTTGGATTAGAAAATGATCAACAAGAAGCTGTGGTTACCACTGGAAGTGCTGCTGGAAATTTAGGGATGGATACATGTTTGGAAAGTGAGAGTTATGTTGTATTGCATACTGGAGGAGGGGAGGTTATACAAGACACTGGCTGTCCTCGACGTAACAACATGGAAGATCAACGCAAAGACATTCCTATTCTCAGCGAGTTTGTTAATCCTTCAACAAGAAGGAAAAATACTGAGACAGAGATGGTCGACAAACATCAAATCTCAAAAGAACGCGGACAAGAAAATCAAGTAGAAGCTCATGCTGAGTGTAGTACCAGAAATTTGTCCTGCACAGAAGCTGTGACGATTGCACATTTTGAACAGATAACTCTAAAAGACTTGCCTATACTCGGTGAGTTTGGTAGTCCTCTAACACAGAGTGAAGGAATTGTAAGTGAGATGGTTGAAAACCATAAGCACCCAAGAGAGAGTGAAGGACAAGTTCAAGGGGAAACTGATTTGGAGTTTAGTGAAAGAGATTTGCCCTCCCGAGAAGCTGAGACGTCAAAGAATGTTGATCTGGCAGGGGCGTCTTCTACTTGCCTACAGAAGGGCATGGAAATTGTGAAGGAGATGTCCTCTACTTGCCTACATAAGGGTAAGGAAATTGAGAAAGAGATGGTTGAAGAGCATCAACGCCTAAAAGAGAGTGAAAGAGAAATGCAAGTGGAAACGGATACGGAGTATATAAATGGAGATTTTTCTTGTCGAGAAGCTGGGACGTTAATACATGCTGAACAGGTTACTCAAAATACAACTTTACAGTCAAATAATGTTGATCTGATAGGGACATCCTCTCCTTACCAGCGAAAGGGATGCAACACCAGCAAGATAACAAAATCCCTTGCCAAACGCCGGTAAGTTTCTACTTTATGGAAGTTTATTAAAGATATATAGTCTCATGGCTTGGAAGATAAAGTAGACTTATAAAATCGCTGTACTTAAATTTTCTTTTATCATGCAGAGCAAGAAAACTACCAAAACCCAAGCGCAAACCACTTTCTTGGTCAGTGGAAGAGGAAGAAATGCTTAAGGTATAATTCTCTTGTATTCCTTAAGAATTACCCCCACCCGATGAAAGGTTTAGTAAAAGATAGGCAATAGAAATAGTTCAAAATAACAAGGTTTGTTTAACTTCTCAAGTACAGTTTCGTTGCTATATTTTTCCTCTTGATCTATTACCGCTTCCATTTATCTTTAAACGAGTAGTGATCTGTTACTAACCAATGTTTTCAACTAAAAATGACACAGAAAGGAGTAGAGAAAAGTTCAAGTGAGGTTAAGAAAAAAATGCCTTGGAGGAGCATTTTAGTTTTTGGTTCGTCTGTATTCCACACAACTAGAACACCAGAAGACCTCAAAGATAAATGGAGGACAATGACAAAAGGGAGAAGACACAGGTGACTGTCTTTTACATCTGATTCTGGAGGACAAGTTGACTTCAAGTACATAAATTGTATGTCAACTCGCACTAAACACTGACCTACATGACATTATAGGAAAAAGAAGGATGAAGCAAAATAGGAAAGGAAAAGACAACAACAAGAGCGGAGAACAGTGATCAAGGATTATTTGATTAAGGTGAAGTTGCAGGTGTCTTGATGAACTTTTTTTTGGATGGTTGGTCTCCCTGTCTGTGAGAGCCAGTGCCAGTGGCTCTTGAAGGGGCGTCTCCTTGCCAATATGCTGATTCGGTAATATGAGTGAACTTTGTACCCCCAAATTTTTCTGACCTTTTTTTTGTTGCTAGTAATACAACCATTAGTTTTGATAGTTCGGGTTAGTATAAAGTTTAAACTATCTTAACTTTTCTTTTGTAAATCGTTTCTTGTAAGTAGATGTTATTTGAATATAGTCGGTAAATGAAGAAAAAAACCTGGAGCCTACTATTTCTATTTTGAACTTGTTTAAGGAGATAATACTTGTATTTCCACGGTTCATGCTTAATTACCTCTAATTTAAAGTGTATATTTGCTATTGAAATGAAAATAATTTCAGTTTATCTTGTTTATGTCAACAAGACTACCTCCATTCTGTGTTAATACTATTTTAGAAACTGTAGCCAGTGTTGATTCATACTACTTTTATGTTGTTTAATGGATGAACCGAAGTATAGTGAGAGGCTCCCAGCTTCCCCACATTTCCCCTGAGAAATAAAAGGATCTAAAGCTGTAAGCAGTAACCTCCTCAGCTTAAAGGCTTGCGAGATTTGGACTAAGATTAGACCTAGACTTCATAGATCTAAAGCTGTAAGCTGTAAGCTGTAAGCAGTAACCTCCTAGCTACCACTAACCAAGGTGTATGCCAGAGGTTGAATTCAACCATGAACAAATGCTAATAACACAATTTTCCTTGTCAGGTGATGTGCAATCTGCAGAAATGGGACGTACTGTTCAAATTTCAAGTTGAATTAGTTTCTTGAAGTAAATTTAACAAATTCTTGTGCCATTATAAAGAAAGAAAGAAATGAGTTATGTCCTGGAGTTTGGTTCAGTGTCTGTGTGGGGGGTTCAAATTCATCCTACTGATCATTCTTCCAAACAGGAAGTATTCCTTGAGCTGCTAATCGTTTCTCAACCCAAAACACCACATGTTTTGCTGTGACCTTTTTTTCATCTATTAGAAAAGGTTCAATAGTGCTCACTTCATTGCCATAGGATGTCAAAGAAAATCCTTTTGGTCCTATATGCAGTAAACAAAAGCAATCAGAGACAGACATATTATATACCTCAGTGTGACATTTTGCAGAAGTGAAGTATTAGAATGTGAATATATACACACAAGTAGCGGATAATTCAGGTAATTTTACCTGTAAGGACTCCGTCTGGGAAGAAAGCCCAAAATGAATATGGAGTGTCATTCTTCACAAAGGAACCTTCCAACTGTTGTTTGACTAAGAATCCATCAGCGAAACACAGATGTGTATTTTGTGGGTACTAAAGTAAATATAATTCGGTATTTGTTTACTCGTATGAGGCACTTAATGCAGAATTTCGATCTTATGGCATAGACCTATATATGAGACAGACAAACAGCTTTTTGGCAATGAGTCAATTGACTAACCTTGTTATCATTGAAGAAAAGCTCAACATCTAATATATCAGTTTGGGCTTCAAAAATAACCTTCAGTGAAGGAATTACATCTTGTTCCATCAGTTCAGGTAGAGGTTCTGGTGGAGCTTTAGCAGGAGCCTTTGGCTTTACAGGAGGAGCTTCTTTTTCAACTGCTTTTGGTGGTTCCTTTGTTTGCGAAGTAACTAGAGACAGTACAAACTAACCAAGTCACTTCTAAGTCATTTTTTATTAAATATTATCAAATTAGAAATCTTTGACATCAAACATGTATTCATCTGTTCTGACGGTTAAGAGATTATGGTTTCCTAAAAATGTTCAGTGTAAATAGTATTCGGAATGAGATTGCAGTTCAATTTGAAGTGTAATCGATTAATGAGTTTACCAGTAGCCGAAGTAGATGATTCTTGCGTTGCAGAACACACGACGACACGTCCTCGTGAAACAGACAATTTATGTGCTTTTTGTCCGTCATCCCTCATTGGCAGAACAGAAGAAGATATTGGAAAGATAGAAGCTTTAGTGAGCATTGCTGAAGGACAGGCCATTTTAATGCAAGGAGACGCCATTTATTACAGCAGCAAGCAGGATTGGCGGCAATAGAAGAAAAGAAAGAGTTACAATTAGATGCAAAACTGTAGATACCGGCTATTCCTTTAGCCTAGTCGAGTGTAGTTGGTTGACGGAATCTTACTTCTTCAGTAGCGAGGACTAATAACTGCGAAGCTAGAAGAATTCATCATTACCCATTTTCTTGGGGGAGTTTGTTGTTTGGAAAAGAGTGGTGGGTAAGAAATTGGCTCTATTCAAAGTCTAATTTGATCCCCAATTTTTTGGATGAGTAACTCAACTTATCTATCATCATCTGATTCATCTCTCACTAGAAAATGACTTTGTCCTATTTTACCTTTGTAATACGGTAATGAAATATCTCCAGGAAAAAACAGATCAAGAATTAGCTGTGGTTACTTTCTTCTCTTCTCTAGTGGGTAATAGATGCCAATAATCTTACACTCAGTTTACATTGCATTTGT
>JAJJMC010019832.1:5582316-5610271 GCA_023531435.1 Papaver californicum
CACAAACCCATTCTTGATCTTTAATCAAGAATCATATTACTCTACTAGTGGGAACAAGAGTAGGATTGCAGGCCAACTTATAACCACAAGCCATTACTCATCCTATCTCGTACAACGATAGCGCGGTAAAAGTCTTCATAATAACTGAATGAATGGACCATGTAATTTGGGTGGTACATCTTCTTCTCAAGTTGTGATGATGTGAAACCCCCTTGGTTATAATAATAATGTCTAGCAGATGCAGCATACTAGAATCGGATGACCCGTCCATTGACTCGAACCAATCTACATTTCCTAACTCCCACTATATTCAAATTCAAACCTACCCAAAAAAAGACTAGCATGAACCCCTTTTAACACTCTTGTGAAAATCGTAGATGCTTCTTAATACACTGATCATTAATATGATTGATCCTAGTGTGATTAGGATTATTATAGGGTGGGTAGAGAAAATAAAGAAGGGAGGGACCACTGAAACTCGATAGGTGTAAGAAGCAACAGATATTTATCCCTCTCCCTCTACGTTTCATCTATTTTACAAACAAAATTCTATTTTTCAGTTTTTTCAGTTCTTCAGAAGGTGGAGAAGAAGAGGGAATATAAAAAAGACGGGAGTTAACGAAAAATGCGGGATTTTAGTTGTTTGGTTGGTTATTAATTCATTCTAATAATAAAATTAAAAAGAAAAAGAAAAGAAGAAGAAGAAGAAAGATTAAAGAAAAGGTTTTTACTTCTCAATTCCCTCCTTTCTCGTCTCCGAAGAATTTTCTCTTCCCCTCTCTCTATTCTCTTTCTTTCTTTCTCTAAGACTGCACAAAACAATCTTGATACCTCAATTCTATCTTTCTTTTTCTTTTTTTTCAGAAACCCTAAGTTTTTTTGAAAGATATCTGAAAACTTCTGGATCATCATAGGCAGCGAGTGGGATTTGTTGTTGATTTAATTTCTCTGATTCAATGTATTCCAAAGGTTTGATTCATATTTTCTCAGATTCTCCTCGTTGTTATGTTCATCAGCATTATGAATTCTAACTTTTATAAGTTTTTTTTTTTGTTGTTGTTATAATCTTGTTAATGTTCTTGAAATTTATGGTAGTGTAGGAAAAGTATTATAATTTTGACTAATCACGTTTTGTTTTGATTGGTAAATTTCAAGAACGAACTAAGGTTAAAACAGGAAATGTTTTGATTCGATAAACTTTCTTGACTATTTGTAAAGGAAAAGAAAGAAATAAATGTATGATTACTTCAATGGCGTTGTTTTCACTTTTATTCAATTTCTGTGTTTACTTAGAAAAAAAGTTGCATATAGATTCTTTTGGGAATAGTTTGTCGTGTAGAAAATAAAAATTGCATTCTGGACGACCAACATTTTTTAGGCATGAAATCCACTCCCTTTGCGTCTATGACCTATACCCTCCGGTTGCGGTTCTAACATTTTCCGGAATTTCTGGAGTAGATATTTGTTTATCATCATGTGAGCGTAGCTATCAATCGGAAAATAAAAGAAAAATCAAACTTAGCCCTGAAGCTAAACCTCCTTCCTAATTAGTTTAGGTTAACATAGATTTTGGAACCCTGGGACTGTTGACTTGGAGTAAAATCCTTGGATAACTTAGCTTCACCTCGCTTCGTTCCCTTCTTATTGTAGGACTTTTGATTTAGACGCTTGGAAATGACGGGTGTCATGCTTGGTAATGGGTTACTTTCAGCATATACACTGTAGATGGGTAGCAAATCTCATTCGGTTGGATCCCAATCACACATAGAAGTAAGTGTCTCTATTCATTTGTATTTAGTTAGCTAATGGCTTGTTTATATAGCTGTGTAGCAACATTATCGCAAAACTCATATCAGATCAATAATTGGTTCTTGTTAGGATCATTACTGCTATAGGAACAAATCCACCCAATTATCATTGCGTATAACGAAATGATTGCATTTGCGCAGATGGGAGCTCTAGACGAAAGATCAGTACTTCAATTTGATGATGAGAATCTTTCAAGTCCATCAGTTCGCTCAATTGATAGAACGACAGACTCGTTAGATGCATTGCACCCCAAAGCTATTTCAGGTTCTGCACAAGCTAATTTTACATGTATGGGAAATCCAGTACTCCGGAGCTTAAAGATCGTGATCTTTTCGAACAAATTAAACATACTTATGCCTTTTGGCCCTCTAGCAATCCTAATATATTATCTGACTGGCAATCATGTAAGTTGCACTTATCTTTAAGCAAATTTGTCACATTTTTTATTTGTTTATGCTCCAATTTTTTCTCTCTCTCCTGGATTCAGGGATGGGTATTTTTTCTGAGCTTAGTAGGAATAACACCTTTGGCTGAGCGTCTGGGTTTTGCTACAGAGTAAGGGTTTATTGAGTCTCCCTGTATTAATTGTGTTTTTAGCATTAGTTGTTATAGTTATCCAACATCACGAGGACCTGAAATATATTGGGTTTCTTTGTTGTGTAGAAAGCTAGCGTTTTTCACTGGACCGACAGGTAACTAAATAACCTTTTCGTGTTTTAACTTCAGTTTATTTTCTGGTTGTGAGGGTTCATAGCAATGTGCAGTTTATATATAATATATTCATTGTTATTTCTTATAGGGTAATGCTAAAATAATGTTGTTTAATAATCATTTTAGCTAGTTGATAAATATATATTCATAGTGATTAATCTCCATCTATTTTTATCTTTTTGGCCATTCATAATACATTGAATTGGAACATACAGTTGGGAGTCTTTTAAATGCTACTTTTGGAAATGCAACTGAATTGATAATATCAATTTATGCATTGAAAAATGGAATGATGCGCATCGTACAACAATCATTACTAGGCTCAATTTTGTCAAACATGTTGCTGGTGCTTGGATGTGCATTCTTTAGTGGTGGTGTCGTTTTCTTCAAGAAGGAACAAATGTTTAACAAGGTAAGAGTAACCCTCTTTAGTAGTGGTGTTGTTTTCTGCTTCTCTTAATTATCCTGACTTCTTCATGTTGCGGATGATGAAAATTGGCATTGTTTTACCTCCGCTTTGCAGACAGCTGCTACAGTTAACTCAGGATTGCTCCTGATGTCAGTTATGGGCATACTATTTCCAGCAGCACTCCATGCCACACACACTGAGGCGCATGATGGGAAATCAGAACTAGCGCTTTCAAGATTCAGCAGCTGCGTAATGCTGGTGGCTTATGGAGCCTATCTCGTTTTCCAGCTGTTCAGTCACAAGCGTTTATACGAGGTTGGACTCTTTAAGTTATCAGAAATCATTTTTTTTCTCTTCGTATTATCATAGATTTGGTTAAGGTCTGCCTACAGATGAGAGAAGTGAGAAGTCTTACTTATCCTTAGAATCTCTATCTTTTTACACCTTTCTTACAGTATTCCATGTTTGTATGCACTATCTAACTTTTGCATCTTTTAAAGTATGATCCCTAGTCCAACACATTATATGCAGAATGTGGCAAACTTAGACTGTCTAGTATAAATCAGCCTGTTACATATTTGATCGGACGGTCTTCCTTAGTGCTTCTCATTTTACAGGAATCTTCTAGTTTAGATTTATTTGTTATTCTCTGTCTGTATCTCTTATGTGATATGTGATGCTAACTCAGGGAGAAGCTGGTGATGATGACGATGATGAAGTTCCTGAGATCTCTAAATGGGAATGTATAATATGGCTTGCAATTTTGACAGCATGGATCTCAGTCCTCTCTGAATACCTGGTTGATGCCATAGAGGTTTGTAGCGTCGATGGCCTTTTCTCCCCAAATATCGATTACATGATCACATGCCATGTTTCAGTCTATGTTTTCCTGTAAACAAAGGGAAATTTTATTCTTTATAGACAGATGTACCATGAATTTTAAACCTATGAAGCCAGTCCCAGTATAATATCTAGGCAGTCAATGCTGTGAGAGAAAAATGCTTTATAAGGAACTGAGAAGGTGGATATCTCACTGTCCTTATCATCCTAGAAATTTTTGGATTACTTTTTCAGGGAGCATCTGTTGCATGGAAAATGCCGATCGCTTTCATCAGCGTTATCCTGCTTCCCATTGTGGGAAATGCTGCAGAGCATGCTAGTGCTATTATATTTGCTATGAAAGACAAGCTAGTAAGTTCTTTAACATACGGGATTATCAGCACTTTATTGCTCTGAATAGAACCTGACTTTTTTTTTTTTTTTTTTTTATGTAGGACATTTCTCTAGGAGTTGCCATTGGGTCCTCAACGCAGATAGCAATGTTTGCGGTAAGTAAAAACTTCGTGTGCTTGCTGACATTTTCGAGCAGATTTTCTGGCTTTAACCGGAGCTTGGGTTCCTATTTGTCGATTATTCCTTTCTCTTCTGTTGTGATGATTTTTGCTTTCCCTGTTGATTTGCTTAAATTTATTCTCAAATTTAATGTTTTGGAATGTTGCCTGCAGATTCCATTTTGCGTGATCGTTGGCTGGATCATGGGGCGCCCAATGGACCTAAATTTCCAAGTTTTCGAGACAGCTACACTTTTTATAACAGTCTTAGTTGTAGCTTTTTTGCTTCAGGTTTGTTTTTGAAACCAGTTTTCTGCACACTTATGTGTATCAGTTGTTTACACTCTATTTCCGTTGGAAAAACAAATATTTCATTCAGTGCATCATAAATATTATGAACAGTGTTGAAAGCTACTAACATTACCATTCCCAGAATTTTTGCTTGATGATTATCTTGTAAAAGTAATTTTTTTTTCCAACTTGTAAATTTCTTATTCATTTTCTTTACGGTCTCTATGCAGGATGGAACCTCCAACTACTTTAAAGGGCTGATGCTCATTCTTTGTTATTTGATAGTTGCTTCCAGTTTCTATGTACATGTAGACCCTTCTTCAATTGGTGAGTTCCTTTCTAAAATTAACATCCCCTTGAGCACTTGATCACTTTTAGGTTTTGAGTTTGTTGGATCATTCACCAATTAGATGCAATTAATGATTTTGCATAGTAAATGGGATTGTTGAGTTGAAAGTTGAGATCCATTTGTTCTTTAAGAAGCAGTCTGATATCTAGTAATTTCAGACATAACCCTCAAATCTTGAAATTATAGTCTGATAGATCTGCATTTTTGAAATGGTTCGGTGCCAATATTTTGCAAAAAAATTGTTTTAAACCCAAAATTGGTAGAATGCTAAAACACCTATACCACATTTCTTTTTCTTCCCTGTCCTTCCTTTTCTAACTAATTCATTATACGGTAATACTCTCTTCGTGGCCAGCTTCAGCTCCTCCTCACATGGCCTCTTTGCCGCCACCACCACAATTATCACATCTCTTAAATATCCAAAAAATTAAGTTTAAGGGATCGTCTAAGAGATTCTTAGATAGAAATAGATATCTAGAGAGACAAACTGTGCGTGTGAAGAGTGATGATGTAATCATCAAAGAAATTGAAACACCATGACATAAAATCTTCAACGGGAAGAAAAATTTATTAGTCAGAAAAACTATCTATACAAGAAGTGAAGATTTTGCGAAATTAGGGTTATGATGCTGTTTTGTTTCTTGTTTGTTGATTTTACACGATAAGTGAATCGTCCGCAAACAAAAGCACTGTTATTTCGTCGTCCCAGTAAATGGGTTGCCTTTTTGTTCTTTAACGTTTTCTGAAAGTTATCTGGTCTTAACCTCCTTTTGTAGTCTATAGTTCTGTTTCATTTTGTATTTTGCATTCCCTGCTTCTAGCATGACTGCTGTAAACACATTGAGGTATTTGTAGGGAACTTTTACAGTAAGAATTTCAACTTCATTACCACTGATGAAAATATGTTTCTGCAGAGGATAAGAAGCCTTCCAAGGCATAAGCAATTAAGGAGGTAGATCATGTATCAACGAGATATTGGATGCAAGCAATTAGTTGCTTGTGGCCCCATTTCATTGCTGTATAGTATTTCAACGATTCTCCTTTGCTGCTGCCGTCCAGGACGGGTTGTTGTTAAGTACATTTTTCTCATGAGGTTACTGACATGGCAAAATCTGCTTGTACTTCTTTGGCACACCGTCAGCGAGGAGAAGATGTCATCTTTTTTAATATAGACCCTTCACTCACATGTAAATTTTGGGAGGAAGAAAACTTAGAGAAGTTTGAACTGTAAGAAAAATGTGAAAAATCAATTTTTCTCGTTCAAATCTTTAATCTTCTCCGGTAATTTGGTTTCTTATGTGAACTATTGCTAGTGGTATATTTTTAGGAGCAAGTTATAGACTGTAGTAGAACAAAAACATGACATTTACAAATACCACTTGTCTATAGGGTTTGGGTTCAGCCTAATTCAGCGGCATTTATTTTAAGGAAAACCTTAGTGATTAGCACAAGCGGACAGTTTGTTTTTTTTTGTTTCCCCCCGGAAAGCTGGTTGCTTGAATTGATGGCTGAACATAGTAATGTATATTTATAACATAAATAAAATTGAAGTCGAACTGCTGCATGATAAGATGAAAGACTGTTTCAGTTCTTCAGAAGACAAAATTATTTTTTTTTTTATTTTTTTTGAATTTCATCATTCAAAAATCCTTGAATATATTATTTTTTCTTCGAAACTCGACTGTCTGGTTAGTAGTCAACTGTGGGAAATTGAGATGAAACTCAAGGTGGACAATGTCAACTTTAAACGAAGGAAGGAAGGCCCTTTAAGTAGAACAGACATATACCTAGCTCATTGATTCTCTCTCCACCGTCTGTGATCTGTCTATATGTAGAGTTTTATGCTTTGATCATTTCTTTCTATCGAACAGAGATTCGGAGAAAGTAGGTTAGAAAGAATGGCCAGGCCTTTAATCTTTATTCTCCGCGGTGGTGTTGGAGGTTAGGTATCAAAATTATCAATTCTGAAAATGTATTTATGCTAATTTGTATTATTGTGATATCAGTTTCAATTGTTTCAATGATCATCTTTGCCTGTGGTTGTAGAGATAACTCTATGCAGAAGACTAGCAAGGGTAAGAAGAAGCCTAAGAAGGATCGGGGATCAACCTGTGGTGGATGTGGAGGCAGTTGTGGGGGGTAATTAGTTTACAGACATTAGTATATGGACACTAGTGAAACGAAAAAAAAAATTGTATTAGAAAAGAAAACATCCACGGATGTTGTATACTCGTACAGGTACACAATTAGCTTGTATGCTTTAGACAGTGCAGTATTCTCGTTCAATTCGTTTATTTTAAAATACTCCGTATCTTTTATTTGTACACTCCTTCGATAGTGAGGACATGTACATCAAAATCAATGGAACCTCGATATTGTAATTTAACAAAGCCTACTAGAAAAAGGTTTAGGTCTGGCTCTCACATGGCCGGTTTTACAACTTATACGGATCCCATGATGTCTTCAAAATCAACACATTTTGTCCAGGAAGAAGTACTCCAACGACCAAGCCTCCAACTCAAGCAGATTCCAAAATCCCGCTTATTTATAAAAAGTCGTCAAGCGTTCATATTCGTTTGGCTTTTGTAATTTTTAGAGTGCCCAATGCAGACCAAAATCACAACTGAAGTTGGGGTCTTTGGTCTGTGGATGTTCTAATCATGAACTGGCATAAGTCTCAGTACAAAAATCAAATTGTGGGGTGGGATGAGGAATATGAAATCCACTTATTCCGAATTTACAAATAAAGATGTCCACAAAAAAAAGGAGACTACGACTTGTGTAGTACTAGTTGGCTATTCAGGCATGGCAACGGCCAATTACTATCTTTTATATAGTCAGGGGTTTGAAAATAGAATTTGATCGATTTGCAAATTTGACTCGACTATGTTTATGAAGCTTGATATAGGGGCTCCCATATCCTGGAGGGGCTCCAATAATAAGATGAAACATAGATATTTTGAAGTAAAACTCAAAAACCTCTTATCCATAATATTTTCAAAAAATGGTGTTCTTCATTTTTCTTCGACTTACGGTTGGGTTTTAAGGTAAAACCCAACCGTAATTGGTTAATTCTTCATATTACGGCTGGGTTATTAAACAAACCCAACCGTAACTTCAAATGTAGGATATGAAGATTCAATTAAGATTTACGGTTAGGTTTTCAACCAAACCCAACCGTAACTTCAAATGTAGGATATGAAGATTCAATTAAGATTTACGGTTAGGTTTTCAACCAAACCCAACCGTAACTAATCTTTAAACCCCAATCGTAAAATTAGATAAATATATTTTAAGATTTTTTAATTTCTATCTTTTAGAGACTTGAAAGACGAAGCTAACCCAAAAAAAATGAGGTCAATCGGACATTGTATGAAGGAGTTATGATCAAAACGGTGAAATCTATTTGTATCTAGGAATATTTACGGTTGGGTTCGCCAATAAACCCAACCGTAAATCTGAGATTTTTGGCAAACCCAACCGTAACTATTCCTGGATACAAATAGATTTCATCGTTTTGATCATAACTCCTTCATACGATGTCCGATTGACCTCATTTTTTTGGGTTAGCTTCGTCTTTCAATTCTCTACAAGATAGAAATAAAAAATCTTAAAATCTATTTATCTAATTTTACGATTGAGGTTTAAAGATTAGTTACGGTTGGGTTTTGGCTTAAAACCCAACCGTAAGTCTGAGTGAAAGTTAGAGAGTTTTACGGTTGGTTATGGCTTAAAACCCAACCGTAATATCCTTAAATATTCATCTTCTACCCTACAATTTACTGTTGGGTATTGAAGAAAACCCAACCGTAATACTCAAGAACATGATATATTACGGTTGAGTTTTACACACGAGCCCAACCGTAATACTCAAGAACATGATATATTACGGGTGGGTTTTACACACGAACCCAACCGTAATATGAAGAACATGTATATTACGGTTGGGTTTTACACACGAACCCAACTGTAACATCAACTGTGTCCAATTTTTTAAAACTAAAAACACGATCAAACATGCCAATCAATCAATTAGAAGTTCTAATAATAACATGGGTTTTGTTCAATTCCTTAGATACACCATTGGTGGTTGTTGCGGTGATTGATTTTGATTTTGATCACCGATTTCTTGATTAATATCTTGATTAGGTTCAAAAGAGGAATGTTGATTGCCATCACTATTACCTTCTACCGCATTACTATGATTCTTATCACGAATTGTTGAGTTTAATCGATGAAATTTTTTCCGAATCGACGATTAATCGAGAGGTTTTTAAAATTTTGAGTTTAATGAAATGATTAGTGTTTTAATGTTGTTTAGATTTTAATTGAGTAAAGGGTAAAATGAATATTTAATTTTGCCTCTAAAACACCCCTTAACGAAAAATTGGATTACCTCGCCTCGACTAGGAGCCCCTCCAGGATTTTAGAGCCCCTATATCAGACTTCATGTTCATCTAGTCTCTATACTACAAGTACTATTCAACTGCTCGAAGTTAATAAACATAAGAAGATAGAGAAGAAATTTACATCCATAAGAAGAAGGATCACCAACGAAGCGTAAAAGATCCATCTTTGTAGCTCTGATCTCTCAATCATTTTCCTGGTATATTCTATATAAGAGAGATAAGTAAATGATATATTGTACTAGTTACAAATAAATAAAAATGGTTAGGACTTGGGAGTATACTCATGGTGGGAATAGAGGAGTTTATGTCAATGACGATATCTTCAGCAACTACTTATCTGAAAGCAGCGGCATGAGCAAGCTAATGTTGGTTCGCATGATTATAGCATCAGTGTCTATAGTATTAATGATCATCTTTATCTGTGGTGATGTTCCTAATTCTAATAATAATGGGCGTCAAGGGACAGCAGCAGATGGTGGTGCTGGTTGTGGTGCAGGATGCGGGGGTGGTTGTGGAGGTGGATGCGGGGGTGGTTGTGGAGGTGGATGCGGGGGTTGATTTTTACGACGTCACACGGTCAATTTTATCCGACAACCACTAAATCGGCTTTTGAAAATGAGAAGTCGTTTTGCTTGCGGCGTGGTTGAGTTGAGACCCTTTATTTGTTCATTTTATCTGTGCGGATTGCAATTTCTTGTGCTACCAGCCATCATCGAAGCCCTACATCCGTTGAATGAGCAATCCATGCTTGGCACTAAAGGTGTGGATGGTTGGAGTACATTGGGTGTAGGAGAAGAATCCACAAATCATTTTCGTTTATCTCATCGTAGACCCACACAATGGTGGAGGCTTGCAAGTTGCAGTAGGATTAACTATTCAGAATGTCGACAGAAAAATTAAAATCAATTAAAAGTCTTGGTTTCGGAATTCAACATTCTGAATATATGTGGCCTTTAAGTAAAACAGACATACTGTGTATATAAATAAATATCTCAATGATTATGTCTCCAGCCGTATAGAGTTCTATATATCTGAGATTCTATCGTTCACATTTCTTTCTATCTAAACTAAATAGAGTTGAGAATTGGTTGTAGTTTGAAAGAAAATAATGGTCAGGGCTTTGTATTCTATTCGCGGTGGTGGTGCTCGAGTTTTTTCTGGCTTCATAACTACAACCTTTGGAAGCCTGTTTATGCTTGCTTGTATGATTGTTTTATCAGTTTCAACTGTGTCAATGATCACCTTTGCATGTGGTCGTCAAGATAATCGAAAGCAGAATTCTAGGATTAAGGGTAAGCAGAATTTAAGAGATCACAGATTGGCGGGAGATGGAGGAGGCGGCTGTCGTGGTGGCGGTGGATGTGGAGGCGGAGGCGGTGGTGGTTGATTTACAAATATTACGTATCCCTATCAACATTTGTAATGCCTTAAATTTCAAGATTACGCAGATGGGAATCGTGCTTTAGACTTTGCAATTAACTTGTAGTGTTTGTTATTACTCCACGTACTTCTTTACTTAGTATCACAACTTTTTTGGTTACTGATTCGATCGTCATGGCCCGGCAAAAGAAAATAAATGAAATTCTGGGGTGGTGGGTGTTTGGAGAGTGAAATCCACTTATTCCTAATTTACAACTTGATATGTCCACAAAGTTAAGCTTCATTGTTCTTCTAAGTCTTCAATTATTTCAACTAATTACAAAAATATGAATTGATTGATTAAACACTTGACAAATAACGGTAATTGCTGCTTGGTGGATTGTAACGACGACTCTAGTGAATAAAACTTGGCTATTCAGAGCGTCAACGGCCAAATAAAAAGTCCGGACGCACTATGTCTAGCTCTAGGCCTACTGCTACTATTTTAGCGGTAAGAAGGTGAAACTAATAAAGAACAAGACTGACACTCGTTAGGAAGATAGGTCAGCAAAGAAGATTGAAGGACATTTTCCTCATCTGTCAATATTTTCTTTGTATCGTTCTGTAACGAAACAGCAGGGACTTGATTAATTGTAGTTTGAACGAAAATGATCAGAAAGTTGGAGTCTGATGATGGAGGGGTAGAGGAAATGATGTAACCGCTGTTTATGCTAAAATTCCCATTGACATGAACAACCAATAAATTGAGAAGATACAATAAATAGAAAGATTTTAACTGATACACAGAATCCTCTTTAAAATCAATTAATTAGAAAGGTTTCAATTAATCATTTATTTTCTTATTAAACATTTGATCAAATTACAGTCCCTAATTCCATATCTAATTCATGATCTTTATAAGTATAGAAGATGAATCATGATAGTGAAACTTTGAAATAGTATCTTACACAATAAATACATACCTAATGATCTTTTCTTTCTTCTCTGATTACTCTTCCTTAGCCTATTCTTCTTTCAATTTTTTCGACCCCCTCTCTGTTGAATGATCTCTTCTATTTATAGATTATCTAATGGGTCCCTCTTGTGCCGATACCTTCTTTCGTTCTCCTTATTATCTTTAGATCGGGATGATTGTATGGTTGACAAGTCATTCTCTTCACTTTTTTGTTCGTTACCTTGTATGATTAACACGTACTCTTCGTTCTTTGAGAATCATCTTTGTCCCGGTCATAGGTGTCAATCATGCGGTTAAAGTAAATAAAAGTAATTATTGCTTTTACTTTCCCGCTCCATATTCATTCATTACTTTTACTTTCCCGTTCAATAAGCATTTAATGCTATCTGTTTCGATCAGTGTGATACTACTTTCCCGACCTTATGTGTCAATCATGCAGGAATTTATTCAGTCTTTCACATCTGTCCTTTATTCGATCCTTCATACGACTTTGATTCTGTGCTTCTCGTTCTTCTGAGAACCACTGCTTCTTTCCTTAATCGTCTTACACGTGTCGTCCTCCTTTTATTTCCTAACAACCGCCAATATCTTCATCAACTATTTATCATTAGAAAGCAGCCGCTTGAGCATGTTTATGTTTCTTTGTATGATTTTTGTTTCAGGGTTGATAGTATCAGTGATTATTTTTGTCTGCGATGTGGTGGGGAAGACTTACAAATCCAAGACGTTATGTGTAATGTGGAACCTATACGAACAATCAACCACAATGCGAAAATAAAGTACGAAATATAAAGAAATGAAAACAATCACATAATAATAAGATTTACGGGAAGAAACCACTTCAATGTGAAGAATAAAAAACCACATGAAAAGATTTCACTATGAATTATAATGGGTTACACAATTTCTCCCTAAATAGGGATACACTTTGCTTCAAGGTGCATATAGCACTTGGATAACAATTTGCCTAAAATTACACCCACCACTAGTGGTGGATCAATAATTCATTTACCTAATAGGTAAGTTTCACCAATAACCAACAATAACAAGTGTAGAGATACTTACTACTAAGGTTTGAACAAACCCTAGATTTTGCTCTCTTTAAAGAGATGTATAAATTGATGGATCAATCTTCACCAACATCAACTAAACGATTCTGAGCAAGAATCCTTCTCCATTAAGCTTCAACTAATTTCTCTCACTATCTAACATCACCTATGAACCTCTCAAGTGGTGGCTTCTCATACTCTCTTCTACTCACTTCTTTTCTTCCTGTTTTTCACGACCAACAGATTGAGAAAAAAAAAACTCGTTTCTCTTTTCTTAACCTAACTTAGCTTATGTTAGGTGGCCCCCTTTAATGGTTAAAGGATAATCTTGCTGGACCCATAAGGATATAATGACAAAAATGTTTCGCAACCAAACGCTCTCAATTGATCATAAGTAGGCTTTTTGTATCCCCATACCTTTTTTGCTATTTCCCCATCTAGCGGTCTTGAAGGAGGTCGATTGATCAAGTACAAAGCAATATTTATTGCTTCACCCCAGTAATGCTCCTTCAACTTGGAATTAGATAAAATGCACCTAATTCTTTCAATAATACTGATGTTCATCCTATATGCAACATCATCATATTGTGGAGTCTTTGGAATAGATTTTTCATGACGCATACCCATGCTTTTGCAATACATTTTAAGTGTCCCAATGTACTATCCCTCGCTGTCAGAACGAAGGCACTTCAAGGCTCTACCTGTTTTCCTTTCCACCATAATATGAAACATCTTGAACACAAGAACAATATCATCCTTGGTCTTGATTGCATATGACCAAACGTTCCTTGAAGCATCATCTATAAATTAACAAAATAAACATCACCACCCAATGTTTTTACCTTTAAAGGTCCACATACGTAAAAATGAACGACATAATGCTAGAATCACACTTAGGTAAAACATTATGAAAGAAAACTCTAGTTTGTTTACCAACTAAACAATGAGTGCACTTGCCCAATTGCATACCTTTCACGTTTTGCATGACTTATATTTTGCTGAGGATTCAAATTTTTTTCTCGCTAAGATAACCAAGTCTTCTATGCCGCAACTCGGAGGTTGAATCTTTGTCAAAAATATTCAAATCACTTTTCACCAGCTAAACTTGAGTTTTGTGTAATGTTCCATATTTCTAGCCTCTTGAAATGACCATGGAGCCCTTGGTTATCTTCCGTTGTCCATCATCTAAAGGATTTGTGTATCCTTCATCATCTAACACTCCATGTGGCGTTAAATTAAAACAGAGATCTGATATATGTCGCACATCTTTGAGAACCAATGTGCAGCCAACACTAGTTTTAAATTTCACATCACCCATTCCTACATTCTTCGAAACACCATTGTTTCCCATTCTGACTGACCCAAAGTCACCAGCCTTGTAGGAAGTGAACACATCTTCTCGAGGAGTAGCATGGTAGGATGCACATGAAACTACCACCCATTATGAATCCGAACCTGTAGAACTCACACAAACATTATTGCAATTAGATACTAAAATGATATCACCATCTGTTGCAACAGCTGCAACATTGTTGTCTTGTCTGTCATTTCCTTTCCCTTTCTCTTGTTCTTGCTTCGGCTTCCTCCATTTATTTGAATAATGACCTTTCATATGACAGTTTGAACACTCAACGTCTTTTTTGGACTTTGATTTACCCCTTGAGTTGCTACGACCAAATTGCTTTATGTCCTTTCTTCTGCCCCGGTTCTTTGTAGCAAGAGATTTTGAATGAGATGAGTCTGATGATCTCCTTATAACTTCTTCATTCAATAACTTTTTGTTGCAATAGTCATAGTTAATTTCTTGTCTGGAGCAGAATAACTTAGAGGCACCTTCAACCTCTCCCAAATGTCTAGCAAGGTATTTAACAACAGATAAGCTTGTCTTTTATCAGGAATTCCCAAATCCATATATGTAAGCTAATTCATGATACCCTTCATTTCATTTAAATGTCGCGTCATTAAACTTCATTCCTTGTACTTTAACTTTCCAAGCTTTGAAAATAGAAGAGCTTTGGCACAAGGAGATTTCTTGTCATATATCTCCTCTAACTTTGTCGACAAAGAGTATGCTGGTCTCTAATTAGACACATCATTAAAAATATAATCATTAATCCATTGACGAATGAAACCCACTGTTTTAAGGTTAGCAACACGCCACTCTTCATCTTTTGTCTTCTCAGCCTTCTTATCTATTAGACCGTAGAGATATTTACAATACAATAAGTCTTCCATCTTCGTCTTCCATATCACGTACTTCTCACTGGTCGAACTAAGCATTCTATTACTAGTGTTACCTTCCATTATTGCACATGATTCGTTCAACCCATAAGCTCTGATGCCATTTTTTATGGGTGACATACAAATCCGAGTCCTTATGTTCAATATGGAACCTACATAAGCAATAAACCACAATGCGGAAATAAAGTACAAAATACGACAAAATAAATTACAATCACACAACACCAAGATTTACGTTGGAAAACCTATTCAATATGAAGAGTAAAAAACCACAGGCAAATCTTCCACTATGAATGATAATGGGTTACACAATTTCTCCAAATTGGGATACACTATACTTCAAGGTGCTTATAACACTTGGATAACATTTTTTCTAAAATTAAACCCGTCAATGGTGGTGGATCAACAATTCATTAACTAATATGTAAGTTTCACCAATAACCAACAATAACAAGTGTACAGATACTTACTACTAGGGTTTGAACAAACCCCGTTGAAGAGATGTATAAATTGATGGATCAATCTTTACCAACATCAACCAAACGATCCTTAGCGAGAATTCTTCTTCATCAAGCTTCAACTAATTTCTCTCACTATCTAACATCACCCATAAATCTCTCAAGTGGTGGATGCTCATACTCTCATTTACTTAATTCTTTTCTTCCCTTTTGCACAACTAGGAGATTGAGAAACAAAACTCGCTTCTCTTTTATTAATTCAAAAAGTGGGCGTCCATGAATAACATATGATGGTTTTGGTTGTGGTGCAGGATGCGGGTGGAGGTGGATGGGGATACCAAGATTAATTATTAGAACGTTAACGTCAATAATTGATTATACATATGACGACCAACCATCATGTCAGGTAGCTGGCAAACCGTCAAGTAATAGTATCAGTATGGTTTAGCTAATTACTTAAGAGGCAAGGGGATTTAAAACTTGATCAAGTCTTGTCAACTGCATATGTGTATGTATCCGAGAATCTATCAATATCCCTTAATTTACCATACTAGTATACTGTCGCCAATTGAGAAGGCGAAACTTGGCAAAAAAAAAGCCAGATGATTAGAGGGTTATGAATATAGCTCTGTAGACATAATCAATATTGTTCTTCTAAACCTGGATAATTTGAGGAGTATCCCAAAATAATTTAGTCCCATCCAGTGAATGTGGTTATAGGTCGGGTGTCTTAGAAATAGAAAATAATATTGTAACCATTTACACTAATTGATGTGGTTTGCAGCTGTGGTAAATAAAGTATCTTTGCTCTGACTTGTGAAGACTGATTTTAGACTAGAAAATAAATAAAAGATAATAAAAAAATTACAAGGGACTAGGACTCAGAATTCCACCGATTTTCACATTCATGTGGTACAAATATTGATTCTTAACTATTTAAGCTCTTTTATGGACTCTTTTTGTTTGCCAAAAGTAGATTTTGAAACATTGATTGTAAATCCTAAGCATGGACCATCAAAACACTTAAGATAAGCATGACCCATCAAATTAAATGACAACCAATTAAGAAAAATCATGAAACAGTTAAAATAAGTGCAAAAAGTGATAAAGAATCGAATATAGTTACCAAACAAGTGTGGAAAATAGCTTCCTCCATTGTCCCAGTGATGGGGTTTAACTCATCATGCCCAAAACACTCTCAAAAGATACGTACATAGCTCAAAAGTGCTTGAGAAGAAGAAAATAAACAATAAAGAATAAATCAGGAAACTTACAACGTTTTTAACTGTTGCAGTATTCACTGTTACAAACAAGTGTTTCAGATTCAAAATATATGTTGAAGAAGCAGCTGTTAAAAATACAAATGTTTCTTGGAGCTGTAGACTTCAAATGAGTTAGCCACAGTATCTGCGACTATTCTTGAGTATAGTCTGTTCTTCTTCTTCTTCTTCTTCTTTCACGAGATGAAACTGATTTTTTTTTATTTTGGCCGAAGCCAACCCCCCCTAATGCTTCCCTAGACTCTATTATTTATACTACAACACCTCTCAATTGAATATTCTCCAAAAATCTTCATCATAACTCCCACAAATCCTTGTTTTGATGAGATATCTTCTCGGAATTATTTTCTTCCACTCCGCGACCCAACTCGATCATTCTGTTTCCTTTCTTATAGCTTTGGTTAACCAAAATAGCCTTTGACGGAATCGTGAGAATAAAATCAACATCATTATTTCCCCGTTTTCTTTTGAGAATCAAATCTTGATATTTTATCCTTCTCGAGAAGAATATAACTGATGATGCTTCCGAATCAAACCCAAGATATGGTTTTCCATTTTGTTTTAGGAAACAAAACAAATACTTACGTGTTTAAGCCGTGTGCAATATATTCTTGCTCAACTTAAATTTAACCCAAAATAGATTACACAGATTCACACAAATGAGTTTCCTGCCAAGTTCTTTGTTTGAATTTGAGATGAAAATGTGCCCTTATCCAATGGATGGGTGCATTTAACACTGAGTGGGTGCCTTTATAAATTTTTAAGCCCAATTTTCCTGGATTATTTATTCTCCAAAAATATCTACAAACACATAAAAGCACAATATAAGTACACAAATGAGTTCTAACAATACAAATTGAGATCAAATAAGACACGAAAAACGTGTCTATCAAATACCCCCAAACTTAATATTTTCTAGTCCTCGATCAAATCTAATCTAGAAAATAAAAATAAATCCTAACTCACTTTCGCAGGTATCACGATTGCACTTAGCGTGTGCAATAAGCCTTTAAACCCCTAGGTGTCCCTAATGGACGAGTTTTGTCTCGTGAGGGTTTACAAAGAGGTATACCCACAAAACCTTTACTCCAAACCCTAGCTACATGCGAACGATTGAGGATAGACACTAAACATGCTATTTAGTTGGCTACTAAATTCTTTGGCTATGGGAATCATTACCCTGTATGAGTCCAATTGATGTACACGAGTTTTCACTCAGCGTACTAAAATTCATACAAGAATTCAAAACTCTACTTAGATAGTCGTTCAACCACGATACTCAGAATCTATCAAAGTTCAATCACATGAAAAGATTTAGAAGATGGATATAGACAAAATGAAGTTTGCGCGTGTGGACTAAGGTGAACGGTGTTTCCCATATCAGTCTGAAGGTCAGTGCCAGGATGAATTTTAATGGATTGAGACATGCTCCCACTAGTCTTACTCCTTATACTAATATCGACTCAGCTGGTATATACAAGGGTTCGGCGGTCGATTTATTGAAAATAAAACAATTATTTATTATTTTTAAATGTACTGACAACATGATTGTATCAAATAAATCCAAGCGCATGCTCCTTATCAGCATCTTACATGATACTTCTCATGGATCATGCGTTCCACGCTTGCTTAGGCGACTGAGACATGGAAAACACACACATATTGCTATCAAAGTGTCAATACTCGATATTTTTTTTTGTTGAAAAATGGTCTAAATAATACAATAATGGGACTTTATCTCAAACACTTTACTTCATCCTGACGTCCATAAAAATTCAATTGGTGCCCCACCAAATCACTTAGAAAAACAAAAATTGTAAAAATAAAAAACAGAAGGTGATATGGTTGAGATAAAATCCGAGATATGGTGACAACTATCATGTTATCTCTAACACCTGATCTAGGAATCCTTTTGTGAATAAACCATTTAGCTGGGCATACCAATTCTATAGAAAAAGATATAAGTTTCCATCTACCTAGAATGATTAGTGTCATCCTGAATTGTTCACAAGTTTCTAAATTTTGGAGTTTCATATTTCACAAAAAGTTTCTCCCTTACCTCCAAACTTAAATCTAACATTCTCGTCAATGTTCTAAAGATGAATTATTAAAAACATGAACAAGGAGAAACTATTACCAATTGAAGGAAAGAGTTTAAGGAAATATATTACCGTGTCGCATGAGCATGGGTTATCTCCCAAGAAGTGCTAAGTTTAAAGTCTTCAACAAGACTAAGAAAGAATTAGTCACCTGATAGAATCATATAGCAACCCGGAACAACTGTGGGTCATCTGAATAAAATAGTGCTATCCAAAATAGAAGGAAACCGCAACAAGCCCAGAAAGTGAACAAACAAAGTACAACCTTATCTCTATCTAGTGTCTTGTTTAAGACAACTACATATAGTTGAGGTTCAGGTTCGGGTTTTATGAAAGAGTCTAGATAAATCTCTTTAGGCCGAATTTCCCCAAAGGCAGGGTCTGGAGGATCAGGTTGTAAAGCTTGGAAAAACTACAAATAATAAATTTAAGGCACATAATAATAACCTGAATAATTATGGATCCTCAAAGTCAATCATATTTGACCCACACAGTTGACTACTGTGAAAATGGTGGTCATTCTTAAGCAGATGTGTCGATTCTAATTTCCTAAAGTAATTAGGCTTAGTCTCAAAACTTAATAACTAATACATTTGAAATTCAAACGTTCCCACATATGGAAGAAAATATTTTGTTGGGAAAACAAAGTCAATCTTGGTATTATTTCCTAGGTAAACCACATCGACCAGAGGATGGGTTTCTAACAACTGAACTTCTTTCTGGATATCAACAGGCTCAGAGAATTTAGTTTGAAGATGATCTTGAAAAATGGTAGAGGTTCAAATGTCAAGCCCCAAGTGAGGGACTTTAAGCAGGATACTTGAAAATCATAAGAATCATCGATACCCCAAAACTTAGGGTGGAATTACTCTCAGATGGATTAAAAACTGTTGGTTGGATTCTAGGGTCCTTAAAGTCAGAACTACACTCAACTTCCCCTATAGAAGGAAATAAAGTAGACTTATAAATTGGTAGAAGTTCAAACTTAGCTTTTCATATATTATAAGTGTCCATCAAAGGTGCAAAATCGAATTAAGTATTCACCTCATTAATAACACTATCATCGTCAACATCAAACCCAAAGTGGGCTAGGCATTTCTCTAATGGATCTTCTAACAAAGTGTTTGGCAAAGATTCCTGAACTGAATATTTTTTCACTTCTTCTAAATCATAGATCTCACAAAAAGGTTGTCTAGTCATACTAAATAGATTCAGTTCAACAGTCATGTTACCAAAAGAAAAATTAATTATTCCATTTCTATAATTGATGACGACATTATATGTAGCTAAAAAAGGACGACCTAAGATCACTGGTATTTGAGCCTCTGGGACCTGAAAAGGTTGGGTGTCTAGGACAACAAAATCCACATGGGAAATTATTTTATCAACCTGAATCAAATCATCCTCTATCACATTAAAGTTCTCTAAGAATCTATCATCTTCGTCAGAGACTATTGTCTTCGAATCGTTAGACTCTAGAATCACTAGTCTCAGGACAAACTTGTTCCTCTAAACCATTATCGGCTTCAAAACAAGAAAATTCCACATCGTCTAAAACAGTGGTATCTCTGGTCAAATCCTCTTCCTTTGAATAGGTGAATAATCATTAAAATTATTTGGGTTTGAACTAGAAATAACACTATCATCATGAAGCACAATTGGAGTGACAATTTCTTGATCACTCTGCCTCTATATTTCAAGTTCTTCACCAATACTATCCTCATCATCATAATAATATGAAGATATTTGAACCTCGTCTAAATAAGTAGTGTTACCAATTCTATCTTCGTCCTCTTGACTAGGTGAATAATTATCAAGGGTAGCACTATATTGGAAATTAAGATCATTTCGAGCAATATTATTCTTTGGAAGACTTTCATTCACACTTAATGCAAATCTATTTGTATCAGTCAATTGTTTTAGGGATTCGCCTAGAGAAGGAGTTAGACTACTATTTGTTCCCCCCCAACTTAATCCGAACCTTTTTGTATTCTCAGTCAACTTCTTGAGGGATTCTTCTAGAAAAACAAATGGATCATAAGGAGTACTAGATCGCAACTTCTCGTGTGAGTCTTCTAGAGAAAGAGTTGGACTACTAATTGTTCCCCCCATACTTAATACGAACATTCTCGTATCCTCAGTCAACTCCGTGATGGAATTCTCTAGAGAAACAAATGGATCAGATGGAGTACTAGATCGCAATTGCTCGTGTGATTCTTCTAGAGGCATAATAGGTTCATTATAAGTACTAGATTGCATCTGGTTTAGGGTTTCCCTCCAAGACAAAGAACTCGAATTTTGCTTATTTTCATGTTCATAAGACGGGTGTGTATATGAACAGTAATTGGGATCACCCTGGTACGAGCAATAACCTCCAAAAGTTTGGTGGTGGTCCCGACTACTATCCACACCATGTTGATAGTACGGATAATGTCTATTTTGAATTTCAGTCGGATATTCATTGTATTGTTCTTCATAATACCAGTTCGACATTTTCTAACAAAAATTTCCTAATATATTTACAAAAATAAATCCTACCAGAAGGGGTTCTAAACAAACACAAACAAGGCCGACTCAACCAAATCAAACCTACTGAATCTAGCAAACAAAAAACATGATGGCTCCACTTAGATTGTTTCTAGACCAGCTTCTATTCTTCCAAAAGTAACTTAGTTACAGTTTTAACAAATCTCTAGAACGATCTGAATTAGATTAAGTCGAATAGAAACAGGATAAGCTCTAAGGAGCCTTGATAACCCTGCCTCTTTGGCAACGTTTCCTTGGTTTACAAGGCGGCTCGAATCTACTTAAAATAATCTTCCTGATCTTTGAGTTAGGCTAACAGAGTGACCAATACAGTCCTTTTGAATGACTTTCCAATAAGCTCGTTACCATATAGGTCTCTTTTTAGTCAAAATTTAGGTTCGCGTAGGTAAGTTTTTCTAAGTCGGGCAGAAAGGATACCGTGATGAAATCCGAACCCTTATCTTATATGGCCAGTTTTTGCCCTTTACTAGAAAAGCAAATTCCATATTCAAGTCCTCAACATATATACATTACGAAGGAATACAAAAAGCCCACTGACATGGGATTCGTAGGTGGTTAGAGTCTTACTTCCCGTTCCAGACGGGCGATGAACTGTTGGAGTCGACTCAGGCCACCGACTCCTATGTCAGTGTACGAACCCGAGGGGCCGAGACAATATCGTAATTGTCTTCCTTCCCTGTTGCAGTTTATATTTAAATTACCCTTCCGTAGGGTTTAAAAATAATAATAATGTCCAAAAGTTTAAAGTCCAAAGTCCAAAAATAAGAAAAAAAAAGAAAAATACCTAAAATAATTACAAAAATAATAAGAATTTTGTAATATAATTTTCTAAAGAGAAAAAAAAAACCCTAAAAAAATTAACTAAAAAAAATCTTGTCTTCTTTTTCCGTTCTTTTCGATTTATCTTTGACTCCAAGTCTTTAATCAATCATTATAATCTTTGACTCCAATTTCTTTTTGATCCAAAACCTGTAATACAAATAAAAATACCCAAAAGCATAAAATAGAAAAAAAAAATAAAAAATAAAATAAAAATCTAACTAATCCGAAAAAATAAACTAAAAAAAAATCTAAAAAATAAGTCCGCATCGGCGGCGCCAAAAATTTGATGTGGTTTGTAGTTGTGGTAAATAAAGTATCGTTTGCTCGGACTTGAGAAGACTGATTTTAGACTTACTCCTAATTTAGACTAGAAAATAAATAAAAGATAATGACAAAATTACAAGGGTAGGAATCAGAATTCCACAGATTTTCACATTCATGTGGTAAAAATATTGATTCTTAACTATTTGAGCTCTTTTATGGACTCTTTTTGTTTGCCAAAAGTAGATTTTTGAAACATTGATATAAATCCTAAGCATGGACCATAAAAACACTTAAGCTAAGCATGACCCATCAAATTAAATGATAACCAATTAAGAAAAATCATGAAACAGTTAAAATAAGTGCAAAACGTCATAAAGAATCGAATATAGTTACCAAACAAGTGTGGAAAATAACTTCCTCCATTGTTCCAGTGATAGGGTTTAGCTCATCATGCCCAAAAAACTCTCAAAAGATACGTACATAGCTTAAAAATACTTGAAAAGAAGAAAATAAACAATAAAGAATAAATCAGGAAAATTACAACGTTTTTAAGTGTTGCAGTATTCACTGTTACAAACAAGTGTTTCAGATTCAAAATATATGTTGAAGAAGCAGCTGTTAGAAATACGAATGTTTCATGGAGCTGTAGGCTTCAAATGAGTTAGCCACAATATCTGCGACTATTCTTGAGTGTAGTCTGTTATTCTTCTTCTTCTTCTTTCACGAGATGAAACTGATTTTTTTAATTTTTTTTTATTTTGGCCGAAGCCAACTCCCCCTAATTCTTCCCTAGACTCTATTATTTATACTACAACACCTCCCAATTGAATCTTCTCCAAAAATCTTCATCATAACTCCCACAAATCTTTGTTTTGATAAGATATCTTCTCAGAATTATTTTCTTCCACTCCACGACCCAACTCGATCATTCTGTTTCCTTTCTTATAGGTTTGGTTAACCAAAATAGCCTTTGACGGAATCGTGAGAATAAAATCAACATCATTGTTTTCCCGTTTTCTTTTCGAGAATCAAATCTTGATATGTAATCCTTATCGAGAAGAATATAACCGATGATACTGTCGAATCAAACCCAAGATATGGTTTTCCATTTTGTTTTATGAACGAAACAAACACTCACGTGTTTAAACCGTGTGCAATATATTCTTGCCTTCAACTTAAATTTAACCCAAAATAGATTACACAAATTCACACAAATGAGTTTCCTGCCAAGTTCTTTGTTTGAATTTGAGAAGAAGAGGTGCCCTTATCCAATGGATGGGTGCATTTACTACTGAGTGGGTGCCTTTATCAATTTCTTGGGTGTCTTTATAACTTTTTAAGCCTAATTTTCCTGGATTATTTATTCTCCAAAAATATCTACAAACACATAAAAGCACAATATAAGTACACAAATGAGTTCGAACAATACAAATTGAGATCAAATAAGACACGAAAAACGTGTCTATCACTAATACTAGACCTAATTGATTTAATTAAAATACTAAGATTTGATGAAGGAGGAAAATTTATTAACAATAAACGTGGTTTCATTATTTTTAACAATATCAATTTGCACGAGTATATTTGTGCTACACTCTTGAAAAAAATAGAGTTGCAGAATTTAAGCACAATCACTTAGCGGGCCTCGGAAGAACTTTAATGATTCAGTCTTTTAGACTCATTCTAGATATATGTTTTCCAGACAACAAACTATTTGATAAATAGATTACCTACAACTTCTTTGTCCTTCGTATATCCTTATGAAAAGTTATATGGTCCCAAATTATAACATCCTAAGAGTATTTTTATATGCATGTTATCTTTGGTTGAAGGGTTGAAGCCTTATACCCAAGTTAAAAGTGACCTAAGAAACAAACAATATATTTTCTCTAATATTTTGCTTTACAGAAGGGATATAGTCGCTTTTGCATCTATTCAGGTAGAGTCTTTATCTCCAAACACATTCAATTTGATGAAAGTATGTTTCCTGCATACACTTGCCAATTTGCATTCAAATTATTCATGGTTTCTAATGTTCATTCTTGAAAGTCTTTGTTTCATTCTGATAAATGTTTTGCACTACATCTAACTCTGAAAGTGTGATTGATACGTAATCTACTTAACATTTAAAAGTATGGTTGAAACTTTGGCATCATCTCTACCAGCACCTATTCCTGATACTCGTGGTGACACTTTAAAAAATTCTACTGCTGGCTCCATCGATCCTATCTCTTCTGCTATTTCATCTCATCAAATGCATTCTAGGAATAAAAGTAGAATTTTCGAATCAAAGTCTTACACTCTCAACTAAATATCTTATTTGTTTTGCATGTGCCTCCACCAATCCCTAATACTTCTATTCAGGTTGACAATCTAAATAGATATTAGCTATGCAATTAGAATTTGATGCCTTAATTGGTGCCAATACCTTGACTCTTGTTCCACCTTCACTTTCTCAGAAATTGGTAGGTTGTAAATGGGTTTTCAAGTTTAAACGTAATCCTGATGGTAGCATTGGAATATACAAAGATCGACTAGTAGCTAAAGGATACTATTAGTAGGAGGGTCTTAGCTATGCTGAGACATTTACTCCAGTTATAAATATAACAACAGTAAAATTGGTTATACCTCTTTTTGTGCATAATGATTGGATAGTCAAACAATACATTTTTGCATGGTGATTTACAGGAACTAGTGTAAGTATCTCAACTTCTTGGTTTTTCAGGATAAGTCATTAAGCTTGGTATGGGAAGTCTATGTGGAACTTGCCAAAATTTATTGAAGTTACGTATAATGGCGTAACCCATTAAACTATTTTTTCGAATGTAAAAAGCATAAATGTAATATGGTCTGGTTGTTGTTTTAAAAAACCGAATCGACAACGATTAATAAAAAAAAAATTCATGAGAAACCGAATTTTTTTTTAAGACCGTATTGGTTTCGGTTTCTTGGAATCATCTACACATTGTAAAAAATCTAATAAATAAAAATGATAGAAGTACTCAAGTTGGGTTGATCGAGTCGAGTACTGGATACTCTGTCTTTAGAAAAAGTCGTCTCCGCAAACGGTGCTTATGGTTTCGTGGGCGTTTCCTTCTAGGATACAACGATCATGCCCTATAGAAAGTAACACTACAATTTCATGAAGCCGGCGAATTATAGGATTAGTGTGCCTCACTCACGACTCATACGCGCTACAAATTCTATTGAGAAAACTACTCTAAAACTTGTGTTTCAAAACTAGCACAAGATAAATTTATATAGAGTCAACAATAATTCTACAAGGTGTCTTTTCATCCATAGATAACTCACTATATCTAATGTTGACTCTTCATAACACTTATGAACTAAGGGTTCGTTTGCCATATTGAAAATGAGAATGCAGTATAATACCTATTATATATAATAGCAATGTCATGCATTCTAGCTATATATAGTTCCATATTTATCGTTCGACATAAAAATAAAATGGATGTTATACAAAGACGTAATTCTAATATTAAAATCTAATTAAAAAAATTATAAAAAAATAATAAAAATAGTATATATATATGTTTATTTTTTTAAAAGAAATGTAAAAAGGAAAACGAGTTTTTTCTTAAAATAATAATATAACTGAAAAGACAAACAATTATATAATAATAAGAAATAAAAAAAGAAAGAAATAAATAAAAATTAACGTTTTAACAGTAAAACAATGATATTTTAAAAAAATAAAATAAACAGTCAATATTGGTCAACAATGTAGTTGGAAGATGTAGTACAAGGCTACTTTCAGTACACAAAAAATGAGTATTCAATATAGCCCTTTCAAGATAATAGGAATCACATATAGTTGCTTTATCGTATAATTGGATCTATGCCAAATGCTCAACAGTTGAATGCCGCTGTTTACTGTTCCTTTTGACTGCAATACACCCTCCAATTACCTCCGATTTAAATTTTTTAAAATGATCCAGTTTATCATAGATGAAAAGACATAACCCAAATATATCTCTTGAACCTAAATTCGTAAACAATATTTATTCATACAAAATAATAGTTTTACTAACATTTCCAACACTATTTTACACTTTGATATTAAGCACACTATTATGTTTGTCGTAAGGGATTGAGTAATAAAATCTCTTTCCACTAATAGGAAGGACAACGCATATGCAAGGAGGGAGGGAGGGAGGCAGGCAGGCGTAAGAAAGATGAAGATGGAAGACGAAGACAAGCCATTGTTAAATAATTGTCTATGAAAAAAAAGAAAAAAAAAACAATTATAAATTTTTGCCCAAAAAGGAAAAAAATCAATTATAATTAAAAAAATGTGTGGTCTCGGACCCTCGGTACTAGAATGAAACTGGACAAATATTAGTACTCTGTACCAAACTTCAGTCTTTGTACCAACAAGGCAACAGCCCCAACCGGGCTCAACCTCAACGTAATCTAATATCAACCAATAGCTAGTGAAACCATTTTTTGCACCAAACTTGTCACGAGATTCGCAAATAATCTTCTGTAATATCACCGTGAGTTAAGTTATTATATATTAGATCCTAAACTGATGAAGTGAATATCACAAGATTCAGAATTCATATGAGTACTGATATCCTCATATGAGTCATCTCCAATGGGTAATTGCAATCATAATCATCTGAATAATTTTAGGTTCGTCCTTCCTGTGATCATCATAAGCTCCCTATTTTTCTCACCTTCCGACAGTATTAGTAGCACGGCAGGAAAACAACAGAACGAGCTTGTGGATTCAATCTGCAATCAAACCCCAAATCGTAAGTTCTGTATCGATGCCATATACACCGATCCTCATGCTTCAGGAGCTGATATAATTTGGCTCGCTTATATCTCTTTCGGTTTAGCATACACCAACGCCACAAACACCCTATCCTTCATTACTGTTCATCATTTATTAGTTGATAACCGAAAGAATGGGTCTCACGGTTTAGCAGAGGGTCTGAAACAATGTAGCCTTGATTACAAAAAGGCAGTGACTGCACTTGAAGTAGCCCTCAACGACTTGGACTCAGAGACTTATGACCTTGAAGAATCCGCGGGTGTTCCTGCTCAGTCCGCAGTGCATTGTTGATAGACACATTTTAGTGTCTAAATTGCACCTTAATTTCTAGTGAGTTAGTATTCGATTGTGTGTCTATTACGTGTTTTTATGCTTTTGTAGGTACATTAGAAGAATAAAGATTTGTGGAAAAATTGGCTCAAAAAGTGTTCAAGGCACCCGGGAAAATGGATCAAAGCACCCACACTTTGGATTGGGGCACCCCTGGATCGGGTCAACCCAGCGGGTCAACCCAGCGAGTCAACCCAGCGAGCTGGATCGGGCCGAGTCACCGGGTCAACTCATCGGGCTCAATTGTTCTTTACTGGCAACACAAAATCAACGGGAAATCTGGTTTCTTTCGCTTCCAGATTGTTCCAAATGTTAGTAGATATCCCACACAAGTTAGAACAATCGAGAAACAACAAAAAGATCCCGTGAAATTAGTTGAAAAATCATGAACATGGCCGGAATTTGGTTTCGATTAGGATT
>JAJJMC010019832.1:5610671-5635262 GCA_023531435.1 Papaver californicum
GTGCTTCAATTAATTTAAAAAGAATTATCCGATTAATCACATAGGTTATTAGAATTACCTGATTCCTGATTCCTTGTGTTTTTAAAATTATTCAAAAATCATATTTAGGTTATTTAGTCTTTTTATTATTCCTGGAGTTTTCTAGAGTTGAGTAGAATCATTATTTTCTAAAATCATTACCTTCACAAGTTCGAGAATCGAACCTCTTTATTTACCACTTTCTAAAATCACATCAATTTTTGGCGCCGCTGCCGGGGACTTGTTTTTAGGTTTAGGGTTTTAGATTTATTTTTAGGTTTTTATTTTTAGTTTTATTATTTTACTTTGTTCTATTTTACGTTTGTTTTGGTATTTTTCCTTTTTACTACAGGTTCGATTTTGATCGAAAAGAGATTACGCCCAAGTTTTGGAGTTAAAGCTAAAGACTTGGAATTAAAAAAGGGAAAAGCTTAAAGAACGAAAAAGAAGATCGAAGATTTTTTTTTTTTTTTTTTAAATTAGATTTTTAGTTTATTTTAATTAGTTTTAATTAGTTTTAATTAGTTTAGAAAATTGTATTAGGGTTTTTATTAATTCTGTAATTTTTATTTTATTTTTGGACACTTTTAGACATTTTATTTTTAAACCCTACGGAGGGTAATTTTGAATATCAAACTGTGTGCAGGGACGGACGACAATTACGATATTGTCTCGGCCCCTCGGGTTCGCACACTATTAAAAAGGATATTAGTGGCCCGAGTCGACTTCAACGGTTCGTCGCCCGTCTAGAACGGGAGGTAAATTTCGATCGACCCACGAATCTCCTGTCAGTGGGTTTTCTGGACGCCTTTGTATGCATATATGCTGAGGACTGAATACGGAACTTAATTTCTGCATAGTAAAGGGCAAGGCCTAGCCATACAAGATAAGGTTTCGGATTTCATCACCGTCTCCTTCTTGCCCGCCTTAGGAAAACGAAACCTACACGAACCTAAGCTTAAAATATTGACTAGAAAGAGACCGATAAGGTAACGAGCTTTTAGGAAAATCGGTTGGAAGGACTGTATTGGTTTCCTTATTAGCTTAACTCAAAAAGCAGGAAGATTAAATTAAAGTTGATTAGAGCCGCCTTGTAACCCAGGGAAGCGTTGCCAAAGAGACAGGGGTATCAAAGCTCCATTGAGCTTCTCCTGTTTCTCTTCAACTTGATTTAACTCGGATCGCTCAGAGAGATTCGCTAAAATTGTAACCAGTTGCCTTATAAAAGAATAGAAGCTGGTCTAGAGACAATCTAAGTGGAACCATCATGCTTGTTGTTTGCTAGATTTAGGTTTGATTTGGTTGAGTCAGGGCACGATTGTGTTTGATTTAATTTTTGCATGCCAAGAACGCCCTTAAGGCGAACTTGGAATAGAGACCCTCAAGGTAGGTTAATCAGTGGAAGACTTGTAGTTCATCTTGACCTTGAGAACCCAACTGAGAGTGAACTAGTCACTCCCGAGACTGTGTCAGCAATGACGTCTCTGAAGGATTTGTTGAATCCAACCCGGACCTCACGTCCATCTTGCATCAAGTTAGCCGCTACTGAAGCGAGCTACGAACTGAAACCAGGGATTATCCAGATGCTCACATCATTCTTAGGAAAAGAAAACAAAAATCCCTATTTTCATGTTAGGGAATTCGAGGAAATATGTAGCACGATCAGAATTAGAGACTTGAATGACGAGTCTATTAAACTTAGACTATTTCCCTTTTCACTAAGAGATAAATCCAAGTCGTGGCTGTATAGCTTGGCTCCTCAGTCAATTGAATCCTTTGCCCAACTTACTTCAGCATTTATTCAGAAGTTCTTTCCTAGGAACAAAATTTCGTCTGTTAGGCAGAAAATATGCACGTTTTCCCAGCTAGAGGGAGAGTCTCTGTATGTGTATGTAGAAAGGTTCAATGACTTATTGTCCCAATGCCCAGACCACGGAATAGAGGAATTAAGGCTAGTTCAAATCCTCTATGACGGTTTAGATTATGCATCTATAACCTTGGTCGAGTCTTTGTCAACCGGAGGGTTCGACAGTAAGACTCCTGCTGAGGCGATGAGACTTCTGAGGGATATCGCCGAGAAGACCCAGCAGTGGGAGAGTAGTAGAGAGCCAAAAAGAACAATTCTTCTAGGAAGAGGAAATGTTAATAGGGTAGAAGGATCTTTCGATTCAAAGGCCCAAATAGAAGCCTTATCTAGAAGGCTAGAACTGGTCGAACTGAATCAAGCTAGTAGTTCAGAACCCAACCAATTCGAAGAGCAGGCTTTTGCTCTTTATAATAACACTAGATTTGATAACCAGAGAAAGTTCGACCCATATTCGGAATCTTATAACCCTGGCTGGAGAAATCATCCAAACCTTTCCTGGTCGAAAGGCCAGGATCAAGGTCAGTTTAGTAATGCTAAAGGTCCTCCAGGCTTCAGTTATAAGAATTCGGCTGGTCCAACTCATCCCAACAATGACGAAAAGAATGAGCAGAGATTCCATACCTTGGAAAAAGCTATCTCTAGTTTACAAACCCAAGTCAGTGACATTGCTGTGGCTCTGAGAGAGCGAGAACTTGGTAGGTTCCCTAGTCAACCCGAACCAAATCCTAGAGGATCCAATGGAATGTTGACTGGTGAGAAATCATCCAGTCATGTGAATGCAATTAGTACCCTTAGGAATGGTAAGGTAGTGGATAACAAGGTAACTAGGCCTAATAGTGAACAAACTGTAGTTCACCCTGACCCAATAGTTGAAGAGACTGATAAAGCCTCTGAAGAGCCTGAGGCAAACCCTCAGAGAACCGATTTCATGCCTAGAGCCCCATACCCAAGGTTGTTAGCACCTACTAGGAGGGAATCCAATTTTAATGAAATAATGGAAGTGTTTAAGAAAGTCACTATCAACCTTCCATTATTAGATGCAATTAGGCAGATTCCTGCTTACTCCAAGTTTCTTAAGGACATGTGTACGCGAAAGCGAAAACTTAGCGTACATAAAAAAGCTTTTCTAGCTAGTCATGTAAGTTCAATTATACAGAGTAGTACGGCCCTTAAGTACAAAGACCCAGGTTCCCCAACCATTGCTTGCACGATAGGAAACTACCGTGTAGAAAGAGCTTTACTCGATTTAGGAGCCAGTGTGAACTTACTGCCGTACCATGTGTACCTTCAGCTAGGACTAGGCGAGTTGAAACCGACTCAGATGACTTTGCAGTTAGCTGATAGGTCTGTGAAAACTCCTCGTGGTGTCATAGAGGATGTTTTGATTGAAGTGGATAAATTTATTTATCCAGTGGACTTTGTTGTGCTTGATACCAGACCTGTGCCTGATCCAGAGAATCATATACCAGTTATACTAGGTCGCCCGTTCTTAGCAACATCTAACGCGATCATTAACTGTTGTAACGGTGTTATGAACTTGTCTTTTGGTAACATGACTATTGAGCTGAATATCTTCAACATTAGTAATCAACCACCTGAGCTTGATGACCCCACCTTAGAGACCGTCAACATGATAGAGACCCCAGTTCAGGAGTCATTACCAAACACTTTGATAGAAGAACCGTTAGAAGAATCTCTAGCCCACTTTGGATTAGAGTTTGATGAGTTAGGCCCATCAGAGACCTTACCTGTGATTGTAGCTTCAGAGTTGGATAGTGACCAAGAGAATAGGCTAGTAACCGTGCTTCAGGACAATAAGAAAGCCTTAAGAGGAACCGTAGCAGATATTAAGGGAATTGGCCCAACAGTTTGTATGCACCAGATCCATTCAGAGGAGGATTCCAAACCGTCTAGGGAGATGCAGCGTAGGCTCGACCCATTAGACGATCCATTAGAGAAATGCCTAGCCGACTATGGAATTGATAACGATAATGATAGTGTTATTAGTCTATCTAGAGACATTGAAAACTCTAAGTTTGGGGGTGACTGTCATTCTTCATGTGCTATGCCATTAACTCTTAAGAAGGTCCCTAGCTTGGGACCTGACATATGCAAATCTGCCATGGTACAAAATCATCGTCAAGCTAGATCCAATGATCCTCCTGTTCAGAAAAAAATTAAGTTGCCAAAAACCCATCCTCTGGTCGATGTGGTTTACCTAAATAGGGATCAAATTGTGTTCAGATTGTTTATCTTCGTAGCTTGCTGCAGTTTTCTTCTATTGTGGATAACACTATTTGATTCAGATGATCCACAGTTGTTCCGATTATTGCTATATGATTTAAAGAGGTAACTTATGCTCATACGACACGGTAACATCTTTCCCTAATTCCTTTTCGTGCAGTGTTTAGAAACATTGAGGACACTGTTTAATTTAAATTTGGGGGTATTGGGAGACTTTTTAAAGCTTTTTAAGATTTGGAATTTAGAAGCATGTGAACAATTTAGGGTGACACTAACCACTCTAGGTAGATGGAAACTTAGCCATTTCGGTATAAGGATTGGTGTGCCCAGCTAGATGGTCTATTCATAAAGGAGACGGAGTTCAGGTGTTAGAAATAACATGATAGTTGTCACCACCATATCACGTTCTGTTTTATTATTTGCAATTTCGTGTTTCTCTGAGAGTATTGGTGGGTCCTAGCATCGACGTGTTAATTAGCGCTGGAATGACATTTAGTGTGTAGAGATCATGCCCCAGTTTGAATAATATGTTATTGTTTTAGAGTTATGTGTGTGGTCCCCCTGTCTCCGTCGCCTAAGCAAGCGTGGAATGCAGGATCCATGGGATTACACATGTACTAGGTAAAAAAAAAAAAAAAGAAAAAAAGAAAAGAAAAAGTTAAAAAAAAAAAAAAAAATTGAAAAAAAAATAGTATTTGATATTTTCAAGTTCTCCCTGTCTCCGTCGCCTAAGCAAGCGTGGAACGCAGGATCCATGGGAACTTGTAAATATTTTAGTTAGTAGTAATCGTTGAAAATAAATGGGGAGTATCTCGACACACTAGGTTTCATCTCGGTACTGACCTTCAGACAGATATGGGACACATCGTTCGCCTCAGTCAACACTTGCAACCTTCTACAGTCTACTCTCATCTTCTAAGTCTTTTCATGTGATGGGTGGTTAGATAACTGTCTGAGTAGAACTCTGTTATCTTAGATATGAATTTAAGTATGCTTGAGTTAACACTCGTGTACAGCGATTGGACCATAACGGGCAATGATCCCTATAGCCGGCTGGCTCAGTAGCTAACTAACTAGCTTGTTTAGTGTCTATCCTTAATCATTCACGTGTTGCTAAAATCTAGATTCAGGTTTTGTGGGTATACCTCTTGTAAACCCTCACGAGACAAAACTCGTCCACTAGGGACACCTAGGGGTTTAACGGCTTACTGCATATGCTAAATGTAGTCGCGATTCCTGCGAAAGTGAGTTAGGATTTTTACTTTATTTTTAGAGTAGTTTGCTCGAGGACTAGCAAAATAGTAAGTTGGGGGTATTTGATAGACACATTTTAGTGTCTAAATTGCACCTTAATTTCTAGTGAGTTAGTATTCGATTGTGTGTCTATTACGTGTTTTTATGCTTTTGTAGGTACATTAGAAGAATAAAGATTTGTGGAAAAATTGGCTCAAAAAGTGTTCAAGGCACCCGGGAAAATGGATCAAAGCACCCACACTTTGGATTGGGGCACCCCTGAATCGGGCCAACCCAGCGAGTCAACCCAGCGAGCTGGATCGGGCCGAGTCACCGGGTCAACTCATCGGGCTCAACTGTTCTTTACTGGCAACACAAAATCAACGGGAAATCTGGTTTCTTTTGATTCCAGATTGTTCCAAATGTTAGTAGATATCCCACACAAGTTAGAACAATCGAGAAACATCAAAAAGATCCCGTGAAATCAGTTGAAAAATCATGAACATGGCCGGAATTTGGTTTCGATTAGGATTGGGATTTGTGGGCTGTTCTAGAGAGTTCTATTAGGTTTAGAACTCTCTCTAGGGTTTCTACTATCTATAAATACCAAGAGAAGCCAAGAGAATCGAGTACAAAAGCTTAGAGAAGATTTTAGAGAATTCCGGTCACTATTCCGTCACCGCCGACGAGCTGCTGCTGCACCGGCCGACTGTTCTTCATCCATCACTGCCGGAGAAGAAGACTCAGTAACATTTATAAGTGTTGCTGATTTGAATTTTCTTGTTGTCTATTGCTTCAAACCATTTGTTGCTTAAACTCTTCTGTAACAGCTGAACCCTCTCCTGTAACGCATATAAGAGTATCAAATCAGCTGTTACAGCGTTATTCAACCTTGTAATCAATATTTTGAGCAATGAAATCAACTTTTGAGCAAGTTTTCTTCACCATGAGCTAAGTCTATTTACTGGGATGATGGATAAGGTAATTTTCTCAATTTTATGTGATTTTAATTATTTTCTAATAATTATTTATAATTCTTTTATCATTAAAATTGCATAGTTTTGAATAGTAAAAACGGTTTTCTTTCAACAGTTGTGCTTTTGCTTGATGGATTATGCTTAGTTAATTAATTTTGATAGTCCATGCTTGTGATTTACCTCTGTTTATTAGCATAACAAAACCAATTTTGGCAATTATTTGTGCTTCAATTAATTTAAAAAGAATTATCCGATTAATCACATAGGTTGTTAGAATTACCTGATTCCTGATTCCTTGTGTTTTTAAAATTATTCAAAAATCATATTTAGGTTATTTAGTCTTTTTATTATTCCTGGAGTTTTCTAGAGTTGAGTAGAATCATTATTTTATAAAATCATTACCTTCACAAGTTCGAGAATCGAACCTCTTTATTTACCACTTTCTAAAATCACATCAATTGTGAACGTAGCTTGAAGCCAACTATGATGATGTCTTCATCATTACATTCGCAATTGACTAGGAGGAATAGAGATTTGAAACTACTGGGTGGAATTTGTTCTGTGATCTCATCAAATCTCTTCAATTAATCGAATGATGTTACGTATTAGTTATCTGGTTATTATCTTAGCCGATTCAAGTGTTTATTTGATAATTATAATATATCAAACTACTTATGTTTGTTAATGAATTTTTTCTTATTCTCTTTCTATTTGTGTTTTTGGGATGAAATTGTACGAAAAAGAGGCTACTGTCCACATAACTGAAGATAAGCCTAAGATAATGACGCCTTGAAATGTTGGATTACATTAAGGCTCAATCGTACACCAGCTGTAATACGTTGGAGGTTTCTGCGTGACTAAAACGATGATTGGCAAGGGCATTGGAGATTTTTCCGATCCCATCGACACGAGGAGATAGACAAATAGTTAGGTTGTTCATCTGCCGTTTCTGTCACGAGAGAGTTGTGTCGTAGGTTGAGCTTCTAAAAAAACCCTCGTATATATGCGTTTATAGTTCCATAGAATGGTTTTTTATATAAGGATAAAATAGGATTATTAGTTAGTAAATTCGAAAAACCCTTATCCTTCGTAATGGTTAAACAATCCTCATATTTATTTATTTGTTTTTTTTTCTTCTAACGAAACTCTTTAAAAATTAAGGCTAAAGATCTGCGTCAACAATTGGTTTAAGCCAAATTGGAGGAACAAACCAGAACATAGTAGCAAAGTAGGTTTTAGCCTATTGAGCCAAAGTATATGCTACAAAATTACAAGAGCGCGGTTGAAAACAAAAGATACAAACTACTAAAAGAGAGAAATAAAACTGAATGTCTTTAAAGGTTGCATCTGTCCTTTGATCACCTTCAAATTTTCCTGTTGAAAATTGGTCGATTAAGTTTTTAGCATCATTTTCAATGATGACATCCGTAAGTTTCAGTTCCACAGCTTTTTCGAGCACAACCCACATCGCCTTTGCTTCAGATTCTTCGGCTGACTCAACTTCAAAAGTAATTGATGCACACAAGGAAGCTTTATTGGAGAAATCCCTCGTTACATACCCTGCGCCATTATCCATAGTTATATCATCAAAAACACCATTAATGTTATATTTAATCCAGCCAAAAGGTGGGGGCATCCACTTGTGAAGACTACTGATACAAATGGTAGTAGGAATATGTAAGTTGGGTTTAGAAAATAAAAGCATGACTTTGGATCTACCTAGAACACCCGAATGATATTAATGATAGTATTAAATTAGATTAATGATTTTGATTTAATAGTTAGAGATAGAAAATTAGAGTTAGTGTTTTGGTTTTTGGAAGGAAGAGAAGTAGAAGGAAAAAATGTATTTTTTTGATAACCCTAAGTTTTGATTCACCCAACAAAATTGAGTGACTCCAGTGAGAAATTTGAGGTGGCTGAATCCCTATATGATAGAGAAACCAAATTTTACATACCTCATGATGGAGATCGTGATACACCCAACCAAAGATTGACTTTTTAGCTTTTCAGACCTGCTTACGGTTGGGTTTTTCCCTTTGTAGCCAACCGTAAGACTAATGTACGTTTAGGTGATGACGAACCTTTAACCGTAGTTGGGTTCCCAATTTTTATCCCGTTAGGGTTGGGTTTGGTATGTCGAACCCAACTGTAACTCAGTTACGGTTGGGTTTTGGTATGTCGAACTCAACCGTAAAAAGCTCCTTCAATTTTTTTTTAAAACAATTACAGTTGGGTTTTTAAAAAACCTTACCGTAAGTTCTACTGAAAAATACAGTTACGTTTGGGTTTTGAAGAACTTCCAACCGTAACACCTTCAGAACTTGATTTTACAGTTGGTTTTTGTTCAAAAACTCAACCGTAAATTACACTGAAAACTTAATTTTTACTAAAAATTCAATCAATCAAACAATTTTCAAACACAAAAAAGAAAACTAACACATGGGTTTGTCGAATAATACCTAACATAAACCATGCGTTCTTATTGGGGAGTGTGAAATTTTCCATCGATTGTTTCTTGGATTTCTTGATTGAGTTGTTGATGATGTATAATTTGTTGGTTGGGTTGTTGATGATGATGTTCAAGTAAATAAGAAGAATAGTTTTTGATTAGAATAGGGTTTTGATTTAGTTATTAGGTTGTAATTATAGAGGGAGGATAACTTAGACATTTTTTTATTGTTTAGGACACCTCTTAACTAACTATTTGGACACCTTCAATCCTGGAGAAACCCCTCTATTGGAACCATAAGCCCATATATGAGTTTTTTTTTTAAAGATGGGAGATTGGAAGGATCACATAAAATTTTGCGTATTGCACTGAAATGAAGCCCATCAAGCATCAGAAGGAAACATTAAGGTGATGGGTGGATCAGTTTGGTCATGTTTAATCAACATTGAGCTATTTTTGTTCGTGATAAATCAGACCAAAATAAATTATAGTGAAGTGACTGATTTGGGCGTGAATATTGCAGAGAAGAAAGATGTGTTGTATACAAATGGTTATCTGTCCATATCTTTGACAATGTGTCTTTACACTTGGTTGTTCATTAACGTTTTAATGTTAGGGGCGTTTTTATTGTCAACAAATACTTAATGGAAGTACAACAAGCACTGAATTTATTCAATTTTGATGGACTTTCAGGTTTTTTGGAAGTGTGGGTCCATATAGATGTTGATTTTAATCTATGGATGTCGATGGAGAACAAAGATGATTATGTTACTTGTTGGTCTATATGGACTACAATGGTAATCGATAGGATATGTCGAGTGAGGATGTATGTATTTGTTGTTGGGCCTTAGAGCAAGGACTATGGGATAGATTTTTTTTGAGTCTATTCCTATCAAACTGAATGAGAATCTATCTAAAAGAGTGAAAAAACTATCGTGGAATAGAGTGTAGAAGTCTATACGACAAGCCGTTCAAATTAGATAAAAATTCTGTACACATACTTTTTTTTTTCAAATCTTTTTTTTTTTGAAAAAAAAAACTGATGACATACAATTGGCCGTCCAAAAAAAAAACAAAAAACAACAACCACGCCGACATACAATATGCCGTCCAATATTTTTGTAAAAATATTCAAATTACCCGACTCTTCCAGGAACTCCCATTTTCTCCCATTTTCAAAAATCAGTTTCATCTCCTTTCTCTCTTAATTTCAAACCCTAACTTTCCTTTCTCTCTAATTTCGAACCCTAATTCTCATTTCTCTCGCAATTTCATTGCCAGAAGACGCACACCGAATAAAAGTAAAAAATTAATTTCGGTTAATTTTTTTCAAAAATCAGTTTCCTCTTCTTCTCTCAATTACTTTATCTTTTTTGTTTGTCTAGTTTGAAGAAGAAAACACAAATTTAGATAGCCTGATTTTGTTTGAGTTGATGTTTGATTTGCATGACTGTTTTGTAGATTATGAACTTAAGGTTTGACCGTTTGGGAGTTGATAATTGAGTTGTTAACTTAGGGTTTGCTCCATTATCTTCTATGGAAGGGAAAACAATGAATGTATCTCTAAACTTAGAGAACAAGGATAAAGTCAAATATAGGGGTGGATGGAGCCATATGAATGAACTCTATGAGATTGTAAGTAAATATAAAAAGTGTAATGAAATTATTATTGGTTGTAAATTGAATGATGTTTTTAAGATAAATCTTAGCAAAGATGATCGACAACTCGCCAATACAATTGTCGAGCGGCGGAGGGAATATACGAACACCTTCCACTTTCCTACATTTGAAATAGGTTTCACACCTAATGATTTCTCTTGGTTAACCGGAATATGAGTTGGACTTGGAGAAAATCTAGACTATAAGGAAAACAAAAAAAAATGTGTATTATATCTTGGGGTTTATTTGCCTAGCTTTTGCGAATTTGTTTATGATCGGGATAATGCACAGAAAGCCAAAAAATTGGGAAAAGATTACATTGAAGAATAATATTATGAAAGTGTAGGGAAAAGGGGTCCTTATGTAGAAGGTTATTTGAATTGCCATAGTGGTGGTATTCCACTAGGTCTTTTGGATAATTGGTTAAAGACATTTGGAAAAACAAATGCCGATGGATTAAAGGAAATTGGAAATTGCAAACCCGGACCACCTTTTCCTAATGGGTGCAAAGCAAGTTCCATCTAGCAAGATGCTTTCTTTTAGATTCTTCACTATCATTCCATAATAAATCTTTAATTTTCTTCTCAAGAAGCTTAATGATGAAGGCTTGTTCTTCGAATGTGTTGACTTAAACTTCTTGCTTCTCGTATAAGAAATCTGATCTTTCGTGTTAAAAATAAACATAACATATTTTAGGGTTACAAAAATTAAAATAACTTGTTTTGGGTTTACAACTCCTAAAATTATTTGTTTCGGGTTGACATATGAGATATCATATATCCAAAAGATGTTTTTTTTTTAAGAAAAAAAAAGAAAGAAAGTAATTGGTAATTCCTAGTTTTTGGATGACTTTTAGAAGTCAACTCGAAGTCAAACAAAAAACATTTGTTAGGAATGAATTTTTCTACCACTAGAAAATATTTTCCCTTTCCAACAACGATTACCATGTTAAAATAGGATATTCCTTGAAGCTACTGGGAAAACAAGAATGGTTTTTCATAACCAATTCCTATGGACCTATTCAAAGAAATCATCAAAATGTTATGTATGGACAGTGTGGGTGCACTTTATTAGTAGGCCGTCATGCATAGATTGATATACACAACTTGAAATCATATATCAATTTCACACATTTGATTGACCCCATATCAAAGCCTTTTCATTAGAACCACTGTCCTAATTAGTTAGTTCTCAAAACATATATAACAGGATAAACTAAGGTTTTACATAACTATTTCACAAAAATTTAAGCAATATGTAACAACAACTTAATTGATACTGAGAAACCTTAGGTTTTGATATTATTGAAAAGATGAAAGTCATTACAGGACTAGACATGAACCATATAAAGGAAAGAATACAACTACCAGGTGTAACCGGTTACTAACAGAAAATAAACCTACAGGTGTCTGTTAAAACAAAATAGCCACATGATTCATACACAGATTCTGTTATAAAATCTGTTAATTAACTATCAAGCAATATTAAACAACTGTCATCCAACTGTCCATATATTCTAATAGAGAATATGTGAGTCCAGTCCTTATACTCCCCACAAGCGATGCATGAGGATAATGGAGAAGCTTGAGTTGACAATTTAAGAAAGCTGGTGCTGGCAACCCCTTGGTAAAAATATCAGCCACCTGATCTTGAGAAGTAACAAACTGCACTTCAGTACAATATATAATAAGTAAATCCCTAATAAAATGGTAACCCAATTCAATGTGTTTTTCCCGAGAGTGAAAAACAGGATTTAGTGCAAGGATTCTAGCACTTAGATTATCACATCACAATCTAATTGGTCTTGGAAATAAAATCTACAACTCTCCAATGACTGATAAGGCCTTATACTCACCTTCAGCTGAAAACTTGGCAACAGTGGGAAGCTTTCTAGAAGACCAAGAGATAGGAGAACCAGAAAAAATATGCATAACCTAGCTGTAGACTTATAGTATCAGGAAACCTGCCCAATCAGAGTATGAGAATCCGGTCAAAGTGCAGCCACCACTAAGCAAAACAATTCCACATCCCAAAGTGCCTTTTAGAAACCTTAAAATTCTCTTAGCCAATAAGAAATGAATATATGTATGAGCATACATAAATGGGCTCAGATAACTGACTGCAAATGATATGTCTGGCCTAGTCATTGTAAGATATTGTAAAGATCGTACAATACTTCTGTAATGTGTAGAGGACTCTAGCAAATATCCATCAAGTATAAATGCTTTCTGTCCTTTGACAACTGGAGTTTTACAAGGCTTGGCTTCAAGCATCTTGGTTCTTTTTAGTAAGTCCAAGGTATACTTGTGTTGTGTCAGGGTGATAATACTGTCAGATGAATGTTTCACTGCCTCTATGCCTAGAAAATAGTCAGTATCTCATAGATCTTTTATGGAAAATTGATTGCTAAGATGGGTAATGATGGAGTCAACTAGAGATAAAGAACTACCAGTGAGTAGTATATCATCCACATATAAGAGAAGGATTAGCACGTTTGATCCAGAATTGTAAAAAGACATTGAGTTGACATAGACCTGAAAAAACCATGTTGTAGAAGAAAATTGATGAATCTTTCAAACCAGGCTCTTGGTGCCTGTTTGATCCCATAAAGTGATTTCTTAAACTTAAATACATGAGTAGGTTTGGAAGAATCAACATAGCCTTGAGGCTGGTGTATATAGACATCTTCATGCAAAAGTCCATGCAAAAATGCATTGGACACATCTAGTTGTTTGACAATCCAATTGTTAGTCAGTGCATGAATGAAAACAAATCTAATAGTTATTTCCTTTACTACTGGGCTAAAACTATCATGATAATCTATATCATCCTCTTGATGGTAACCCTATGTTACCAATCTGGGCTTAAGCTTTTCAATAGAGCCATCTGACTTGAGTTTAATTTTATACACCCACTTTGAACCTAAAACATTCATACTAGGATCAAAAGGAACATAGTCCCAAGTTTCATTTTCTTGCAAAGCATGATATTCCTTGTTCATAGCCACTTTCCATCTAGGATCTTTCATAGCAGATTTAAAAAGTTTTTGGTTCCAAAGGGATTTGAAGAATAGAGGTGAAAACAATATGTATAGGATGTTTAATGAATATATATGAGCAACAAAATTAGGTGGGAGAACTTTAGGTACAAAATTACATGTCATGGATCTGGTAATCCTTTTTGGCAAAGAAGAAAGCAAGCTAGCATTGTGCTCAGCAGTAGAAGCAGTTTCTAGTAGTGAAATCGGAGATGAATCACCAACAGAAGGACCCCCTGATTCAGCTTCAACAAATTGAGATGTTGGAGTAGTAGAAATAGAATGAACATCCTCTTGTATAAAAGTATCATTAGGTGAAGTAGACAGACTAGGTGAGTGACCATTATCAGTAGGAGACGTTAATAAAGTATTTTGAAGAATAGCTTAAAGTATGGAGATTCAAACCGTAGTATTTGATAAAGAATTAGAACAAGATGCTTCTGAAGTTGGAAATGGAAAGATTATCTCCTCAAAAACCATGTCTAGAAATAAACACCTTCTTTATGACTACATCATAACACCTATAACCTTTGTTAAAATGACTATACCCCAGAAATGTACACAAAGTAGACTTTGGACTAAGCTTGTCCTTTCTAAAATCTGACAGATTGGAAACATCCAAGTATGCTTTAAGTTTTCCCTTGACCAACTCCAAAGCACTGTCACACTGAAATTTTAATTTTAGATCCCGATTTTATAACCAATATTACATTTGGATCCTATAAATTTTAAAATTGGGGTTTGGATCTCAGGACTCTGGTTGACCAGTTTGATAGTTAGAAAATCTGGTTAAAAAAAAAGGAAATGACCAATTAAAATTTAGCTTTTGATTTATTACTAACTTTGCCATTTGTTTAATATCCTCAAGTCGTGAGATTATATCTTAGGAACCTAATTTCTTTTGCTAACCATTAACGCCTCATTCAACACCTCTAAAACCTGCATATTTCATCATCTTTTAAAAATCTTCATCAAGTGAATTAAAGATCAGAATCCCTTTTTCGTGGGTGTTTTTCTCTCCTATCTAACTCTGCAACGAACGCAGTACGAGAACAACGACAATGAATTCTTAAATATCAAAACATCTCCATCATCAAAATATCGTCAATTCTTTATCATCTCATCCAGACAACCAGATTGCAATGAAGACCTAAAAAAACATCCGAACTCTAACTTCAGATGGTGTTTCAGTTTTCTTAAATTGCCTTGATGATTCTACTAATGATACTAAACCCATTGTAAAGAATTTTTTTTTACATCTTTTAGAGTTTTTATGTTTTCTCCTACTGATTCAGTATTAGAAATGGCAAGAATGGTTGAATCTTATGTCAAAGAAACAAGGTACCAATCTCTGTATCTTCACTGTTGGTGGTGATGGTTTAATAACCCTTGATTAAAGGTCCAAAGAATTGTATAGTAATAATTAACAACAACAATAGTTTGAAGTGCCTTTATTGTTGATTGTGCTCCTGTGATCGAAATCTTACTTCACTAATACATTTGTGACAGCGTGTTGAGCTCACCCGAATTGAAATTAGGGGTTTTGCTTGAAATGACTTCATTCATACTAATTTGCATTGAATTTATGTATCATCATCAGAATTCCTTCAATTTATGAGTTTATGAATTTATGAGTTCACTGATAATATTTGTTTCCATAGGAACACGATTTTCTTTTTTAACGGAAGAGATAGTATAACGTGTCAATTGATGTTTGTTAACTAAATAAATAGTTTAATTAAAAATAAAATTGTGACGGTTAAGACTGTCAACCACGGTCCTGGGACCCAAACTCTAATTTCAAATATTTTGAAAGTTAAATTCAACAATGATTATAAAGTTGGGATCCAAAGTCAAAATATCCCAAATCTTAATTGTATGTGACATAAATTCAGCATTGGTTTTAAAGTGCTTAAAACTCTCTAAGCAATCAAATCTTACTTTCATGGGATAAACTGATAAGTTTATGATACTGGTATGAAAAGTTCGTTCAAGACTTATGAAGATTTGAATTTATATCTAATTTCTAAGATTAAAAATAACAAAACTCAAATAAAATTGCTAACAAGGTTGAAAGAAAACTAAGGCTAAGATTCCACTATTTTCCAATTTTTAAGGTGATTTAATTCAATAATTATAATTATGCAATTCATACATTTAATTTGATTCTAAAATATTGCAACAATTAGATTTTCAAAATAACAATTGTATGTCGAAAGCATGGAACATCAAAAACCCTAGGCCAAGCATGTACCATCAAAAGAAATCACAATTGTTTAATAAAAATCATTAAATCAATTTTTAACCAAGGAATATAATCATAAAAGAATTTCATAAATTAATTAAATTAATATTACCATATATTTATTGGAAAAATAACTTCCCCCGTCGCCTCAGCGATGGGGTTTAGCTCCTCATGTTGGAAACACGCTTAAAATTTGTATCCATTGCTCAAAAAGGTGTTTACAAGAAGAAAAAATATTTAACAAAGAGAATTGAGACGTTTATAAACGTTACAGAAGGTGCTCGGTCGCTGAATGTAAAAGAAAAAGACCACGGTCTCTTTTATGACGTTATTGGCTTCTATGACAAAGTTTTTCGTTTTTACGACGAAGCTCTTCTTCTCTTCTTTACTAGCAGCAGCAGAGTGTCTGCAACTTGATTTTTTTTTTTCCAATTCTCACTCTCTGTTCAACCCCAAACTCTCGATAACTCTACTCAGACTCCCCAACAACCTATATATACACAGAAGATCCTCCAAATCATAGGTAATAACTCCAAAATTCTTCTTTCCTTTCACGGGAATATTTTTTCCTTTTTCTTTTCTTCACGCGTCTACAGTGGAGATTCTTGTGTCTTCTGTTGATTCTAACACTCCAACACGCTGAGACATGTTTTAGCTGAAGTCAAAAAATTCCCAAGAAACACGCAATCTTTCCAAATATAACAAAAAAAAATCCCGAGAATATTACCATGCTCTGTTTTGCTTCAAATCGATTATCCAGCCCAATTTGATTGAATCCGACAACCATACCATCGTTGTATAGCCCAAACAGATCCATCCCAACCAAATCCAACGATTAAATCTCTCCCAAACAATTCCAAAAATCGAACCCTAATTCTACAACCTTTTTCCCGCCAAAATTCGGTTTGAATTTTGAGAAGAAGATGTTGTCCCCCTCTCCTCTGCTGGGGTCTCTTCAGCACATGTCCTGGGGTGCCTATAGTAATTTTTCGAGCCGATTTTTCCAAAAATGTTTATTCCCAAAAACACCTACACATACATAAAAACACAATATTAGTACAAAATTGAGTTCCAACATTATAAAGATTGGGAACAAATTAGACACATAAATGTGTCTATCAAATACCCCAAACTTATTATTTGCTAGTCCTCGAGGAAATCTAATCTAGAAAATTCTAACTCACTGTCACTGGCATCGCGATTGCACTTAGCATGTGCAATCAGCCTTTAAACCCCTGGGTGTCCCTAGTGGACGAGTTTTGTCTAGTGAGGGTTTACAAGAGATACACCCATAAAACCCTTACTTCAAACTCTAGCTACTTGTAAACGATTGAGGGTACACACTAAACATGCTATTTAGTTGGCTACAAAATTCTTTGGCCATGGAAGGAATTACCCTTTTTTGAATCCAATTATTATACACGAGTTTTTTCTCAAGTGTACTAAAATTCATATATAAGAAAATAAAGCACTACTCAGAAAGTCGTACAATGGATCACAATACTCGGAATCTACCAAAGTTCAATCACATGGATAGATTTAGAAGATGGGTATGGCGATGATGAAGTTTGCATATGTTGACTAAGGTTAACGGTGTTTCCCATATCTGTCTGAAGGTCAGTTCCAGGATGAATTCTAATGGATTGGGATACTCTCCCATTGGTCTTAATCCTTATACTAATATCGACTCAGCTGGTATATACAAGGGCCCAATCGGTCGATTTTTTTTTTTCTTTGATTTATTATATATATGTATTTTATTTTATTTGAACTTAATAAAATACAATGATGGGGCTTGATCTCAACCACTCTACTTCATCCCTACACTGATAAAAATTCGATGATGGTGCCCCACCAAATCACTTAGAGAAACACATAAAATTGCAAAAATAAAAACAGAAGGTGATATGGTCGAGGTAGACTCCGAGATATGGTGACGACTATCATGTTATTCCTAATACCTGAGCTCTGACCTTTTATGAATAGACTCTTTAGTTGGGTCCCTTAACTCTTATAGCCAAGAGGTTTGTTTCCATCTACTTAGAATGGTCAGTGTCATCCTGAATTGTTCACAAGTTTCTAAATGTTGGAGTTTTTACTACTATACTAAAAGTTTCTCCCATATCTCCAAACTTAAATCTAACATTTTCCTCAATGTTTCAAATTAAAGAGCGATACCAAAAATATAGGTAACAAGAGGAATAAAGAGATAAGTCAGAAAGATAATACATGAGTGAAGCGTAACAATCCTTCTCCGGAGAATAAGACAAAAAATAAAAACAAGAAAATAAAAACAAGAAAATAAAAACAAAAACCTACGAAACTTACTAATTTACAACAACAACCTTGATGGTCAATCAAGGTAAGCAGGGACCTCCTCAACATCAACTGCAGGAAAAGGCTCTAAAAATGGTTTCAATCTCTGAATGCAAACTTTGAAAGTAATTTTACCATATTGAGTCTCAATTTCAATAGCACCATGAGGAAAAACAGTGCGGACCACAAAAGGACCGGTCCACCGAGAGCGTAACTTCCCAGGAAATAAATGCAAACGAGTATCATACGTAAGAACTTTTTGACCGGGAGAAAATGACTTTCTTAAAATATTTCTATCATGCACAATTTCATTTTGTTCTTATACTCCTTAGCACTATCGTATGCATCTGTACGAATCTCTTCCAACTCATTGAGCTGGAGTTTTCTATGAACTTCTGCATTGTCAAGTGAAAAATTAAACTGCTTTACATCCCAATATGCTCTATGTTCTAACTCAAAAGGAAGGTGACAAGCTTTTCCAAATACAAGCATATAAGGTGACATTCTAGTGGGGGTCTTAAACGTAGTACGGTAAGCCCATAAGGCATCAGTAAGCCTCAATGACCATTCTTTCCGATTAGGATTAACTGTTTTCTCTAAAATACATTTTATTTCCCTGTTGGAAACCTCTACTTGACCACTAGTTTGTGGGTGATATGGGGTAGCTATTTTATGGGAAATACCATATTTATTCATCAAAAGCTTAAACGGTCGATTATAAAAGTGTGACCCTGCATCACTAATTATAGCTCGCGGTGTACCAAAACGTGCAAATATGTTATCATTCAAAAACTGGACTACAACCTTGTGGTCGTTTGTTTTACACGAAACCGCCTCAACCCATTTAGAGAGATAGTCTACAACGACAAGTATGTAAAGATTACCAAAAGAATTAGGAAATGGACCCATAAAATCAATACCCCACACATCAAAGACATCAGTAACTAAATTAGGGTTCATAGGCATCATATTATTACGAGAAATGGTTCCTAACTTCTGGCAACGCTCACAAGAAACACAGTAACTGTGGGAGTCTTTAAACAATGACGGCTAGTAGAATCCAGTCTCTCACAGAAGGAGAATCATCAGGGAAATCAATAACAAGCCTAGATAAGTGGTCTGCTACTACATTTTCTGCACCCTTTTTGTCTCTAATTTTTAGAGAGAATTCTTGTAACAAAAGGATCCATCTAATCAATCTAGGTTTAGTATCCTTCTTGGAAAGAAGATACTTCAAAGCAGCATGATCAATAAAGACTATGAATTTAGAACCTAAAAGATAGGATCTAAACTTGTCTAAGGCAAAAAAATGGCTAATAATTCCTTCTCAGTGGTGGTGTAGTTCGGTTGGCTGGGCATCATTTAGAGTTTTGTTGGCATAGTAAATCACATGAAGTAATTTGTTTTCTTGCTGACCTATCACGACATAATAACATAATCTGAAGCATCACACATGATCTCAAAGGGTAGGTTCCAGTTAGGTGCCTGGACTATAGGGGCGGTAGTGAGCAAAGTCTTAAGCTTCTCGAAAGCCTCTAAACAAGCATCATAAAAGACAAACTTAACATTTTTTTCCAGAAAATTGTAAAGAGGTCTAGAAATCAAGCTTAAGTCCTTAATGAATCGATGATAAGAACTTGCATGCCCTAAGAATGACCTAATATCTCTACGGTTTTGGGAACCTGTAAATTCTTAATAAGGTCAACTTTGGATTTTTCTACCTCTATACCCTTAGAGGACACGATATGCCCTAGAACAATTCCTGATTGAACCATAAAATGACATTTCTCCTAATTAAGCACTAAGTTATTTTCCTTACACTTATTCAACACTAATGTCAAATGATGCAAGCACTCATCAAAATATGAAACAAACACTGAAAAAAATCATCCATAAAGACCTCTAAAATCCGTTCTACCATGTCAGAAAATATGCTCATCATGCAACGATGAAAACTAGTGGGTGCATTACATAAACCGAAAGGCATGCGTCTATACGCCAAGGTACCAAAGGGACAAGTAAAAGTGGTTTTCTATTGGTCTTCTGGGGAAATAACAATATTATTATAACCAGAATAACCATATAACAAGCAATAATGACTATGTCATGATAATCGCTCTAGCATTTGGTCGATAAAAGGAAGGGGAAAGTGGTCCTTCCTTGTGACCTTGTTCAATTTCCTGTAGTCAATACAAACGCGTCAACCTGTGGTCATTCGGGTTGGGATTAACTCATTATTATCATTCTGGACTACAGTGATACCTGATTTCTTGGGAACAACCTGAACGGGGCTGACCCACTTACTTTCTGAAATATGGTAGATAATACCCACATCTAACAGCTTAAGCACTTCCGTTCGAACTACTTTTTTCATGTTGGGATTAAGTCGACGTTGCATCTCCCTAGATGGTATGGTATCATCCTCTATATGAATATGATGCATACAAACAGTAATACTTATACCCTTAATATCTTCTATGGTACACCTTAAGGCTTCCTTGTTGTCTTGAAGCACGGTCACTAGCCTACTTTCCTGATCACTATCCAAGTCGGATGCTACAATCACAGGAAAAGTCTCAGATGGGCCTAAAAACACATTCTTCATGGTATCTGGTAGTTGTTTGAGGTCCAACTTAGAAGGCTCTTCTAAAGAAGGAATTAGGGTAGACTTAGTAACTGGTAATGGTTCGAATTTAGGTCTCCATCCATTAGTAGTGTCTATCAAAGGGGATGAATCTAATATGGCTCATTAGTCACACTATCATCATCAAAATCAAACCCAAAGTGGGATAGGCATTTCTATAATGGATCTTCTAACAAAGTGTTTTGTATTGACTCCTGAACTAATGTTCATATCATGTTCACCTCTTAAATGTACGTGTCATCTAGCTCAGGGGTTTGCTTACTAATATTGAAAATATTCATCTCAATAGTCATTTACCAAAAGACAAATTCATAATACCATTTCGACAGTTTATGATCGCATTAGATGTAGCTAAAAATGGACGACCTAAAATCACATGTATCTGATTCTCTGGGTCAGGAACAGGTTGGGTATCTAGGATAACAAAATCCAGTTGATAAATAAACTTGTCGACCTCAATAAGAACATTCTCTATAACACCACGAGGAATTTTCACCAACCTATCAGATAACTGGAGTGTTATCTGGGTAGGTTTTAACGCACCAAATTCTAGCTGGAGGTATACATGATACAGAAGTAAGTTCACACTGGCTCCTAAGTCAAGTAACGCTTTCTCAACACGGTAGTTACCTATTGTGCAAGAAATGGTAAGGGAACCTCGTTCTTTGTACTTAGGAGTTGTGTTGTTATGGATAATTGAACTTACATGCCTAACTAAAAAGGCTCTCTCCTGTACACTAAGCTTTTGCTTTCGGGTACAAAAATCCTTAACGAACTTGGCATAAGTAGGAATCTTCCTGATTGCATCTAATAAAGGAAGATTTATGTTGACTTGCTTAAAAATCTCCAATATATCATTAAAGTTGGATTCTTTCTTAGTTGGTACTTGCAATTGTGGGAATGGGGCTCTGGGAACAAAATCGTATTTCTCAGGAACCACATTAGACTCTTTAGAGACTCTATCAGTCTCTTCAGTTACTGGCTCAGAAGGGTAAACTACATCATGTTCACCATCGAGCATGGTTACATTATTATATACCACTCGACCACTCGTAACGGTTGTAACAGAGTTCACATGATTGAACTATTTCTCTCTTTTAGTATTAGGATCTATTTGACTAGGGAACCTTCCGTTCTCTATCTCACTTAGAATCTTAGCTATTTGGCTTACTTGAAGTTCTAACTTAGCAAGAGTCTGAGCACTAGTTTGAAAATTATGCTTGGTTTCTTGTTGAAAACTAACCTGGATCTTTGCTAACATAGAAAGAGATTCCTCTAATTAGTCATTCTATTCTCAGAAGGGATTTGAGAGTAAGTTGGCTCTAATGGGTTCTTGGGATAACTAAACCCTGGTGGAACTTGAGGATTGCTAGTCTGTCATTGATTCTGACTTTTAAACCACGAAAAATTAGGATGTTTTCTCCAACCGGGATTGTAGGTTTCCGAATATGGGTCAAACTTCTAACAATTTTCAAACCTAGAGTTGTTATAAAAAGTGTAGGCTTGCTCTTCACTAATCTGTCCTTCCCAAAACGAATTATTAGGCTCTATTCCACAACTAGAGATTTGAGATTCTTTATTCCTATCATCGGGTTTAACAAAAGACTTATGTTTAGACTTACTCAATTCTAACGCTTTTAACCGTCTAGATAGAGCAACAAACTTAGGGTCTGACTCAAAAATTGTATCTACCATGTTGATGCTGCTTCTATTGACCAAGAGTCTTTTAGGGGGTTCAACACAAGACTACCACTGTTGGGATTTTTCAGCCACTTCTTCTAAAAAGGTGTAGGCTTGATCAACAGTTTTATTCTTGAACCCGCCATCACATAAAGGCTCGACCATGGCTTTGGTCGAATAGTCTAAACCCTCATAAAGAATCTGGACTAGTTTTATTTTCTCTAACCCGTGGTGGGGACATTGAGACAAAAGATCATTGAATCTCTCTAAAAATCTATAAAGATATTCTCCTTCTTGTTGCATACTAGCACTAATTTTCTGCCTAATGGATGCGGTTTTATGCTTAGGGTAAAACTTCTGAAAGAAGGCAGTAGTAAGTTTATCCCACATTTTTAGTGACTCAGATGGTAAGTTATGTAGCCATGAATTGGCTTTATCTCTTAAGGAAAAAGGAAACATCCTAAGTTTTAAGACTTCATCACTAAGGTCTTTAATCCTAACTGTTCCGTAAATTTCCTCAAAATCCCTAACATGAAAGTAAGGGTTGTCATCATCTTTCCCTAAAAATATAGAGACCATCTGAATAATACCAGGTTTCAACTCATAATTATCCGTAACGACATGCAATTTAATACACGATGGTTGGTTGGATCTAGTTGGGTACATATAGTCTTTCAAAGTTGTCATTGCTGGCACAATCGAAGTACTTGGGGTACTTTCCTCACTCAGAGATAAGTTCTCAAAACAGAAGTTTCCAAAGACATGGCTCTCAAAAGAAGAATCTTCGAGCTCCCCGTTTTCACAATAAGAACTACTAGGTTTTTCACTGATTAGACGACCTAGATTATCTTTTTTCCAAGCCTGCTCATGATGATGTCGAGCGATCTTGGCATACACTAACGAAATTTGTGTACATGCAAATGCTGGGTTCACTAATTTGGATAAGCTTGGGTTACCACAATAAAATATACCTACAGTCAAAAAGACTGGTCAAAGGTACAAGGCTGGGGTTTGTGGTGTTTCGGATAATAACTCTCAAAAGGTTCACCGTACTTTCCCACAAGTTTTCCTACAAATCTATCTGACGAGAAATACAATTGGTGTGTACACTTGTGTTTTTTGTCATAATAATAATAATAATAATAATAATAATAATAATAATAATAATAATAATAATAAAATACAAAAAATAAACAAGCAAAAAAAAAAAAGTCCAAAACAAAGAAATAAGAAAAATAAAAACTAACAAACGCAAATAAAGTTTGAAAATAAAAATCTTCATCTTGCCTCTGTTCTTTTCGCTTTAAATTTTACTCCAAGTCTTTTGGCTCAATTCCTCTTTGTTTCCATTCCAAAACCTGTATCAAAAGAGAAATACCCAAAAACGTAAAATAGAACAAAAGAATGAAAAAAAATAATACAAAATAAATAAAACTACTAATAAATAAAACAAAACCTAAAAAAAAATCTAAAAACAAGTCCGCATCGGCGGCGCCAAAAGTTGATGAGTTTGTGATAGTGGTAAGAAAAGTTCGTTCAAGACTTGTGAAGATTTGGATTTAAACCTAATTTCTAAGACTAAAAATAGCAAAACTCAAATAAAATTGCTAACAAGGTTGAGAGAAAACTCAGGCTAAAATTCCACTATTTTCCAATTTTTAAAGTGATTTAATTCAATAATTATAATTATGCAATTCATACATTTAATTTAATTCTAAAATATTGCAACAAGTAGATTTTCAAAATAACAATTGTATAACGAAAGCATGGAACATCAAAAACCCTAGGCCAAGCATGTACCATCAAAAGAAATCACAATTGTTTAATAAAAATCATTAAATCAATTTTTAACCAAGGAATATAATCATAAAAGAATTTCATAAATTAATTAAATTAATATTACCATATATTTATTGGAAAAATAAATTCCCCCGTCGCCTCAGCAATGGGGTTTAGCTCCTCATGTTGGAAACACGCTTAGAATTTGTATCCATTGCTCAAAAAGGTGTTTACAAGAAGAAAAGATATTTAACAAAGAGAATTGAGACGTTTATAAACGTTACAGAAGGTGCTCGGTCGCTGAATGTAAAAGAAAAAGACCACGGTCTCTTTTATGACGTTATTGGCTTCTATGATGAAGTTTTTCGTTTTTACGACGAAGCTCTTCTTCTCTTCTTCACTAGCAGCAGCAGAGTGTCTGCAACTTAATTATTTTTTTT
>JAJJMC010019832.1:5635662-5688953 GCA_023531435.1 Papaver californicum
CTCTCAAGGGGGGGAATCCCCAATGAGAGCACTAATTATTGCCATTGTACCACCGATAATGTGACTGACCGGAAAATTTTCGTTTCCAACGCTTTGTTTAGGAAGCTCCAACTCTCCAATGCACCGCAAAACTGTGTAACCGAGCTGTAACATTTCGGTTCTTATCAAGTACAAGCATTGGTCATGCCTGGGGATAACACATAAGTCAATGCAGTCATATTCTTCGACTGCTTACTCCATTTCGACCATATGGTGGATGCATGCATTGATCTTGGTCGTGCCAATGGTGCAACAACCAGCCACTTGTCATTTTTACTTTACATCATCCCCTGATGCAAATGGACCAACGTAAGCTTCCATAAATCGTAATCTGGTTTATCTTTCTTTCTTGGTCATTCCCAGTTCGTAGTTGGTACATGTTCCAACATCATATAACTTGATAGGAAGTATGAACATCCTTTAAATGGACAACTACTACTTCATTAAATATTATAACTACAATCATCTCTTTCCTCGCACGCCGAGCCAAATGATATGAGTTCCCTAAATTGTAATTTGGTTTATCTTTCTTTCTTGGTCATTCCCAGTTCGTAATTGTACATGTGCCAGCATCATATAACTTGATAGGAAGTATGAACATCCTTTAAATGGACAACAACTACTTCATCAAATATTGTAATTAAAATTATCTTTTTCCTCGCACGCCGAGCCAAATGATATGAGTTACCAAAAATATTGGAATGCAAGGAGGTTGCCTACGTACCCAAATCTGTATTGCAAAGAGATCAAACACCCATCCTAATATCCTACTCGAATAGAACAAGCAACTCCGGCTATTAATGAAAAATAAACACCGACGCCAATGGGTTTACCCATCATTCCAAGAGTTCTTAGCATATAAAATCCGCAACGCCTAATTCATATAGGCCAATGGACTTTTCCATGAGTGTAGATCGTGAGTTTTTGACAAGGGTTGAATTATAAATTTTCCCTCTGCCATGGCAGTAGGGACATGGAAGTATTTGCGCATATTTCTAACTTTATACCAAAACATAAAATACTGCATTTCCACTTATACTCCGAAAGTGAATTAAGAATACAGTCTCTACAAATGGTTACATGCATCCTAGAATGATCTTCTAGCCTCTCTAGTACTCATAATATTTATGCCATATCGAATCAGTCTCAAGTCGCACAAATTCCATATCTGAATTCCTTGAACTCGTCTCGAATGCGCATCGATGCTCCCATAACATCTACCAAATCTGGGAGTAGCTGATGCTTAATCCCCACAAAAAATACATTTCTATCTTAAAGCCCTTTTTGTAAAGAACACATCACAAACTATTGTCCTGAGCTTAAAATATGTCACTTCAGCACTTTGCTCAGGGACAAGCATCAAATTATGCGTTGTTCCTCTTGGATAAGCCACAAATAAAGAACAATGCCTCCAAAAACCCATTGTGCCTCTGATTTAGGCTAACCATATCCTTTTCCCATGTTAGCACCATACTAGCACTAGCCTTCTAGCTTAACAACGCATTGACGCTAGCTTCCTAGCTATGGGCACTAGAAGCGCTAGCTTCCTTGACCAATAACCCTGAAGCGCTAGCTTCTTTGGCTTACCAGCCTCCTAGCCTGAAGTGCTAGCTTCCTTAGCACTAGCGTCCATGACTAAAGCTGTACCTTCCCTTGGCCAAGTAGCGTCCATGATTAAACTGCTACCTTTCCTTGGCCAAGTAGCGTCCTTGACACTTGGATCAAGCTTCCTTGGCCACAGTCTTCCTCGGCCACAATATTCCTTGGCCATAATCTTCCTTAGCCACAATGTTCCCTAGCCGCAAGCTTCTTCAGCACAAGCGTCCTTGACACATGCGTTCCAGCCACAAATGTTCTTGATCTGACGATCTCACTAACGTTCCCCTGGCAATAAAAGTGCTAGCCTCCTTTGCAACTAAAAGACAACTTCCTTGCTAGAAGCTAGCACATTAGCCTTACTTTCAAGACGGTAGCATATTCGCTTTTACGCCTAATGAGCTAGCACATTACCATTTACGCTAAGAAGCTAGTGATAGCCTTGCTAACTACTTCCCTCATAAATGCGCCATTCTTTTAGTTATTGGCCTAATTCTAACTTTAACCTTATATGGTTTTCTAATAATCCTTCTTGCTTAAGAAGCTCTTCCCAATCTTGGCCTCAAGCGTTTTTCATACTTATGCCAAGTTACTTCTAAGCTAACATTTGGTTATTAAAATTATGCCATGCTATTTCGAAGTTAGCATGTGACCACTAATCAGTATGATTATTAATTTAGCGAGTTACGCAACTTGCTTCATTTACTTAGCGAATCATTTGATTTGACTTGACCTAATAAAAATAGTAGTGGTCCACGATTCCACTATCATTCTACGAGATATCAAATACAACACATGGGGGGATTCTCATTGGGGTATTGGTCTGGAGGTCTATGATAATCGTGTGTTGTGGCAAGACATCTACGAACAAAAAGGTAATAAGTAATGAGACAATTACAAGACATTTGAGGGAACGAGGAATAGTGGTCATACAAGTCTTCCTTACTTTTCAGACATGATTCCACTACAATCTCCACAATCGTTACTCCTTCACTTCTTCTGTAACTTCCACCATTTACGAGAAATCAGTGTGTCTCCTTTGAACTATAAATAGATGGTTTCATCTATTCAAAACAAGACAGAAAAATCTAAGATATACAGAATTAACGATTCATCCCACAGTTAATCCTTTCTTCTTTACACACTACTTATCACACTGAGATTTCTCAACCTTCTTTACTTCCCTCCTTTAAGACCTACCCAATCTTCTCCACCTTTGTAATCGAATCAGGAAGTGAACGGCCATTTCTTGGTTTAGGCTCGTCCTGTTCGGGATTGATCTCTCGAACCTACTTGAAAGTTTTATTTTATAATATATTTGTTTAATCTATTCGAAACAAGAAAGAAGAAACTAAGATATACAGAATTAAAGATTCATCCCAGAGATAATCCTTTTGTATTTACACACTACTTATCACACTGAGATTTCTCAACCTTCTTTGCTTCCCTCCTCTAAGACCTACCCAGTCTTCTCCACCTCTGTAATCGAATCAAGACGTGAACGGCCATTTCTTGGTTTAGGCTCGTCCTGTTCGAGCTTGATCTCTCGAACCTACTTAAAAGTACTATTTTATAGTACATTTGTTTTTACCCTAAAACAATGAGATACTTAAGATTGTGTCTAACTGATCCCTTTTAGTTTGCACATATGTATTCTCTTGTTCGAGATATGCAAATTGTCGCAATATTCATGTTTCCTTCGAAATATACCAAAATGGTGTATTCTCGGTAACTAACTCAGCAACATGATGCTTTCACATTGTGATGCATCCTCGGGGGTGCAACACAACAACATGATGCTTTCACATCATATGCTTCCCCAGCATGCAACATAGGTTAGACGATTCATCTTGGCTTATATCCACTTTCATCCAGTATCTCATCTCCATATATGTCTTATTAACAATTTTAGATGTTAGGAATTTCTCCCACTTTGATATGGAACAACTCCCATGTCCCTTTCACAACATAGTGAATACCAAATTAATTAATGCATCTTTCGGGTTAATGATACATCTCTTCAAGCGATATATATAGGGAAACTAATACAAAAAATGTATATCTCCAACAAGCAATGCAGCTTAATGACACATTTGCATCATAAAGCTTCATCGCGAAAGCAACATAGCACAATGCATGCTTGGGCATATGACTTGACTTTTACTGACACCGAGGCCTTTTCAGCATAATTAGTTTCAGAGTTGGCAAAAAGCTCTATAGTTAAGTGTGCTCGGACAAGAGTAATCAAAGGATTGGTGACCACCCGGAAAGTTGTTGATGGATGACCGCAGCGGTGCCCGTTGAAAACCCTATAATGCATTAATTAGGGTATATCATTATTTATATTACATGCAGTGAACCACTGCCAAATATTAGGTGTTACAATGATGCGTTACATAAAATGAGACCCATTACATATAAAGAAAGTTACTGTAAAAAAAAAACTTTAACCTTAAATACTGCATGCGTTGATTAATTAACACAACCCTAATTAAAAATATACCAAATTAAAACTTAAAACAACATCGGTTGATTACTAGTTCTCCTTTTTCCTTCTTCTTTCTTCCTTCTTAATAATCTTTTGAACCCTAGCAAATGCATCTTCTTGAGCATACCACACAGGCACAAGTGTTGTTTCTTCTTCCATTCTTGATAAATAAAATAAAATATATTACAATAACAAAACTCATGATGCATATGTATTTCATGGTTGTTGACTTGAGAAAACTAGCAGGTGTTGATTTTCCACTTGATTGTACATTATGTGGAAGATTAGAAGATGTTGTGGTGTATGACTCTGATAAGAGTCGTCCTTAACATATACATGCATTGATTAATTAGCATGTGTTGTACTTTTTCTTTGTTTATACTATATAAATTAAATAAAAAAGAAAATTAAAAATTCATAAAAAACTGCAGAATTTGTAATATATTTATAATAGTAAATAGGCAAGACTTGGCATAGGCACTGGTTCAATGACATACTTGGAAGCAGAACTAGTTTAGGCCTTTTCTCGAAAATCTTATCTGCCCCTCTGTTGGTAACGGGGAAGTAGCTTCCTCTTTTAGTTTATAATACCATTCCAAACTCCTTCCCTGCAATGAATTCAATTCATACACATTCATTCAATAAAACCCATCATTCATCATCTCACTGCAATTCTTATTACGACAGTGACATATACACCATCTCTTCTTCCCTGTGTTCTTGCTTGCCTTCAATTGTTGTTCAAATACGATTCCCTTATCATCAGTTCCAGATTCATTACATCTAAACCCATATTCTCACTCAATCACGGTAACAACTAATACCCATCCATCCATTTTCTGTCAATTCAATTTCAAACAGGAAAGATATAACAACTACTTCTTATTCTTCTATCTACAATTTTTCTGCCACAATAATCCTTCTACAACGTGATTTTTAAGCTTCGAATTCCTGTCAATTTTTCCACTACTTAACTAAAAACCCGCCTTTCTACTTGATTCTGTAAACAACTCTCAATTCATTTGTTTCACTGTCAACACCCAACTCCTGATCTTCTCTTGTTCTCATTGGAAACTTTCTCGGAATTCAGAGACCCATAGACTATCTCTATTGCTTCAACTGTTTTAACTTCAATACTTTTCCAAACCACAAAATCCATCACTTACCAAACCTCTTTTTCCGGTGGTGGAATCAGAATGTCTGATTAACCCCTAGTTTATAAATATCAACTCAGATCCAAAAATTATAATACCATGTCGCTTTAAATTCAAAAAATAACCAAAACCCTACCACTGATTCAACTACTTCATTACTAACTGTAGATGGTGAGCTTTTGACAAGGGCTAGAATTGTAAAATCGCCCTCTACTAAGCAACAAGAATATATATGTGTATATTTATATACATATGCTTAATATAAAATATTGTGCTTCTATATATATTTGACAAGCGAATTAAGAACAAAAATTCTATCTAAATAATATAAATTGTCCTTGTAGCCTTATCAATACTCATAATATCCATGCCATATCGATCTAGCTTCAAGTCGCATAAGTTCCACGGTTGAATTCCTTGAACTTTCCTCGAATGCGCTTCAATGCTCTAGCAAAATCCATTAAACTCGGGAATGTCTAATGCTTAAACTCTTAAAAACATTATAGCTTAATACTTCATTTACAATGAATGCACCTCAAACTGCTCTCGTGAGCTTAAAGTATGTTACTTTATCACTTTACTTAAATATAAGTCACAAATAATATGTCACTCCTCTTGGATGCGCCACAACTGAGAAGCAATATCACAAAAGGCGCATTGACACTAGCTAGCCACAATAGCGTTAAAAGCGCTAACTTTCCTGACACTGAAACTTAGCACCTGAGAAGCGCTAACTAACCGAAAATGGTATTGGATAACACATTTTATCCTATTAAGGCCTTAGCAAACATATTGCCACCTTAGCACCTAAACCCTAGCACCAAAATGCTAACTCTAATCTAAGCGCCAAATACGCTAACCCTAGTGACCAAGAACGCCACAATGCCTATGCGCCTCCAAAGCCGCGTCCCCAGCCCCGTGACGCCCTTGCCAGCTCCGTGACGCCCTTAAATTCTCCTTGGTGCCCTTGGCTCCAATGCATCCCTAGAAAAAGCTCATGTAATCCCCTAACTTATGACACCATAGCTCTTCCGCGTCCCTTGTTAGCCAGTGCGTCCAAGGCCGTAACGTCTCCAAGCTAGCGCTTTTCCAGGCAAATGCGCCTCCAGGCAAATGCGTCTCAAGGCCAATGCGTCCCATGCTAGCCTAGCGCACCCTAGTGGCCAATGTGTCTCTTTCTAGCCTAGCGCGTCCTCAACTAAGGTCGATGTGTTCCTAACCATACTTAGCGACTTAGCCTCAAACGCATTAACTTTAATGCTAACTATCTATCCAATTGGGGTGCTAACTTCGAACCTCCTTGCTACTAGCTTCCTAGCCCTAGTATAATTAATATTTACTAGAAGTTGTGGAAATTTGTTTTACTCCTGATACATTAGCATACTAGCCTTTTACATTAAAAGAGTTAGCATATTCTTATTTGCGTTAAGTAGCTAGTGTTAGCTTCACTAGATACTTCCCTCAGAAATACGCCATTCTTCTCAATATAGGTCCAACAATAAGTCTTATACGAATTCCAGTATGTCTCATTGCTCAAGGAGCCCTCTACAACATTTGGCATCAACTGCCTCTCAGACTTACAATAAATCTCTTCTGATCTAATACTTATCCTTTAAATATGCCATATTACTTTCAAGAAAGTACATGGCCACTGAACTTCTCATACTCGACACTAATCAGTGTGACTATCAATCCAGTGAGTCACATAACTTGTCTCACAGACTTAGCAAGTCATTTGACTTCACCTGACCTAATCAAAACCATAGTGGCTTATGAATCTACTATTTCTACGAGATGTTAAATACAACATGGGGGATTCTCATTGGAGTATTGGTTTGTCAGTCTACGGTATCGTGGGTGGTGATACAACCCCCACGGACAAGAAGGTAACAAGAAGTGGGCGTTACAAAGCAGTTGAGAGGATGGGGAATAGTGGTCATACAGGTCTTCCCTACTTTCCGGGCACCACAATACTACAATCTCCACAATCATCACTTTTCCATCTCTCAATAACTTCCACGACTTACGAAAAATCAATGTCTCCTCTTTAAAATATAAATAAATGATTTTTATCTATTCAAAACAAGACAGAAAACACATAACAGACAAGATAATCAGTCTGGAGAAACAAAACCTACAGAATTAGTGATTCCTCTCAGGGAATCCACTTTCTTCTCCATACATTATCACACTGATATTTTCTCAACCTTCTTTGCTTCCCTCCCCCGAGACCTACCCAAATCCTTTCCATCTTTGTAACTGAAGAAGGACGTGAACGACCATTTATTGGTTTAGGCTCAACATGTTTGAGATTGATCTCTTGAACTTATCTGAAAGTACGATTTCGCAGTACGCTTGTTTTCACCCCAAAACAATTGACGATCACAGCGGAAGATCAACCTCTTGATTACAGAAAACAATTTCTCAATCATTCAAGATGGTCGGTCTCAGACTAGATCTTACAATTACTGATCCCAATTCCAACCCTTCCGGCACAAATGGTGATTTCCCTAATGGTGCTCTTTTTACCATCAACGACACTACTGATGACCTTTGCTCTAACAATGTGAGGGAGATTAGAAGTGTTCCAGATCCAACACCACTCATGATGGCTAAGCTTAAGCAAAGACAATAAATTATGTTAAGAAACTTGGCGAGGCTAGAAGACTCTCAAAACTTCATTCTCGATTTTTTTCATCGACTAACAGGAGAATTAGTGGCGCAGTGCTGTTTTCAGAGAAGACTTACCGTCCCTAGGGTTGGGGACTCCTTCCCAAACAAATGTGCCCTCTCCACACCACATCAGGAGTTTCATTACCTGTGAGAAGCCAGTGAATCAAGAAGCAAATTGCTTGGTAGAAAACCTATGCGAACTGCTACACTTCTCGAAACTCCAACACAAAGACGTAGTTGCTGCCCTAAACCGTGTTGCTACTGATGCACATCTGATCCAACTCTCTGAAAAGGTACCATAAATATTTGCGTTGCCTCACCTTTCTGTGAGTAATATCACCTTCACCAAAGAGGACATGATGGACGAAGAAGTACACAACCGAGCCTTGTATGTGACTGCGTACCTCAAAGACTTTGAGTTTCGAAGAGCACTAGTCGACACAGGCGCCGCGGCCAACATAATCACTCTTAAGACCCTTAAGACTGCAATGGTCCGACCGAACAAGATTGTACACTTTCCTATTGTGATGAAAGACTTCGAAGGAAATCACACCAACACTTAGGGACACGTTTTTTTAGGACTCAAAATGGGACTTATTCGATCAAAGGTGAGTTTCACGTTATTGAGAAAGAACCTGAATATCATATGATACTGGGAAGACCATGGCTTCATGAAAATAAGGTCGTCCCCTCGACTTATCACCAATGCATGAAGACTGTGTTAAATGAAAAAATAATCCGAATTCCAGCGTCTTCATCTCCCTATGCTCCTGTTTACGGTGTCGAATTATTCGAATCGAATACCGATGTGCTCGACTTCTCTGGAAAGATCCACAGAACTCCACTGCCCAGTTGGACAACCTTTGAAGAGTCCGATAGGGAACTGTCTGTAACCAAGGAAAGAGGTAAATTTTCGGAAATGAATCTCTCTACTGATTTTAATCACGATTTTCTAATGACTACCAATGCGCCGAGCCACACTCATGGAAAGAGGGAGCATAATTTCGTAAAAAAGCTACGACACCGAAGGAAGAATTGTTTATCTTCGCCGCCGCTGTTAGCAATAAACAAGGGATACTAGTGGAGGGTCTCCCTGCCCATAATGCAACCTAGCACACAGCCTGGCTAAGATGAAATCCCAGATGCTCCACAATAATTACAAGATGGTACTGATTCCACCACGGACTCCATTAAGACAATCAACATCGAAAATGAAGAATCACCCAGACTCATCTCTATCAGCTCCACCCTGTCGACGGAGGAACGGATGGGACTCGTGCGACTCCTTAAGGATTATCAAGACGTGTTCTCCTGGACCTATGAGGAGATGTCGGGTCTTGAGGACAAGCTGGTCACCCACCATTTACATATCATACCTGGTTCCAAACCTGTCAAGTAACAACCGAGATAATTCAAGCATGAACTCGAATAGCAGATCAAGATCGAAATCCAGAAGCTACTCACAACAGGCTTCATCAAACCTATCCAACACCCCACTTGGCTGGCCAACGTGGCGCCTGTCAAAAAGTAAAACAGTCAAATAAGATGTTGTGTTGATTTCAGGAACCTGAATAAGTGATGTCCTAAAGACTACTTCCCTATCCCCAACATAGATATGCTCGTCGATGCGACCATTGAACACGGTATGTTCTCATTTATGGATGGCTATAGTGGTTATAATCAAATAAAAATGTGTGAGCACGACGCCAGCAAAACTGCATTTCGAACCCCTATTGGAAACTTCTACTGCACTGTGATGCCTTTTGGTTTGAAGAATTCCGGTGCCACTTATTGGTGAGCCATGACAAATAATCTTTCATGACATGATGCAAAAACAAGTAGAAGATTATGTGATGACGTGGTCGTCAAATCCAAAACCCGAGCAGCTCACCTAGAGGTTCTGCGACAAGTCTTTAAAATATGTCGCGAATACAAATTAAAGATGAACCCTTTGAAGTGCGCCTTCGGAGTTTCCTCTGGTAAATTCCTTGGGTTCTAAGTGACAACAGAGGGAATCAAGGTGGATCCAGTTAATACTCAAGCCATCACCACCATGCCTCCGCTAAAAACTGTGAAAGAACTTAAAAGCTTTATGGGAAAAGTGTCATATATCAGACGTTTCATCCCGGAGTTAGCTCAAATTGTCGCTTCTTTCACGCTACTACTAAAGAAAGGAGCAAATTATGTTTGGTCCTCTACTCAACAAGAAATGTTCATCAAAATCCGATAATTATCATTATCTCCATCCGTCATGAGGCCCCCAGTCCAGGGATGCCCCTTGCTTCTATACATATCCTCAAGTGAAGTCGCTACCGGGGACCTCCTCGCCCAAGAAGACGAAGAAAAGATTGAGTATCCAATCTACTACATCAGTCGGTCATTAAAAGACATAGAACTCCGATATCCTAAAGCAGAAAGGGCATGCCTGTCACTAGTGCACGTTATTCAGAAGTTCCAACATTACTTACTTTCAAGCAGGATCGTGCTTATCACCAAAGCTGATCCTATCATATTTCTACTTTCAAAACCGGCCCTAATAGGCAGACCTGCCAGGTGGCTACTTCAGATGTCAGAATTCGACATAGCATGAATTTCCCCAAAAGCAGTCAAAGGAAAAATAGTAGCAGATCTACTAGCGGCTTTCCCAAGAGAATGTATGACCGCTTTCCATGAAGAAATACCCGGGGACTTCCCCGAAATCTCTATTGTTAAATAAGAAGCATGGTTGCTATACTTTGATGGTTCATCTACCCCCAGTAATGATATCGGAGGAGCTGGCGTGGTACTAGTCTCCCCAAACGGGGAAGTCTTCTCGTAATCATTCAAGCTCGACTTCAAGTGTACCAACAACTCTGCGGAATATGAAGATTTCCTACTAGGTCTCTCATTAGCAAGGAAACCAGGCGTGATGCACCTGGAAATATGGGGTGATTCAAAACTGCTAGTCAATTAGATAAATGAAGTTTACTCGCTTAAAAAGGTAAAATTAACCCCTCATAGGATAAAAGCTCAGAAATTACTAACTCATTTCGCTAAAGCCGTGGTGGTTCATGTTGGTCGAAGTAATAATAGACACGCCAACTATCTCGTCACGTTAGCCTCCAAACTTCAATTTGAAGGAGCAGAAAAGACCGTAATCGTACAGAGACACATTGTACCCTCGACATGGTTAAATCAACCCGAACACGAGCAAGTGACTAACTGGAGAACACCAATCATAGAAGAACTCAGCATCTCACTCCCTCAGAGGAAAGTCATCCTCAAAGACCTGAAGAACTTCTTTTACTCCACGGGGAGCTATATCACAGGAATCCTGATGGGTCCCTCTCAATATGTCTCGGAGATCAGGAGGCGCAATTGCTACTTAACCACGTTCACAACAAAGTATGTGGGGAGACAATGGTCGTTACTCTCTACCGCCGACTCCAACGTCTAGGGTAATATTGGCCTACGATGGAGACTCAATCTCGAGCACTACAAGGATCCTGTTCTAACTGCCAAGCACATCCACACCAACTAGAATCCCTAATGATCCATCATGATGGGGACTGGAAAGAGCCCTACATAAAATACCTACGTGATAACTCTCTTCCTCCAGAGAAGCGAGAAGAAACCAGACTGAAGCAAAATGCAAAGAGGTTCATCCTTCATGAAGGGATCCTGTACCGCAAGATTTTTGGAAGAAACCTACTAAGGTGTCTGGAAGGACCCGAGATCCCGACAATATTAAAAGAGGTTCATGAAGGAAAACGTCAAGGCAAGAGGTAATTGTTCCTTCAGATTCATGAAAGGTATTACTGGCCAACCACAGAAGATGATGCAACCGCGTTTGTCCAAAGGTGTCATCAGTGTCAGATTCATAGAAACCTCATTCATACTCCATTCCTTCCTCTACACTCTGTAAGCATCCCCTTCCCTTTCTACAACTGGGGACTAGATCTCATCGGCAAAATCAATCTAACATCATTAAATTAACATGATCATATCATCACAGCCACTGAGTTTTTCACCAAATAGGTTGAGGCCATCCCTCTTAGTAACACGACTGGAGCAACCATAAAGGCTTTTATCAAGGAATACATTATATGCAGGTTTGGTGTCCCTAAATACATTGTTACAAATAATGGTACTTGATGTGGTTTGTAGATTGTGGTAAAAAGGGTACAGTTCGCTCGAACTTGTGAAGACTGAATTTAGATTTAAATAAACTAATTTTTAAACTAAAAATATGTACAAAATATGAAAATAATATTCAAAAATACTAAGGTTATGGATTTCACGATTAACCAATTAAAATGATTTAATATAATTATTATTTATGCAATTCTAACATTTAATTTGATTCTAAAATATTGCAAAAAGTAGATTTTCAAAAGAACAATTTTATATCAAAAGAATAGAATATCTAAAACCTAGGCCAAAGCATGTACCATCTAACGAAATCACAACTGCTTAACAAAAATCATTAAATCAATTTTTCAACCAAGGAAAATAATCATAAAAAAATTACAAAAATTAATTAAAATAGAATTATACCACTTTTATTGAAACAATGGCTTCCTCCGTCACCTCAGCATATGCGGTTTAGCTCATTGTATTGGAAAAGCCCTCAAAATATATTCCATAGCTCAAAAAGGGCTTCCAATGGTGAAATACAGGAGAACAGATACGCTTATAAGCGTTACAAAAGATGTTCTCTGAGTTACAGAAGAAAGAAAAGAAAACAGAAGGAAAGGACGGACTTCAGGTGCTGTTGAAATAAGACTGCTTCAGTGCCTGCGTCAGCGACACTATCAGCGACAGTTTCTGGGCGCCTTATGTTCTTCCCCTTCTTCTTCACCAGCAGAAAAACATTTTTTTCCTGGAATTTTTTTCTTTTGATCTCTGGCTCACTCTGAGCTATCCATCCCCCCCTTGAGCTCTCACCTCTCCTCTCTATTTATATTACCATCAGAATCAGCCCAAAAATCTTGTATTAACTTCTCCAAATCTTCAATCAATTCTCACAGACTTCTCACCGAAAATATTTTCTTTAATTTTTTTGATCCTGATTTTGTCACAGTGGGGGTGTTTTTAACACTTTTTAAGCCAATTTCCTCCATAAAATTTTATTCTTCCAAAAACCCTAAAAGCACATAAAATCATATTATTAGTACAAAATAAAAGGACTATTAATACAAGTATGGGACTAAATAAGACACATAAATGTGTCTATCAGTACTCCTTTTGCTAACCATACCGTGATAGACCTACTCCAAAAGTACAGCACCAAGCAAGTGTTTTCTACCCCATACTACCCATAAGAAAATGGACAAGCAGAAAATACCAACAAAACACTGATTCAGATTCTTAGTCGTACAGTATATGATAATCCCAGGTTGTGGCATGAACAATTTCCCATGGCGCTTTGGGCATACAGGAAGACACCAAGAAGCTCCACAAGGACTTCCCCTATTCACTTGTATACGAGCCCGATGCCATCCTCCCCGCCGAGATCAAGATCCCTTCAGCTCGAATTACAGCAGCCAGCCGAGTATATTAGGATAAGGCCGAGATCCCCAGGTTCCAGGTTACAGAATTGGACCTCCTAGAGTCAAGAAGGTCCAAGGAAGAAAGATATACAAAGGCATCAACGAAGAATTTCCAAAGCTTACAACAATGCAGTAAAACCCCGAATGTTTCAGGTCGGGGACTTGGTACTCAAGACAGCCTAACATATCCAACAAGACATGTTTGCTCCAAAATTTTCTTACGTGATTTTTAAAGAAGCAACAAGAGGATACTGCAGAATAATAGACATGAAGGGAGTCGCAGTGGGAAAGGTAATCAATGGCAAATGGCTTAAATCATATTACGCCTAAAAAAAAGAGAAAATTTTTCTTTTCTTTCAAATTTCAACTCTTTAATTTCAGTATCATTTCTTTTCGATGAATATTCAAAATTTAAAATTCAAAACCTTCTATTATATCAATTCAAAATCTTATTATTGACTCAAACCTCACCCACTCTCTAGAAAAAACCTTCAAGTAATGAGTAATTCCGCCTATACAACATCTTCATTAGATACTGAAACCCTTAGGTCCTAACTTTCAAAACTGAAATAATTTCTCAATCTTAGCCGACTCCCTTGATAAGACCTTCTCCTCCTCCAATATGGATTTTAAATAAGGAATCACTTTAACTATGATATCTACATGATCTGTTTCGATAATATCGAGATGCTTGCGAAGCCAACTCACATCGAATTTCAAGACTTCACAATTGGTTATCATCTCATCCCACTTCCGTATTTCCTGACTGGTAACTTCACGAAGTGACTCCTTGCTCATATCTTCAATTATAGGAAGAATACCAACAATAATTGTCAACAGAGCGGGGGAAAAGCCTTTCAGTAACTCTGAAGTAGCAATGTGGCCATACCTTCTCCAAATTTTGGTATAAAGAGTACCATAGCATTTTGGTACTATGAAGCCTCCCATGACATGGTGCTTACGAGACATGGACTTCATATGCATCTCGAAAGGAAGGCCTGCGGTTGGGTATTCATGAATGTTGAGACCAAGATCGCTGCTCGAAAGATTAACTGGTGGGTCAGAAGGAGTTTCAACCTCGGTACCACCATCTCTTTGGTCCTCGGTAGAAGGAGACCCTCTGGATTTTCTCTTTCCTTGGTACGTGTCCAAAACCCTCATCTTCTGTCGACAAAATCAGATCAAAACATCTGTATTGGGGTGCTTCCATGAATCAGAGTAAAAGAAGAAAAACTTACTTATAGTGGTAGGTCTGTTAGACCTGGTGATATTCGAAGATGAGCTACCCTTTATGATAGTTCTAGCCCTCAACATGTACGAATCCTTCTTGGTTTGGGGTTCCTGCAAGAAATATGAAGAATCACCCAATAAGTTGGTTACTCATAAGTACCAGAGTATATAAGAAAGAAACGACTCTTAATGGACCAGGCACCCACGAGCTGCGCTTAACAAGAAGATGATCCTGATCTGATCCGTTATTATCAGACATGATGTTATAAAAGGATATTGGAATCCGCAAGCAGTAAAGATGGTGAAATTAGTAGGAAAGAAAATTCTAACAAACTATTCACTTATATAGAGGAGAAGTAAAACCCTAATTTCAAATTTCAAAATTCAACGGGGACTCCTTCCGAAGGGAAAAGATCAAAGCATAGCCAACAAGACCCGGAAGGTAACTGTAATGACTCCTAGGTTCCGTTGGATAATAAGGTCGTGATCAAGCTATGCATCTCACCCAAGTCAACAATATGCACGGAGACCAACTGTGAAGAAAGTCAATCAATAACGTCACCTCTCAAGAGAACCTGAAGGAGGAAGAGCGTTAGCCGTACCTCTCCTGGCTTACGGAAAGTTGGTACTTCCAACAGGAATATAGGCGCCTACTATCCCCAACCAAACTTCGTGATTAAGGGCACATATCTAAAACATCCAAGAAGCTAAGTACACTTCCTTCTACTCTTAAAATTCGAGTTATGCACATGTAATCATTGAAAGCATATTGTCACCATCTAGTACTTATTGTGCAACATTATTGTTCCTCACTAAGCATGGGACTTAATGTAGATGGTGAGTTTTTAACAAAGGAGAGAATTGTAAAATTGCATTCTACTAAGCAACAAGAACATATATGTGCATATTTATGCGCATATGCTTAATATAGAATATGATGCTTCTATTTATATTCCGCAAGCGAATTAAGAACACAGATTCTATCTAAATATTCTAAATTTTCCTTGTAGCCTTACCAATACTCATAATATCCATGCCATATCGAACTAGTCTCAAGTCGTATAAGTTCCATAGCTGAATTCCTTGAACTTTCCTCAGATGAGCTTCGATGTTCTAGCAATATCCATTAAACTTAGGAATAGCTAATGCTTAGACCCTGACATACATTATAGCTTAGTACTTCATTCGCAATTAATGTACCTCAAATTGCTCTTTTGAGCTTAAAATATGCTACTTTAGCACTTTACCTAAATATAAGTCATAAATAATGCGGCACTCCTCTTGGATACGCCACAACTGAGAAGCAATTGACATAAAAGGCGCATTGAATCTCCGAGCTAGGACAGCCATAGCAATTTCTCATATTAGCGTCAAGTTATAGCTAGCTACTTGTCTTAGCACCGCATTGGTACTAGTTAGCCACAATAGCGTTAAAAGCGTTAAATTTCCTGGCACTGAAACTTAGCACCTGAGAAGCGCTAACTAACCAAAAATGGTCTTGGATAGCACATTTTATCATATTAAGGCCTTATCCAACATATTGCCACCTTGGCATCTAAACCCTAGCACCAAAGTGCTAACCCTAATCTAAGCGCCAAATACGCTAACCCTAGTGACCAAGAACGCCACAATGCCTATGCGCCTCCAAAGCCGCGTCCCCAGCTCCGTAACGCCCTTGCCAGCTCCGTGACGCCCTTGCCTTCTCCTTGGTGCCCTTGGCTCCAATGCATCCCTAGTAAAATCTCATGTACCTCCTAACTTATGTGCGCCATAGCTCTTCCGCGTCCCTTGTTTTCCAGCTCGTCCAAGGCCGCAGCGTCTCCCAGCTAGCGCTCTTCCAGGCTGATGCGCCTCCAGGCCAATGCGTCTCAAGGCCAATGCGCCCTATGATAGCCTAGCGCGTCCTTAGTGGCCAATGTGTCTCTTGCTGGCCTAGAGCGTCCCCAACCAAGGACAACACGTTCCTAACTATACTTAGCGACTTAGCCACAAGCGCATTAACTTTAATACTAACTATTCTATCCAATTGGGGTGCTAACTTCGAACCTCCTTGGTACTAGCTTCCTAGACCTAGTATAATTAATATTTACTAGAAGTTGTGCATATTGGTTTTACTCCTAAGACATTAGCAAACTAGCCTTTTACATTAAAAGAGTTAGCATATGCTTATTTGCGTTAAGTAGCTAGTGTTAGCTTCACTAGCTACTTCCCTCATAAATACGCCTTTCTTCTCAATATAGGTCCAACATTGAGTCTTATACGAGTTCCAGTGGGTCTCCTTGATCAAGGATCCCTCCACAACATTTGTCCTCAAAAGCCTCTCAGACTTACAATAAGTCGCCTATGAGCTAATACTTAGCCATTAAATATGCCACATTATTTTCAAGAAAGTACAGAGCCATTGAACTTCCAAGACTCGACACTAATCAGTCTGACTATCAATCCAGTGAGTCACACAAATTGTCTCACTGACTTAGCAAGTCATTTGACTTGACCTGACAATCAAAACCATAATGGTTTATGACTCCACTATTTATACGAGATATCAAATACAGCATGGGGGGATTCTCATTGAGGTATTGGTCTGGCGGTTTACGATATTTTGGATGGTGACACAACCCCCACGAACAAGAAGGTAACAAGAAGTGGGCGGTTACAGAGAAGTTGAGAGGATGAGGGGTAGTGGTCATACATTTCTTCCCTGTCATACATGTCTTCCCTACTTTCCGGGAACCACCCCACTACAATCTCCACAATCATCACTTTTCCATCTCTCAATAACTTCCACGACTTACGAAAAATCAATGTCTCCTCTTTAAAATATAAATAAATGATTTTTATCTATTCAAAACAAGACAGAAAACACATAACAGACAAGATAATCAGTCTGGAGAAACAAAACCTACAGAATTAGTGATTCCTCTCAGGGAATCCACTTTCTTCTCCATACATTATCACACTGATATTTTCTCAACCTTCTTTGCTTCCCTCCCCTGAGACCTACCCAAATCCTTTCCATCTTTGTTATCGAAGCAGGACGTGAACGGCCATTTCTTGGTTTAAGCTCGTCCTGTTCGAGCTTGATTTCTTGAACCTATATGAAAGTACCATTTTGCAGTACATTTATTTTCACCCTAAAACACTAACATATCATCAAACAAACAAAATTAAACATTCATTAACCTAATTTGACCCAAAAGATTCAATCACTTACTTGTTTTTCATCGTAACATCTTTGATTATCTTTAATAACAACAGTAGTAACCAAATAAACAAAATAACTTCGAATACCTCTAATCAAAACATGAATTTGGCCTTCATAATTTCCCGCAATATCCCACCCTTTCTCTTCCCTAACTGATGTGATCTAAATGATGTCCGACATGAATATGGAAATACATTATATATCCCATCTAAAACCCAATATATCACCGTACAAGCTATTAATCTCCACCGTCAATTAAAATGGCAAACGTGTAAATACATTAACTAACCAATGTTAACTTTTCTAACGGTTTGGTTAGTTGTCCGTATTGACTGACAGGTCAATGACCCAAACACCAAAACGGATAAACTTACTTTCCAAACTGAAAGACGTATCAAAATCTACGATCCAAACACTAATTTACTCAAAATTAAATCATAATTCCAAGTAAGAAACTCACCAAAAAAAACCCAAGGTAAACAAAATATACTCAAATATATTTACAATATATGTCATATGTGTAATATTTTTTATTCTAAAATGTAATAAGTATCAGATGAATCACATATATTTTGTATATTTAAATATAAAAGTAATACATAAGTCACAAATTAGAAACAACAAGTTTTAGGAAACTTATATTATGTAAGATGTTATTTATTTTTAGTTTAATTAAATAGGTGGCCAAGAATTTGTTCCAACTCACAAAGCATAGTCAGTGTATTTTTCCAAATATATCTTTAAGTTTGTTTATACATTATTCACCACTGTTTTCCTCCAAATGAATCAAGCCGTATTTTTCGTATAAGTAATACCGTATATGCATAAGACTCTTTTTCTCAAACAATGGTAAGAAGTTATATAACATAAACTAACACTTTTACAGTGAGTTCAATTCAACCTAGCTAGCAGACCTCAACCTATAACTGGTCCCAACTCCTAATTCCTTTTCATGGTTTCTTCTAATATTGACCACTTTTCTTATTTATTACCCGTAGTAGTACTAAGGACTGACATGATGCAGAAAAGATACAAGGATCATAATGCAATTAGTTTACCAATTTGACATCTATGATTCACAAGGTTTTCGTTGCCGTCTATTGTTCAACTGACTGAATGCCTACGGAAAACCAGCAAATGGCTTGTTCCCTTGCTGTGAAACCAGTTCATTCATTTATGCCTTTGGTTCCATATGCCATTTAATAACGAATTTTGTTTTATGAACCTCTAAAAATATATTTCAGCAGTATCTTAACGTTGTTAGTTATATTTCCATGGGTCATACCGCATTTAAGTTTTTTTTCTTAAACATTTCTTTGGTTAACTCCGTGGTTTGTATCTCTTTTATTTGTAGGGGCCGGATGGGGTTATAAGCTTTTACCTTTTTGGTCAAAGCTTTCACATTTTTGGTTGCTCTCACGGGTGATTTTGAGATAATGGATTCTAGTTGAATGTGTATAAGTTCACAAATGGGGACAAATTATGCTGGAACTGTTCCACAGTGTGGAAAATTATCTATAGCCTAATTTTATTTTTATTTTTGTTTATCACAAACCCAACAAATAAAATTATATTTTTTTTTTCCGGACTTATTCGATAAATTAGGATTTTACAAAACTATTTAGAATTGAAATTATTTTCACGTAAAATCATTAATCTCCCTAATTTCGTGTTTAATACACTAGTTTTCACATCCTAGTTTTCGATTTTTTCTTGATAATCAAGAAATTTTAGCAAAAAATATAAAAATATTCTGGTACGTTTTTGCTTTAAAAAAAACTCTATTTTATCGACTAAACCCGGAAGGAGGGATTATCTATAAAGAACCCAAAACTAATTTAGATTACATAGATAATCTTTTATTTTCACTTATTTTAATCAAGAAATTATTACGTGGTTAAAAAAGATCAGTTATGAATTAATATGATAAATGCTAATCCCTAAAAAAATCTTCACTTATTTTTATCTCCCTATTCTATCTCCCTGAAAACATCTACATACAAACTCTTTCTTTTTATTTTTCTCTCTCCTCCTTATGTCCCACAACTCCTTTTTGTAAACTTCCTCTCTAATTGCTGGTTTGGTTAAAAGTGAAAACACAATTTTTACTCCATTGGTATGTGAAAAAAGAGTTTACTACTCGAAACAATTGTAAAAAAAAAAAAAATTATCACTCAAGTGAAAAAATGGTCTATCAATCGAAACACCGGTGAAAAAAAAATTTATCACTCGAAACACGAGCGAATAAAGAATTTATCATACAAATATGTCTGTTGCTGAAAGTTCAAAATAAAAGACGCAAAAAATAAATAAAAATCACTTGTCAAGAAAGTATGCGCATCAAAACACACAAGCATAATTTTTTGTCCGTGGGAATTGAATCCACATCTAAATGGCTATAAATCACCTGATTTACCGTTTGAGCTAATACAACAATAAAAACCTACCTATTTGGGCCAAGACAACACTAAAAACATAAGATGAAGCAAAGATAATTAATCACAAGGAAAGAAATAAAAAGCCACGGTTTTCCTTAAAAGAAATGTGTCTGGAGAAAATGTTTTTTTTCGTGCAAAGCAATAGATTAATCTAATTGTACACTTGAACAATCTAGAAATCAATCATAAGCCCTAGATTTAGAAAAAACAAACGATAAAATAATTAAAACTCCAAATAAATTTGTATAACTAATAAAGCTTCATGTCTAGAACATTGAATTAATCCTTAATCAACAAAAGAATTAGCTACTCATAATACAAAGAAGAATGGTTTGCCCTCAAAGGGGTAAACCCTTGGTTATAAGTGTAAAAGATGTGATAAGAGAAGTAGAATGGTATAGATCTCCTTGTTTAAGCCTTAAATGTCTTCTTTTATAACCTTTAATGTTCACCCTCAAGTTTCCTCTTTCTATGGTTTAGAATCCTTCAGGGACCGTGTTTCCTTGAGTTAGAAGTCAATTCCGCATCCAAATATGTCCCAGAGCAGTGTCAGGTTCAACTTACTTGATTGGATCACTTTATGGCCGAACATTTGTCAGTATACTTGCTGAAAACGTGATTTTTAGGCTTCAGGTTCGACTGACTCGTGGTGAACAGTTATCAACCGAACTTCTATCTACTCTCAAGTCTTTCAAACTCGTTTTGCTCATAACTTTTTCGTTCGATGTTGGAATAACCTCGTTATGTTGTCTTCATATTTCCATTCTATACAAGATGATGATAAGAAATCATGGATTTGAATAAGTAAAATTTGGTCTTGGATCCTTCTCCATTAGCAAACTTCACTTCCTTGCTCATTCTAGCACTTTGTAGCTCATTTTTGGATGATTAACCTAACAAAAGACATAAACTAGAAAAAAAATATTATACAAGATAATTGCAAGAATTATAAAAAGTATTAGTATGGATTTGACACTAAAATCATATGAATTATACACTTATCACTTAATTCAGCGACTGTTTCGGTAACCCATTTCCAAAGATTTATTTTTACATGTACTACTAGAAAATTCCCAGTCACCTCAATATACTGCGATGTATTTATGCACATATTAAACCAGGAATTTCGATTACTACCACTTAGATATATACATGATATCTATACAAGTACATGAAGTAAATTAATAATAACTCTATATTAATTTCTTGGTTGATTATAATACCTCATCGCCTTCTCCGTAGTTGCTTGGTTTGATGTATTAAGAGTCTTGTAAGGTGATAATTTTGGATAATGATGTTTACGCAAAAGTATGGGATTGTAATTTTTTCCTTTTCCTCGTATAAGGATAGTTCCTTGCGGACATGATCCATATTTACGACAAGTTTGTGTAAGTTGAAGTATCCCGAAATTATCTGATTTCATTTCTTTTGGGTACAAACTTGGTCTCATCTGTTTTACAACTATAAAAAACGAAGCAATTTCATATGAGTTAAAACATATATATAAATAAAAAATATGCATTTAATTACCTGTATTATATGATTATGAAGCAAAGGATGATTAAGACTAGGTTGTCTGTAGAAATCATAACAATCGATGATCTCATCATTTTCAACCTACAAGATAAAAACCAATGAGATAAGTACGTATAAATGAATACATCTAAAAACATGAGATTAACTGTATACACCTTAATATGAAAACAATACTTTGCCTGAATGATTTTGATTATTTCTTTGTTCACCGCATCTAGAATTGTTCTTCCTTCGATTAATTCTTCATGAGTATTGTTAATATGAATAACCAACGTGTTAAGTCCATAAATTTCAACATCATTAACTAACAAAAAATACACAAATGGGATTTGGTTGATGGAGATGATTGATCGTAAGGTTATTGTAGGGGCATAAATTCATCGGTTCCACGCGTTTACATCTTAAGAAAAAATTATCGCATTATGGTGCACCGAGAAGTACAAGAGCAAAATTAATGATAAAGGAAGACATTTACAATACATTTGTCACACATCAACTGACACCGGAAGCAGTAAAGTCAGACTGGCTTAACGCATGTGAAACACGTGGAAAGAATGTAAGTTACGAGAAAATACATCATTGATAGCCAAAGCAATCATCTGCGCCCTACTATCACTTGCGCTCTACAATCATTTGCGCCCTACTATCACTTGCGCTCTACAATCATCTGCGCCCAACTATCACCTACGCCCTACAGTCATTTGCGCCCTATCACTCACACACTATAAGTTTCAATCCTGAAAGCACAACCATGCTCCACATCAACAATAAACAAAGAATGTATGAGGATAAGGTCAAGACTACCACGTGGAAGATTACCAAGACAAGTACCAAAATACAATGATACCTGGCAGGACATATGGCAAAATAATGCTGACACAAAACAATATAATTTCAATACGTGTAAGGCATACACAGCCCAAAAGCAAGAAGCGACATGTCAAATTCCACATGTCACATATGCCAGCACCCACACAATAAAGACAAAGGACCAACAATCGTTCAATCCAAAGAGAAGCTGCGCACCAGCAAGCGGAACCTGCAAGAGGCATCACAGAAGGAGTAAGATGAGCTGCGCACAAAGTCAAGATAAGATCAAACAGGTCAAATAGAGTTAAGAATAAGTAAGGAAGAGGGACCCATCATATTTTGCTATAAATACCGATCCCCAAGTAGAAATAAAAGGACAACGGAAGTGAGAGGAAAAACTCTAGAAAATCGATAAGTGGAAAAAGCTAACATTAGGTTAAGGACTCTATTATCTTTAATTACTTCAATTTTTTATATTAGTATATGTACAAAGATAACGATTATAAATAAAGATACCATATTTATCCCGTGGATGTAGGCATAATAGCCGAACCACGTTATATTTTGAGTTGATTTCATTTTCATTTAGTGATGCATTTGACATTCTTTTAGAGACTTCTTCATTTTCCTTCCAATTTTTAACAAAAGTATTTAATTAGCATGTGAATTCATCAAAATTCTTCTTGATGTTCTATCGTATTTGTGGTGGTCCATGACCAACAGATTTTCGGTAGTTACAGCTTGGCGTTATAAACAGGGAAGGTAGTAAATAATTTATTCTACCTGGTCAAATCTTTGTTTTCAAAATCTTTAAATCTTATGAGTATAGAAAATCTTCCCTTAGTTATGAGCTTAGTTTCATTGATTCGAATTTTTCTCATTCATATTTTCAAGGTATTCGTAATCATCATTTTATGGAAAAAGTTTTGTAATCAAACGTGTTTGTAACATTTCATGTTAACATGATATTTTAAATCCTTTAACATGAATTTGACTTTAAATGATTTTCCAATTAGCTTTAATTTTGTTTCTAAATATTATGCTTCGATTGGTAAATGATTCAAGAAGTTTGTAAATTCTATTTATAAGCCCGTATTGATTTTGTTTTAAGAAAATTGGTTGATGATTAAACTGATTTTTTGCCTTTTGCATGAAATCATGGTATTTATAAAGTAAAGTCTTATCATATAAACTTATATGTGAATACTAAATTAAATTAGTTACCTAACATTAGCAAAGAAGTCTCATTAGCAGCCGCAAAGAAATAAAAAGAATCGTTCATAACATCACCAACAAGTCAGAAGTAATGGAAACCACAGACAATCAAATAACAACAGCCGTGGCTACGCAATCAGAGGTAGAAATTACAAGAGATCCTCAAACGTCTAGGCAAGAGAATCAAGCAATTCACAATGGAGGTGAAAGAACGGGTGTCATAAATAACATTCCATCACAAACACAGGGCGCAAGAAATCAAATGCAAATCAATGAAGAAAAGCAAGAACAAAGGCCTCAAAGGGAAGGACTTAATAACCATTCTCATGAAAATGATCAGACTACACGTCAAACGAATGAAGAGGTACCACAAATCCGGGAAAACCCATCAGCATATTTCTAGAAGAACTGACTGAGATGCGCAAGGTAAAAAAGGATAAATGCATAGACAATAGCTTTATTAATACAAGAAATCAAGCTTTTAAGAATAAAGCAAATGAAGAAACATCTACTGCCAGTTTACAAAGTCAGGAAGAGCGCAAAGAAATCATCCAAAGGCAAAACAAAGGTTAATCAGGACCAGAGAGTGATGGTGGTTGAACCACCAACTCATGCTAATGAGCATTTCAAGCAAAGTAGGTATAATCAGCGTTACGGAACGTGCGGATTGGATTTTGATGGTATTATACCACCGCGCAACAACTGGAACAAGTATGTTGAGGATCTGGAAGCAATAAAAGGAGAATTAAGAGCCATGAAAAACAAGCAGGAGGGAGGACGACTGGAAGAAGTTTTGAGAGAAGCACAACGGACACCATTGGCTCCGTACTTAGCATTTGCTCCAATTCCCCATAAGTTCAATCTTCCGGTTTTCGATTGTTATGATGGGACAGGATGATGTAATCATGTGTCGATATTTTCCATCAAGCCTAAAAGGAACAGCGTTACTATGGTATGACAGTCTACCAGAAGGTTCAATATGTTCATATGCACAACTGACCCGACAGTTCCTGGAAACATACATGTATAACAAGCCAGCAGATGCAGGCATGGACAGATTATTTGGGTTGCATCATCAGCGGAGGAATCCATTCGAGACTACACTGATAGATGGCAAGCTATTTGTCAGGCCATTGGAAATGTCACCCCCGATATCGCAATCAATAGCTATAAATGGAGAATTTCCAATCGAACATGCCCACTTTTTGCGGAGATACACACAACAAATCCAAAAACTGAAGGAGCCTTGAGGGATATCATTGAGAAGCATGCAAGGTTGCAAGACATCCAAAGGCAAATTCCAAAAGCAACCACCTATCATCATATAACGGCAAACAGAGCCAGCCATGCGGAGCCATCCGCCAATCTTGAAAAAGAAGCAACAGATGAGCGCCCTCATAATCGATTTAAGTGTGGAAGGTTTAATCATGAACGAAGGTTTAACCAACAATTTAAAGATCGGGTTTTTACAAAGCTAAATACTCGTTATCCACAAATTCTAAATGCCATAAAAAACAGGCATGACTTCGAATGGCCAATTACAAAGGGAAGGCAGCCAATGCATGCTGAAAATGCAAAGGAATACTGTGAATGTTATTGCTTTTATGGACATCCCACATATAGATGCAAGAATTTAAAATTTCAGGTATAAAAAATGATCGATGCAGGGGAACTCAATGAATTTCTGTGCTTACCTAATCCCCCTCCAAGGTCAAGTGCTGGAAAGACAATAAACATTCCAGGGAAATCCCACAATTAACACAATCACTTTCACGGAGTCACATCAATTGTCAATGAATACAGCAATTGACAGGAAACTGCACAAGAGAATAATCAACCATGAAGTATTGAAAGTTGCAGGAAGAATCACTGAGACATGGGAAGAATGGATGGCTTCCCCGCTAACATTTTCAGCATAAGAGGTTGATCAAAAAGTAGAAACTCACAACGACCCGCTAGTTCTCACCCTGCCTGTGTCTGGCTGAATATCACAAAGATTCTGATAGATGAAGGAAGTTCTCTTAATGTGTTGTTTTATGACACATTTCTGAAAATGGGATTGAAAGAATATCAGTTGGAGCCATCTGGCTACACCATCTATGGATTCAATGAAGTAGCGTCAAAACCAAGGGGAGAAGTCATACTCGAAATTATCATCAGTACTGGCGGTTTCCGACGCGTCAAGGAGAAATGGAAATTAAGGGAGATCAAAACATGGTGAGAACGTGCGTCCTCACGGAAGCACACATAAATCAAGAAAGAGCTCAACAAGTGAAAGCAAAGAAGAAAGAAAGGAAAGTCCAAGCTAAGGAAGGAGCAATAAATCAATATTTGGCTGAAGTTGCAGCCAGCAAGTCAGTCTATGAAGAAGGAAGAGATTCTTTAGTCAAAGGAGATGAGTTAGAAACAGGAAAAGGAGGTGGAACCTCACAATAGCAACTCAAGGGGGTCCCACATTCTTAGGAATCCCCATTTCTACTTTTTCCGCCATTGAGGAAACCAAAAACATCAATGTTGGAACGCCAGAATTTCCAAAGGCAGTTAAAATTGGAACCCTGATGAACTCAGAAAGGGAGCAAGATCTAATCAGTTTACTTGAAGAGTACGCAGATGTATTTGTATGGACATTAGGAGACATGCCAGTAATTGACCCAAGCATAGTTCAGCATGAACTGCGTATACATCCGGGCACCATACCATTTCGGCAACGGATGCGGAAGGTAGCACCTGAATACCATGATCCGGTAGAAAAAGAATTGAAGAAGCTAATGGACGCAAGATTCATTCGAGAAGTGCGCTACCCAACGTGGATATCAAATATGGTTATAGTCCCGAAGAAGAATGGAGGGGTGAGAATTTGCATAGACTTCACCAACTTGAATAAAGCATGTCTGAAAGATAGCTATCCAATTCCAAGCATTGATCAATTAGTAGATGTTGTTGAAGGACACGAAACCCTTTCTTTTATGGATGGACAATCAGGATATAACCAGATTACGCTAGCCGAGGAAGATCAAGAGCATACTGCGCTCTTTACCCCGCGAGGATTATATTGTTATATGAGAATGTCGTTTGGATTAAGAAATGCAGGGGCAACCTACCAACGATTAGTGAATGCAATATTCAAACCATGGATAGGACGCACATTGGAAGTTTACGTAAATGACATGCTGGTAAAAGGCAAGATGGCAAAGGATCATTTACAAGACTTAAGGGAGATTTTCCAAGCTTTGTGCAAATACAAAATGAAGGTCAACCCGGAAAAGTGCATCTTTGGAGTTACATCAGGGAAATTTTTGGGTTATCTGGTCACGAAAAAGGAATCGAAGTCGATCCGGAAAAAATACAGGCTATTGTAAATATGCCATCCCCAAGAAATGTCAAGGAAGTACAGAAGTTGAACGGATGCCTAGCAGCGCTTAGCAGGTTCATCGCAAGGTCATCAGATAAGTGTAAACCATTTTTTGATACTCTAAATAAGAGGAGCAAGTTTGAATGGAATGAAAATTGTGAACAAGCCTTTCAAAACATCAAAATCTATCTTGCGACTTTGCCCGCATTACAGAAACCGCAGCCAGAGAAGATCTTGGCCTTGTATATAGCTGCAACAGAAGATGTTGTGAGCGCAGTGCTGGTGCGAACAAATGATAAGGTGGAAAATCCGATCTACTACATTATCAAGACTTTCAACCTTGCAGAAAAGAATTATACACTGGTTTTTGCCACGCAGAAGTTACGCACATATTTTCTAACACACTACGTGCGAGTACCAAGCAAGGCTCCACTGGAACCAGTGTTAAAAGACGCAGCAAAAGTTGGAAGAATTGCAAAGTGGAATGCTCAGTTAGAACAATTTCATATTCTTTTTGAGATACAAACTGATCAAAAGTCCCAGGTTTTAGCATACTTTCTTGCAGATTTGCCATCAGATGATGACTTTGAAATCCAGGGATTACCAAGAATAGAAGAGGATGATTCTCATGAAATTTTGAATTCTGTCAATTCTCGTAGATGGGAATTTTTTGTTGATGGAGCCCGAAATAAAGAGGGGGCAGGAATTGGGATCGTAATAACAACACCTACGGGAGAACGATTGATACATGCATTTCGTTTAGAATTTGGAGAGCACACCAACAATATAGTAGAGTATGAGGCTGTGTTTCATACCCTCCGGCTTATCATTGAACTAGGAATTACCAATGTACGGTTGAAAAGTGACTCACAATTGATCATCCGACAAGTTGAGTTGAAATATCAAGCAATTGATAAAGATTTGATTGAATACAAAAGTCTTGTGCAAAAGTTATCATCCCAAGTTCCAAGCATCATTTTTCGCCATCTGTCTAGAGATAAGAATCGTCATGCAAATGCGTTAGCATTTATTTCCTCAATGATCAAAGATCCAAATACATCTGCCATCAAGATTGGACGCATCTATGAACTGTCAATCAGAATCTGGGCAGTTGAGAACTTGGAAGATGAAATAAGTGAAGATCTTGAAGATCCATCCACAAAGTATGATGTAAATATACCCCAAAAACCAAAAGATAGACTCATAGAACAAGATTGGAGGATGGCGCTACATCAATACTTGCAAAAAGGAATGTTACCTGCGGACACCAAGGAAGCAAGGAAAATACAATCAAAATCCGTTAACTATCATTTAAGGGATGGTATTTTGTATCGAAAATCCTTCATGGAACTACTACTTTGGTGCTTATCGTGACAAGAAGGATATCAAATCTTACCAGATATACATTATGGTGACGCTGGGACTCATAGCGGAAGACGATCATTGGCCCTCAAGGAAAAAACGCAAGGATAATATTGGGTCTCAATGCAAAAGGATGCAGAAGATATGGTCAAAAGATGCGAAGAGTGTCAACGCTTTGCAAAGAAGATCCGAGCGCCGGCGACAGAACTCAATTCAGTGCTTAGTCCATGGCCATTTGCAAAGTGGGGAGTAGATATTGTCGGACCCCTACCTGAAGGAATGTGGAAAAGGAAGTATTTAATCGTAGCAACGGACTATTTTACTAAGTGGGTAGAAGCCAGGGCACTTGCGCACATTAGAGACTCGGATGTGTTCAAATTCTTGTTTGAGGATATAATTTGCAGATTTGGAATCCCAGTAGCAATTATTTCGGACAATGGACAACAGCTGCATGGAAAAAATATCGACATGTTATTTGAAGCCTTCAACATACAAAAAAGAAAGTCTACTCCACTTTACCCCCAGAGCAATGGACAGGCTGAAGTTACCAACAAGACAATTGCACTCGATATCAAGAAGACTCTGGAAGGACAGCACAAGCGATGGTGTGAGCAACTTCATAACACTCTATGGGCATATCACACCACAAGGAGGTCCGCAACTGGAGAATCATCATTCTTACTTACTTATGGGGCAGAAGCGGCCATACCAACAGAGATAATTTTACCAACAACCAAGAAAGAGGCATGGGAAAGGAATTTAAATGAAGATTTAATGCTAGAAAAGTTGGATGACCTGGAAGAAAGAAGAGAAGTTGCATTACAAAAGATGGAGAATTATCAAAGAAGGTTAGCAAGTGAATATGGTAAAAAAGTTAAGCTACGCAATTTTGTTGAGGGACAGTATGTTTTGCGACAAATTCCAGAATATCAAAAGAATAAAAAGGCAGGGAAGTTTGCGCCCACTTGGGTAGGTCCTTATATCATACAGGACATTGCAGGACAAAGATCCTATCATTTGTGAAATATGGATGGAGAAGTCTTACGGCATCCTTGGAATGCGCAATATCTTAAACCATATTATCCCTAACTTTCTACGCAATCGTACAATAATTTGCGGTCATACATGGTAAAACAATTAAATGCAATCTCTCATAGGAGACCCATGTAAATGTCTTGCGTGTTGACTATTGGGTACATCCTCTAGCAAGAGATGCCCTACATGACATTAATTATTGTATCAGGCGTCACCCAATTCAGGGGATTCTCAGGCACCGCATGGGTAATTTCCTATCCATAATCTACCCCTAACCACCAATGCAATCATACAATAATTTGCGCTCATACATGGTAAAGCAATTAAATGCAATCTCTCATAGGAGACCCATGTAAATGTCTTGAGTGTTGACTATTGGGTACATCCGCTAGCAAGCGATGCCCTACATGACATTAATTATTGTATCAGGCGTCACCCAATTCAGGGGATGCTCAGGGACCGCATGGGTAGTTTTCTCCTGGACAGAGAGAAATTACTATGTGAGCGCATCCTCAAAAGGAGCCCAAGGTACAATAAATCCTTGTGGTCTCAAACTACACACTCATTAATCAATTTTTTTTATGATTTTATTACAGGAACAAAAGTAAAATATCAAACGCATGAAAATAATATCAGAAAATAATTATTTCGATTTATGTTTCATAACAGTTTACAAGAGCAAAAATGGTAATACAACAATAGCCAGACACAAGAAAAACTTTAAGAAGCAAGATCAGTGTTAGGAGCCGGTTCAACACCAGAAACAGGATCGGAAGTTAAAGCAGGGGTAGCACTAGGAGCATGCTCAGGAACCTTCTTGCGCACATAGGTTTTGGTCCAACCGTCCTTCTCAACCCTATCAAAGGTATTATTAATTGCCAGAGCAATACCCCTTCATGTTTCAATTTTCATATAGTCTATTTTCTCAAGTGAAGCTATAAGCGCATCCTCTTACGTTTTTATCGTACTTTCAGCTGTTGAAGCCCTACTCTCAGCCGAGGAAGCTTGTTTCTGCCAGTGCGTAAGCTTTTCCTCCGACACAGCCAGGTAATCAGAAACTGTTTTGATAGCAGTCTGCCAGTTAACATCTACTTCTTGCGCTTGGGAAGTTAGGAGAGTAATTTGGTCTTGCGCCTCAAACAGTTTAGCTGTGGCTTCTCCAAATTATTTATTTACTTCTTTCAGCTTGTCATTGGCTTTAGAAAGCTCCTTTTCAACATTAGCGGACAAAAGCTTGACATTCTTCAGCTCCTTATCAGACTCCTCAGCCTTGGCTGCTGCTCTCTTAAATTTTTCCTCAAAACCTACAGAGCAAGTAGAAAGTTGTTAGACCATGTAAAAAGCAAGTAGGAGTAACTCTTTGATATAAAATAAGCTACCTCTAGCAAGGGACTCAAACTTTTGTAAATCCTGGACGTTTTTGTTATTAGAAAGATCAAGGAATTCAAATTCACTCAGAAGGTGCATAATCATTCTTGGATTGCTGGAGATCTTGTTTATATTGCGTAATCTCAGTTTCATTCGCTAATCCTCTATCTCGAACTTGTGCTTGATATTCCGAAAGAGCTTTTCTTCTAGCATGAGAGTCCGCAGCTGCGTTATCTCTTTCCTTGATAAGCTGCGCTATAAAAGTTGAGCGTTTGGAGTCATGTTGTGACCTAGACTGAGAAAATTCGGCAAGTATACCTTTGCGCTCTATGCAAAGCCTACGATTTTCCTCCTCTAATTTCTCTACCTTCGCCATGGCTTCAGCAACGCGGTCATTATTCCATAAAATAGCAGCATTAAATTCCTCCTTTTTGTTAATAAAGTCTGTGTTTAAAGATGCATGCTTCAACAAAAGTTTTTTGTACGCAGTATTAATTTCATTCCTCTCATCCAGCAATTTATTGAGGTTTTCCTTGACCTTTACATTATCCTCGTTGACTTTTATTACATTCCCATGTAAAGATGTGACTCTAGACCGCTACCTAATAATAGTGTTTGAATCCTCCTCTGATCCCATAAAAAAGTTCAGAAATACGCATTAAAAGTAAAACAAAATAACATAGAAGATGAAGTATTGTAACCTTGGCTTTGAAGAGTAGACAGTTGCTGTCGGAGCACTTCATTTTCTTGCTTTAATTCAGCAGTGCCATCCTACGACAGCCGGAGGAAAAGTGTGTCGGCTTCCGCACTAACTTTAGCAAGTTCTTCTTCAGTGCTCCTGAATTTATCCTCCATCATAAGTGAACGAGCCTGGAAGAACTTGTATGCTACCAAAGAGCAGCTCTCATTATAAGCAAGCTGCGTAATCAAAGATGAACATCAGGATAAGAAATAAAGGAATAAAAAATAATAAGGAAACAGGTTATGATAAGTATACTTGCATAAGAGCCTGCTGCGGACGGGCATATACACCCCCATCTGCTACCACAAGGATCTCAGCAAGGATGGAGGGCACCTCGACATCAAAAGGACATGCTTTATTTGCAGAAGAAAATGAAGGCTACTCTTCGCACTCCTGCTAAGACGGTGGCTAGGACTAATCCTTCTACTAGTCATCCTATTTTAAGAATAGAAGATGGCAAGGAGCAGAGCGCAACCCATGTAGCTTCTCGTTCCGCTGCATTGGCGGATGTTGCAACTGAAGCTCCTTAAGTAGCAGACACTGAGCCCTCTCTGGATGTGAACATCAACCTCTCCTATTTTTTGTCTCATTCTCTTTTATTTCAAGTTGATGACATTGCACTTTCTGAGTACAAAGACGATTTGGCTGACAAAGAGCAAGTTACGCCTTCTACCAAGCTGAGCGGAGCTATAATTAAATATGTTCCTCCCAGGATGGAGAGGATAATTGAAACTAGAGATGTATCTGCTTCCTATGAAGAGGATGTGGCTGCCGACGTAGCTGATCCTACTTCAGTCGGGGTTACCGATACTGCAAACTCTCCTATAAAATAGAACGCAGTGGATGCTACTGGGGATGTAGAAAAGTTGACTTCTCCTTCTGAAGAAGAAAGATATGTAGCTTCAGTTTCCAGTTGAGAAAAGGGCAAGAATTTTTGCGAGGCTGTAATCTTGTTGGAAAGGAAGAGGAGGCGTTCTGTTGGTTCAAGGAAAAGTACTTGCTTCTGATTCCTAGTTATGCTCAGCCGAAGCCTACTTATTCCGTTTCAGTTGCTAAACTGCGAGCGGACATGCGTTCTGTTCTTTTTGACACAGTGATGGAAGCATGGTCAAATACCTTGTCAGATTGAGGAGTAGCTTTGCGTTTGGTGCCCACATCGGTCTTTAAATTTTCTCTCTCTTCTGGGGGTTGCGCAAGAATAAAAATAAGAAACTTGCGCAACACTTAAAGATCAAGAGAATTTAAAAATCAACACTTATCACATCACCAAAAAGGAAAGTAAATCCATCGAAATTCAATTCCCATGGGCGGTAGGAGGGGAAACGTTCCTGGAGGCTCCGCACAGTTCTTTCCGAAGCCCGACCATAAATCCAGGGCCCTTCAATCACTATTGGAGTTAAGTACCACTGGAAGTCATGATCCCTGCGCAGCTTTTCTGTCAAGGGCTCGTCTGTTCCCGGGATGAGATTTATCTTTTTATTATCAATCTCATACAGTAAACGAAACTCGTCACCTACCCTGCGACTAAGACCGACGTTCCAATTCATATAATTCCTGTGAGCAAAAGAATCGGCGTATGTCAAGTGGAAATTCTCCACTGTGTAATGGACGCGGTCCGCAGGATTAGGTGTATAGCAGGTGAAATTGGTTTCCCCGGCACTGCGCATGCTGCATTCGTCCAGCATTCTCCACCATTTCCCGTTGTACTGTGCAACTGAACGCACCGTGCTGCTTCTGGATTGGCCACGGCTAGTTAAGATTTCAAACTGATAAGGAAATTGACTGTCGTATAAGGGTAGCCTTAACCCTGCGTCTATTGCACCAGCGTTCTGGTGGTAGAGTAGTTGAAATCCATGATCATGTTCATGGAGATCTTGTCTCCTTCAGGCGAGTTATAAAGGGAAACTTTAAAGTCCTGAAGACCATATTTCCTCTTGAACACCTCAATATCCACATTTTTGAAACTAAGAAGCTCATGAATCCGATCGCTTCTGGTAGAAGACTTAACATGAGGCAAAGCAAGGCTCTGAATTCCTCTGGTATACACCGGCCTACTTTCATCCCTCTTTTTGCTAGCAGTGTACCGAGAAGATTTCTTCTCAGAATGTTGGTCATCATCCCGATCGGAAGTATGTTTGGGGGTACGTCTACAAACTTTTCCAGATATGATTAATCTGCAAACCAAGAAAAAACAAGGTTACAATGATGAACAGTATAAAACAATGCAAAACTTTAAAGGAGAATCAACATGCAAAAAAAAAAAAATTATACGGAAGAAGTCTAATTGTCTTACCAGTAAAAGAGATAAAGTTAAGGTGTTTGAATCAATGAAGATTTGATCTTGGGAAGTAAAAACCTTGATCAAACAAGGAATCTCAGAAAAGTTTAAGGAATAAAGACTTTAAGAAGAAGAAGACAGAAGAAGATCAAAAGTGGAGATAGGAAATCAGAGAAAAACTTGGAAAGTAATGGGAAAAAAGACAAGACTTACTCTTAAATACAAAACCAGTGAACTAATACGACTGCAAAAAGGCACTCAAAAGGCGCAAATCCAAACGATGTGTCTTCTTGGAAACCTGTGGAACCGTCGAAATTTAAATTTATTAGGGGCACAAGACCCAAAAGTCATCATTATTTTTTTCCTTTTCGAATTCTAGGCACGTGAGAAAGAAATCCAAAAGACAAAAAGGAGGGGAAATTGTAGGGGCATAAATTCATCGGTTCCACGCGTTTATATCTTAAGAAGAAAGTATCGCATTATGGTGCACCGAGAAGTAAAAGTGCAAAATTAATGATAAAGGAAGACAGTTATAATACATTTGTCACACATCAACTGACACCGGAAGCAGCAGATTCACACTGGATTAACCCATGTGAAACACGTGGAAAGAATGTAAGTTACGAGAAAAAACATCATTGATAGCCAAAGCAATCATCTGCGCCCTACTATCACTTGCGCTCTACAATCATTTGCGCCCTACTATCATTTGCGCTCTACAATCATCTGCGCCCTACTATCACTTGCGCTCTACAATCATCTGCGCCAACTATCACCACGCCCTACAGTCATTTGCGCCCTATCACTCACACATTACAAGTTTCAATCCTGAAAGCACAACCATGCTCCACATCAACAATAGCAAAGAATGTATGAGGATAAGGTCAAGACTACCACGTGGAAGATTACCAAGACACGTACCAAAATACAATGATACCTGGCAGGACATATGGCAAAATAATGCTGACACAAAACAATATAATTTCAATACGTGTAAGGCATACACAACCCAAAAGCAAGAAGTGACACGTCAAATTCCACATGTCACACATGTCATCACCCACACAATAAAGACAAAGGACCAACAATCGCTCAATCCAAAGAGAAGCTGCGCACCAGCAAGCGGAACCTGCAAGAAGCATCACAAAAGGAGTAAGATGAGCTGCGCATAAAGTCAAGATAAGATCAAACAAGTCAAATAGAGATAAAAATAAGTAAGGAAGAGGGACCCATCATATTTGCTATAAATACCGATCCCCAAGTAGAAATAAAAGGACAACGGAAGCGAGAGGAAAAACTCTGAAAGTAAATCGATAAGTGGAAAAAGCTAACATTAGGTTAAGGACTCTATTATCTTTAAGTACTTCAATTCTTTATATTAGTATATGTACAAAGATAACGATTATAAATAAAGATACCATTTTATCCCGCGGATGTAGGCATAATAGCCGAACCACGTTATATTTTGAGTTGATTTCATTTTCATTTAGTGATGCATTTGACATTCTTTTAAAGACTTCTTCATTTTCCTTCCAATTATTAACAAAAGTATTTAATTAGTATGTGAATTCATCAAAATTCTTCTTGATGTTCTATCGGATTTGTGGTGGTCCATGACCAACAAATTTTCGGTAGTTACAGTTATATGGACCTTTTATGTATGATTTCTCTCTTAACAAATATATAAATATCTTATTCATATATATACAAAATGTTTTTATACATAATATTTGAGGTATTTTATACTATATTGATATATTATAAATTCAAAATAATATTTAGTACATGGGTTAAATCATAAACAATCATTAACTAAGTATTATGAGAATATAACTTGTTATTTTGCGTAAGTTTACCATTTCCATTACCACGTACGTTCCTCTTCTTGAATGATTTACTACATTAATACCATAATATGCATTTAAATCCAAATCGTAGATTCGAATACATTAATTATTTTCAATTTTGGAATGACAAGATGAAAGACGTGGGTGACAAATCGTGTATCTTTAATTATGCACAATTCAACGTATATAAGAGAATTGCACAACAATTAGTTTTTTGTTCAATTTAAATAAAAGCTGAGGGAAGGGTACACCATTTACACGGGTCTAGCTAATCCAAGACCAGCTCAACTATCGTAAAAAGCCCACAAAGCTATTAAGCCGAAGACTCACAAAGGGAAAATTTTGTTGTTTTACAGCCAAGTGTCAAGTTTTCACCATGATCAGGTAAGAACAGGAAGAGTACCTTGAATCGAATAATTCAATAACTATTTTTGATTGTGGTAATCTTTTACCTTTTTCATCTAGAACGAAAGTTTTTTTTTTTTTTGACGGAAAAGATTCGAAATTTATTAGATAAATAGAGGGCTACAAAGGTCATCGTTTAACTGGGTTAGGAAATCGGAGGGTTCATTCCAAGTTTTTCCTTCCCCTTTTAAACGGGCTTCATTAGCCATAGTGTTTGCAATTTTGTTGTCTTCTCTACCTATAAAAGATAAATTACATGAAACAGATAATCTTAAAAGTTTTTTGCATTCTTTGATTAAGGTGTGACAAGACCAAGGAGTCGCCCTTGAGATACCGTTGATGTCATCAATGATATTCTTTGCGTCTCCTCGTAGCAAAATATGTCTCCAACCTTTTTCTTCTGCCCAAGAAATGGATTCCTTCAGGGCTATTGCTTCTGCCTGGTGACTAGATCCTGCTTTTGTCACCCCAGAGAACCCTGCAATGAAACCTCCGTTTGGAGCGCGTGCTACGCCTCCATATCCTGCTAGAGGGTCAGATTTTGAGTAAGAACCATCAAAATTTATAATAACGTAGCTCATGTCTGTAGTGGTCCAGAAAGAGACAAGTTTTTTTTCAGAATTTATGGTCTTTTGAGGGTAGGTTTCTTGGTTTCCTTGAGTTTGGGTAGGGTAGAGTGATTATGGCGATTGCCGATACCTTCTATAGGTTGATTTAGGGAGTCTTGAGACCCCGGGATATGGTTGGTTTCCTTGGTGGGGATGTGATTGTTTTTTGTTTTAATGGTGGGGATGTGGTTTGTACTGGTGGGTAGGGGATTAGGTGGGGTAGTTGTTCTGGTAATGATTTGGATCACTATGTCGGGGTTGGGTTTGACTTCCTCGAAAATGATGTCACACCTATGTTTCCAGATTCTCTAGAGAATCTGGGTGATGTAGGTGATTGAAGGTTTATCATTGAAGGAGATCATGTTGTTTTGTTTGTACCAGGATTTTATCCAGTCATTAATGCAGTTGTAGGGGAGCATGTTGTTGTATAGATTGGGCCAGAGAGTCTGCCAAATTTTCTTTGCTAGATCACAATGCATGAAGATGTGGGTACTGGTTTCAGCCTGAGAGTTGCACATAGGGCATAGTTGGTCCACAACGTCCTTGTGCTTGAAAATTTTACTCCTAACTTTTAAGGTTTGTTTTACAATTTTCCAGGTTAGGAAGTTTATTCTGTGGGGGTTCTTTATTTTCCAGATATTTTTCCATGTACCCTGGTCAACTTGAGTATGTGTGGTGAGAGGCATGTTGTCTTGGACAAGTTTTTTGTAGATTGAAGCTACCGAGAAGGTCCCATTTGTAGTGAGGTTCCAGTCCATCTCATCACGACATCCCTGGAGGATGGGAATGGTCAAGATTTCATTGTATTGGATGTCAGAGAAAAGGTTCCTAATGATAGGAATTTTCCAAGAGAGGTTTTCATGATTGATTAGCTCACTGACCCATGTCAGTCCAGAGTTTCTTTGGTTAACAGTTACTTCGTCAGTTTTCATATTCTTTAACCAATTATCGTCCCAGATTCTGACCTTTGACCCGTCTCCGATGGACCAGAAGTGGTGATCCCGGATGATATTTATACCTTTCAGGATTCCTCTCCAGATCCAGGTGTCTCTTTGGTTTTTTTGGATAGTTATGGGGTTGGAGTTGGGAAAATATCGGGCTTTCAAAACTTTTACCCAAAATTCTTTTTTATTGTGGAGGAGTCTCCAAGCCAGCTTTGTTAGCATTGCATCATTAAAAATGCTTAGGTTTTTAAACCCCAGCCCCCCTATGCTTTTTGGCCTACAAAGGGAGTCCCATGCCTCCAGTGAATGCCCTCTAATGTTTCCTTTTCCAGTGTTCCAGAAATTTCGTTGAATTCTGTCCATCGAGTTTATGGATTTTTTTGGCATCTCAAGGCATCCCATCTGATAGAAAGGAAGGGTATTTATTACCGATTGAATCATGGTAACCCTCCCAGCTTGGGAAAGCATTTTTGATTGCCATCCTTGGAGTTTTGTTGTCATGCTTTTTAGGATGGAGTCAAAGGTTAGGGTTCTGGCTTTTTTTCGGAATAAAAGGAACCCTAAGTATTTCTCGTCGTCCGTCATTCTGGGCATATCGAGCCAGGTTCCTATGGTTTCTTGGAGACCTTCCTCTATATTTTTACTGCAAAATATTCCGGACTTATTGAAATTTATGCATTGACCGCTTGATTTGCTAAATTCCTGAAGGATAGAGAGAAGATTTTTAACCTCCTCTTGTTTTGCTTCAATAAATATAAGACAGTCGTCGGCAAAAAGAAGGTGAGAAACCGAGGGGCCTGAAATGGATATTTTGGTTCCGCTTAGGAAGCACATGTCATTGGCGCTGTCTATCATTTTTGACAGAGCCTCCATACAGATAATGAACAGAAATGGGGATAGGGGGTCCCCTTGTCTGATACGTCTAGTTGGTTTGAAAAATTTACATGGCTCTCCGTTTAGGATAATGGAGTGGTTGGGAGTCGAGATACATTGGTTTATGAGACTACACCATTTTTCGGAGAAACCCATTTTTTTCATAACCTCTAAGATAAAAGACCATTCTATCCTATCGAAGGCTTTGCTCATATCAAGTTTTATCCCTATTTTGCCAGAAATTCCTTTTTTCCTTTTCATTGCCTCCACTACTTCTTGGGCGATGATGACATTATCATGAATATTTCTGGTAGGGATGAAAGCTGATTGTGCCGGGGATATAATTCTGTTGAGGATTGGTTTCAGTCTGTCAGCTAGAATCTTAGAGATGATTTTGTAGATAGTATTGCATAGGCTGATGGGTCTGAAATCTGCTGGAGTTTGAGGGATGAGAGAGGAATTTGGGCGTACCACTTATCCTCTCAGAGACCCTTTCAGCAAAAAGTAGTAGTAGTCTAGTCTAGTCTAGTCTAGTCCTGCGTTTGTATTATTTCCTCCATTCCTCGTTTAGTTGAAATGCACTATCTTTTGTCATATTATTTTTCCAAAGCATAGACATCCCATATTTTTTTAAAGCATAAACTTATTAAAAAATTAGAGGATGGTTACCTAGCGTTTTAAAAGACGAATTTGTTTGAAAAGGAAGGTACAATATACTTCCAAATGGTAGTTGTTATAGACCTTGATTGATTTCCGTCTACGGCATGATTGGTGAGAGCGTTCGCTGTTTTGGTTCTTTTTTCTGTAGTTATGTATGATGTTATGGTGCAGGATCTGTCGTATCCTCTGCTTGATTTTTGAGATCATGCTGATAATGTACCATTGGTGGTTGTATATCGGTGTCTATGAGGTGAACCAAATTTTTTGAATTTGATTCGAAGATGACTTTGCTCCCTTTTTTATCCATTGACAATTTCGAAGCCAGTAGCATTGCCCAAATTCTTCCATTAGAGCGGTTGTGATTCCTTGTGGTTGTGCAAAAGTTGTTAACGGGGTTGCGTTGGAATCTCTATATATGAATCCAGCACCAGCAGGACCCAGGTGATCTCTAGCCGACCCATTAGTGTTGATTTTAATCCAATTTCCCATCGGGAAGGTGCAGCCTGCAGAGATTATTGTCGTAGTTTGCATGGTTCTGTTTGGGTTTGCAGGTGGTGGTGTATCTGGTAGGTAAGGGGGTAATATGTCCTTTTTGATGAATTCTTGATGCAAAAGAAGCGCTCATTAGACAATAATTGTTGGGTGTTGTTTCCTGCGATAAACGAACTCATTTCTTGATATCCAGCCAAGAGACGATAGTAAAGATCAAATGAACTCATTTCTGGATATCTATAAGGACCATAACAGGAAGCCAAGAGACGACAGTAAAGATCTTGGGGGAATGGTGTTATAGAATTTGTTGGTGGGTGAAATATTGAGATTATGAAGGAGTTGGCGTGATATTGACATGATAAGATTATGCCAGGCTTCTATGAAGACCTAGCATTGCAAGAAGATACGAGTCGTTGTTTCAGGAGCGACATTGCAGTTTGGTCGGATGTTAGTAATGGTTAGGTGGATTTTTGGACATCACATCTGTGTACGTATTTTTTTCATTTTTTCTTCCATCTAAAAATTAGTTTGTTGTGTGACGAGTTTATAGGTTTATAAGAGGGTCGATTAATGTTAAATTCAGTTTTTGCTTAAACTAAAGCCTGCAAATAGAATTTAACCTTAGTTAAGATGGTCAGATTACAATAACTTACTTTCAAATGTAAACAGCAAAATATGAATAATATTATATATCTACCACCCATTGCAAAAAATATTTATCCTTGGAAAAATATATACTCGTTAAATTTTAAAAAATTGATACTTGAAAGTTGACTTGTACTGTACAGTTGTTAAGTAGATTTGCAGCTCTATGGGAATGCATTACTAATCTTTGATGTAGTGATAACACGGAAAACAATTTTATACAATTGACATGCGGAGCATCAATTCCAGTAAACAGGATCCGATAATGGTCATCAATTCCAATCTAGGAGCAAAAGTAGCAAATAAATTACACAGATCAATCTCTCATTCACGGCACACAGGTTTTTAACCAAAAAATAGTTTTGATTAACGAGCTAAATAAGCTGAATTGAAAGCTATAATAAGCAGATCTTATATAGCCTTTTAAGTTCTAACAATTATTAACCTAGGAAATCCAAACATCCTAAAACAAAATAAATCAAATAAAACTATTACTTGTCCTAATAATATTAAAGTTATAGATATCCAATAACCATAATAGCCCAAATACGTCCCATATCAGGTACCGTATCGGTATGCATACGGACTCTCCCTCGAATATCGGGGAAACCCAGTTAATCAGTATTTAAATACAGCATTGAGGTTTTACTGCTAACTTCTCCAAATAATAGATCTAGAGCCGGGGAAACCCAGTTGATCATTTATCGATTTGCACATCTAAATATTGGTCATTTTTTAAATACTGATCCTTCATTGTCGTATATAAAAGTCTCTCCGGCTCTAGATCTATTATTTGGAGAAGTTGGTAGTGGTGGCGACGGGGTTGAAGGAAGCGGTGAGGGTGGTGGCGGAGATGGAGGTGGTGGTGGGGTGAGGGTGCAGGTGCCGTTAAAGGATGCTATTGAAGTGGAGAATAATAGCCCCTTACGTGTGGTGCGTAGCTGTTTGTTCCCTTTGCTAATGAGTGAAAGCAGGAAGTTTTGTTGGAGGGGGGGTGAAGGTGAAGGTGGAGGTGGAGGTGGAGGTGGGGATGGGGATGGGGATGGGGATGGAGGTAGTGGCGGGAGATAACCTAGACCAATCAGCCATCATCAAAGTTTTTGGTCGTTCTTTTAACTTATTTTCTCTACGCCTTTCAAGCATTTTATTTTATTTTTTGAGATTGTGTGAGATTTAGTGCGAGCAAGCTCCATCTTGTTCTTTAAAATATGTTAATAGTTTCTCATTGTTTTTAAAGGTGTTCTTTAAAATATGCTAATAGTTTCTTATTGCCTTTAAAGGAGTCAACGGAATCACTTGAAGTGCCGAGATATTGTGCTTGTTTTTGTGCTATGAGTAGGGGTGCACAAAGGTCGGCTCGGCTCGGTTATTGGCAGAACCGAGTACTTGTACCTCTCTATGGTCGGTTCTCTACCTGTGTACCTGTACCTTGTACCCTATACTCTAGGTTTGGTTCTGGAACCGTACCCGTCTGTTCGGTTCGGTTTTTCCTGTTTTTCCTGTACCTGTTCAAAGTTTTTGTATCTGTTTTTCCTGATTACAATCCACAAAACTGTAAACACATAACAATAAACAACAAGACTTTTGAACTTTACAAATTTACAATCCACATATAAAATTATAATCCACAAGTCTGTTAAAAGTTTAATGTATATAAACACATAACAACAAGAAATGATTCGACAACAATCCATAAATCTGCAACAAGTTCCAACAAGAAATAATTCTAATGAACTTCAAGGATCAAAGGATTCTGGCACTGGCATAGGACCCAATAACTCTGCAACATCTATCAAGAAATGAATATTATGTTAAAGATTGAATTGCTGACTACCAAAGAAAACAAAAAAAAAAAAAAAAAAAATCACACTACCTTCCTCAACGCTAGAGTTATCATCTGGTACATAATCACATAAAAGGTCAAGAGCAATAGGTTTTAGTAACCAACTTTGTGTACAGAGCAATGCCTCAACTGTCCTAGTAGATAAGGAGCTTCTCAATGGACTAAGAATCTTAGATCAGCCTAGTAAACGACAGAATTCAGTGAACAGCAGAATTCAGTGAGAGTGATTCCGATTCTTGGAGTTCCATGTGATGTTGTAATCGCTTTCATTCAGTTTCTGTATTCATCAAGATGTACAGAAGAAGAAATTGATAGTTATATAATACATTTACTGGCTCTATCACATGTTTTCGATGTACAAAAACTGAAACAGAGATGTACAAAAGGATTATCAAGTAAAAACACATGAAAAGGAGCAGGTCAGAAAGAAGGAGATTAAAAGAAAATAAGCAAAGAAGCTAACAACAAAAATGAAATCAGAGATTGAGCAATGCAGAGTCTATAAAGGCATCCTAGGGTGTATTATTTTTCATGTATATAGATAGTATAGATGCTTACATAAGGTGCATATAAGTTAACAAGATCAAACAGATTATTAGAACTTCATTACTGCATATTAACAAGATGCTAGTGTAAGACAGGGCATTCAAAGATAACATGCTTACATGCATTGACAGACATCTGATCACTGGGAGTAAATCCCAAAATTCATATTCATCAAAGTTCTCATTGAATCTACCATAGTGGTTTCATTAACCTTTTTTACTAATTAAGCAAGTCAAACAATGCACCCTTTTTTAAAGAACAATAAGAGAAGAGCCATAACATGTTGCAGACACTATAACCTAACATGTCATCCAGTTATGTGTACTTTATTCCTTTAATTCTTTTCAACTTTAAAAATGGCAACCATCGCAAAACACACAGAACAACTTGCACTGAGGAATTGAATGAGTTAATGTTATAAGAAATAACGCAGGATACAATAATGTCTCACCTTGTCTCCCCCCAGTAAGTTTCACTTGAACACCCTTTTCAACAAACTTGGCTAGATCTAATACAGTTTCTTTCCTTCCTGACTGAAACAAATAAAATAACAAAAAAAAAAGAACAAACAAACTCAATAACAACAACCCTAATAACCCAATCAATGTGATTGTTATATTAGAATAAGATTGCCATAGCTTGTGTATCTCTTTGCAACAAAAATCTCAATCTCTAACAAAAACAGACAAAAAAAAAACACACTAACTACACTCAGTCACTCAACCAGATCAAACAGTTTTAACTACAGGCACACACACGATCATGGAACATAAAATTAACACAAATGAAATAGTTTTAACCCCTGGACATCGAAGAATTGAAACTATCCACACAAATGAATCTAACTAACACAAAATCCTAATAAATATTAACATCACAACAACAAAAACAAAATAATATAATCGAAAGGATCGATGAAAAAGATTGGGTGAACAGGTTACAGGAGAAAGTTAGGAAATTATTCTTTCCCCCATAACTAACAGAACCCAAAAAAGCTTGAACTAACCAGAAAAATGTCGCCTACCATTAAACAAACAACATTGCCAAGTACTCAATAGATGTAGTCAAGCAAAATAAGTGCAAGCATAAAACTAAAATCTATTTCCTTTACCCTAATTGCATGCTTAAAAAACCAACCATTATCAAACACAAAAACTGCAGTTTTACAAATCCAAACTAAAAACGAACCAAAGTTAACATATTTGAAGATAACAACAACACCCCACAGTGCAAAATGAGCAGTTGAGGACAAATTTGGAAATCCTAAGTAAAATTTATGATATATTCCACACAGAAACAAAAAAAAAATGTATAAGTACAAAAATTGAAGTCAAATCTGAAGAGAAAATCTTACTTACATAGAAATTTTTGAAGCTTTAGAGTGAACTGAAACTCGAAATTTTTTGGAAGAAATCGTCTTGTTTTGCACTGACTAAAAACCTCTAATTGAAAAGTTTAGGGTTTTATATCCTATTGAAAAGGAAGAAGAAGAAGAAGGTGGTACTGATGGTGGTGGCTGTGACGAGATAATGGTAGTGGAGGTGTGTCGCTGTGGTGCACTGGTGGTGATGAAGAACAGAAGAAAAACTAAAGAGCTTTCAGTGAAGAGTGAAGTAGAAGAGAATGAAGTTCTGATTCTTCTGAACTCGATCGATTTTCTAACCTAGAAACAGACGGCTGGGATTAAAATTATACTATCTAATCAATGTCTCCAAAAAACCGGTACATTCGGTTCGGTTCCGGTCGGTTCTTAGGTAGAACTTGTACCTGGTACCTGGGCATAGTCGGTTCTATTTTTTTGTACTTGTACCCGTCGCGAGCTCCTCGGTTCCGGTTCGATCCTTCGGTTTCGGTCGGTTCCTATGCAGCCCTAGCTATGAGTTTCTTCTTCTCGGGTCCTTGCTGTTTTTTGGTAGGAGTATCGACGTCCGTCTTAACATCTTGAGTTTCATCATTCATTGTTGTCTATATTTTCGACTACGGGTGGTGGGTTTGGTGGGTATGGTGGTTTATCGATGTATTTGTTGTAATCATAACCGGATTCATGCTTGTACAACTCATAGCACCCATCAAGGAAAATGCTTTCTTATGAATCTTCATGTACCCAATTAGGCCATAGACCATCTACGATACAAACATATAACATTAGTGCACATTCATAATAAACAAACATAACCGAATCAAGTAAACCAAGATCCTCACCAATCTTCCAGTGCCCAACCACTTTTCTTTCTTCGATGTAGTTTTCCAAGAATTGAAGTAAATTGTTTAATTTCTTTTTTAATGGTGCATATACGATTTTCTAGACTTTCTTTGTTCCTACCATTTGGATTTACATTGGGTTTCTCTTCAAATAATGGAACAATTATATCCCAATATCTATTTTTTTGTTGACCCGTAGCAACGCTACCATCACCCGTAATTGTGATATGTGCTTCACAAATTACGATATCTTCTTTGGTGGTAAAAGTTACTTGTTGCTTTCTAGGTTTTTCTGGTCTTGAAATTGAAGTAAACATGTTGTAGTAAAAGAGAGAATATTGGGATGAAGAGTAGAGAAGGAAAAAATTGGGATGCAGAGAAGAAGGAAAATTTGGATAAATTGAAGTAGAAAAGAGATAGAATTCGGGTGAATGAAGAGAAGAACAAATTGGTTTATTTATAGATGTTGGAAGAAAATGTAGCCGTTTCTAGCCGTTGGACAATAACTATTAATTTTTTTTGAAATATAAACATATATGGCAAATTGTTAGCCGTGAGAGACCAAAATAAACACATACAACAAATCTAAAGTCGTGTAACTATCACACATATCCACATGGAAAATTAAAAGTCGTTTAAGGAAAAGAAAAAAACGGCAAATGTTTGCCCTTTGTTTTCATTTCAATTGTGTACGGCAAACGTTTTGCCGTTTTTTCTCTAGTTATTTCAAACGACAAAATTTAAGCCATATAGTGAAAATTTTCACCCACTTTATCACCTGAACGAGACCCTGATTGAGTATTGGATGAAAGAGGGTTCCCTTCTATCCGTAATATGACCAAATTTGGTCAAATTTGATTAGGTTTTTCAATTTGAATGAGATTCTCAAAACCTCATAGTCCTTTCTCTTAAAAGATAAGAATGTCACTGCAAGTAAATGGTGTGATTTATCTGGGAATTGTAGTTGATGATTGGTCCTGATCATCCACTCTTTACTTGTTCACGTAAAGATGGTATTTGAGGTTTTAAAGGTTTATGGGCTTTTGATGAATTTTTTTAGGGGTCTGTCTTTCCCATTTGTTTTTAATTTTTTTAGATATGGGGCCCATTTGGATCTCTTTAGAAGTTATTTTCCCCTTTGTTTTTTAAAGAGTCTGAGGATGGCTTCCAAATACAATTCTTGTAATTATGTTTTTTGCTTTAATATAATTTTGACCTAGCAAAAAAAATATTGCAATCCTATTTTTGTCATGTTGTGGTAGTACCTTTCCGACCTATATTTTCATTTTTTGGATAGTTCAAAGCCTACCCCATTTGTTTGGAACATTTAATTGGGGGATACTCTTATAAATTGGGGGATACTTTAGGTTAAAACATGTTAGGTATATTGATAAGGGGCGTCTAAAAAAATTAAAAAAAACAAAGCTATTATCTTTTAAACTCGGTATGGTCTTCATGGGTGAAAACCATGCAGACAGTAAACATAATTTTTCAACCATGCCGACTGTGAATGCAGACAGTTTACAGTCGGCATGGTCTTCAAATTAGCGACTATGCAGACAATTTATAGTCGGCATGGTCTTCAATTGACGACCATGCAGACAATTCAGTTGGCATGGTTTTCACCCATAAAGACCATGCAGAGAGTTTAAAGTCGGCATGGTCTTCAATTGGCGACAATGTAGACAGTTCAGTCGGTATGATTTTTACCCATGAAGACCATGTAGACAGTTCAGTCGGTATGGTTTTCACCTAGGAAGACCATGCAGACAGTTTAAAGTCGGCATGGTCTTCAATCACAGTCGGCATGGTTTTTACCCCATAAATACCATGCAGACAGTTCAAAGTCGACATGGTTTTCAATTGGCGAACATGCAGACAGTTCAGTCAGTAAGGTTTTCACCCATGAAGACCATGCAGACAATTCAGTCGCATAGTTTTCACCTATGAAGACCATGCAGATAGTTTAAAATCAGCATGGTCTTCAATCACAGATGGCATGGTCTTCAATTGGCGACCATGCAGACAGCTCAGTTGGCATGGTTTATATCCATGAAGACCATGCAGACAATTCAAAGTCGGCATGGTCTTCAATCACAGTCGGCGTTGTCTTCAATTGGCGACTATGCAGACAGTTCAGTCGGCATAGTTTTCACCCATGAAGGCCATGCCGATTCTAGATAATTTTTAGGCCTAATCTTTGTTTTTTCCTCCAAAAAATAACTAACACAATCTACAATCAATAATTATAATCTATATGTTAATCTCATTAATCTAAGTTTAATATAATCTAACAATTAATATAAATGATTAACAATCTATTAATCAAGGATAATTTAGTTATTACTAAAAAGTTATGGATAAGGGGTTTTTAAAAATATTTCAAAATGTTCATATATTATTTTATTTGGTATCCCCCAATTTGTGAGGATATCTCCCAATCCAACGTTCTTTGTTTGAGGCCTACCATTAAAAAATAAAATGGGGTCATTTTGAAATAAAATAAAAAATCCCTTATCTAACTATTGTTGTTAATAGCTAGTTTTCTCCTGATTAATTAGTGTTAGTTCGGTTTATTTAGTTCTTAATTAATTGAGTTAGACGTGAAATTAACTAGTGTTATTGAATAGTCAAAACATGGAAAAATTAAAAAATTGAATTTTTTTTAAGAACACCAAACTAGAATCGGTGGATAAGATGACACAGTATACCGATTATGGTTTGATGTTCTTCGTTCACGAAGAACACTATCGGCATATATGGGCACCCATATCAACCAATTTTAAAATATCACACTCTAGAATCAGTTAAAATTTATATTCGTATCGACCGATTGTAGCTTCATAAACAAATAGGAAAAAATGACAATTTGCTCTTACCCAGAATCGACTGATGTAAACCTCTACATTGACCGATTATGTGTTGATGTTGAAAAACATCAAACCTAATCGTTCATCGTGTATGTTTATATTGCCTGAGTTTCAATTCAAAAATTCTTTAATCTATAGCTTCCAACCTATACTCGATTCAAGAATGAGTATGAAATATAAAATAGGTATGAAGCCATATTCATTCTACACGATACATGATTCAAAAATGAGTATGATTTCATACTCATTTTCAGTTCGAGTATATATCATACTCGGGTTTAAAATGAGTTTGAAATCATACTCATTCCATGATCGAGTATGTAATAAGAATGTCAACAATCGACGATTGTTTATATTCATATATGCTGATTATAACATAAAAAACCAACAAAAAATATAAATATTTTTTCAGATCTACAATCGGCCGATATGAATCTTAGGATTAGCCGATTATATGTTGATGTTCAACCATGAAGAACTTCAAGCCCCATCGGCCGATGTAGACATGAACAACGACTGATTGTTCTTGAACCCACAAAGAACTTCAAGAACAATCGGTCGTCGTTCATGTCTAGAATGGCTGATTGTTCTTGGACCAGAAAAATTTAAATTCTTTCCAAAAAGTTTGATTCGAAAATAAAATTGGTTTAAAATAAAAGAAGAATATCCAATTTTTGATTTGTCTTGAGAGAAATGGAAATAGATAGGAAGTATTAGAGTTATGATAATGTGTTGATAGAGGGTAATTTAGTAGTTTCATATTTTCTAGACACCCTTATCCCTTTCATCTAGGTAGGTGAGGAAAACGATAGGCCTCAAATAAATGGGATTGGCCTCAAATTATCTAGCTTTTGTTTTGTAGCCCCCCACCTTATATAATATGGGCTCAGATAGTGTATGTTTCAAAACTACAACCATTCCAATCTCATAGAACTGAAATAACTTCATTTTTTCTTATTTTTTTCTTTTTAAAAGTTAGTTATATTAATAACCGACTAGGCAATTGGGACTAGCTCATTGTAAGTTGCCCTAGACAGGGATGTGCCTCTAGCGTACATCCCAATAGCTAGCCTTAAAAAGAATACATGATGATAAAAGAAAATTACATATAATAAGCTAAAGAAAACACCATCACTTATTTTTACTAATATGAATGTTTATGCTTGATTGATAGATTGTTTAAATGGCCAACTAATTTAGTTTGTTAATTAATCTAAAGCTAATAGAGAGTTGTGAGATACGTGTAATAGTCGAACACCCCCTATATAAGTAAAGAATGTGATACCTTACAGAGGGATTTTATGGAGCAATTGAGTGTAAAAACAACATAGTAAGCAGACCGAGCTTATGTGTTTGATGCCATGATCAACCTAAATTCACAAGACCTAAAGCATTCGATTGAGTTACACCTTGAGAGCTTATTATGAGTGGCTCAGACGAATAGAATCTTGTAGTCGAGCGCTTCTGTATCCAGTGATACAAGGAATTTTGGGGATAACGGAGCTTATTGTTATTCTACAGTTGGTGATAATTGGTGATTAACAATGAATATACGAGTATACTACTTTGATGAATGTTTAGTAGTGAAGAAGGATTCCTCGATCATATCTCTCTCCATTGCTTACAACCTAATTACTTCTAATTGCTTTCTTAATTTTGCTAAATCCTAAAACAAACCCCCCATTGTGACACTTTAAACAACTGAAACACCTCGCTCCTCGTGGGAACGAACTTGACTTCTATTATATTATTCTTTAATTGAGTGAAAATAAGATCACTAATTTGATTACACCCACGATACACATCAAACACTTTACTGAGAGTTAACGTTAGTGTAACCGTTTAAAACCTAGTATTTTGTGTCGGTCTTTTGATCTTTTCCAAAAAAAAAGTGGGGACCATCTTAAAGGTACCGTGTTTTCTTTTGAATGTTATTGCATCTTCGAAAATTGGAGATTAAAAAAACCAGGTCAAAGTAAGGTATGCTTATTTTTGTGGATGTGGATGGATTCGGAAAAGAAGACGCGAACATGGACCCGATGATAAGCACAACAATCCCGATTTGGATTCTGCATAGTCGACCCATCATCCTGGGGACCAACCTTCAGAAGGGATTAACGACACCAAGCCAAGAAAGTAATCCCCTTGTAGGACATGGAAGAGTCCTGATAAGAGGACATGACCTGCTGATGACAAATGAAAACCCAAACCCTATACTGAAGGAAAGCATCCCACATGACAATGAAGCTCGAGACCTGAATATGATGGTTTGATGACCTCCGAAGGTGAGGAGGATGAAGCCTGAAGAATTACCACAAGCGAAGCTGAATACCAAGTAATCGTCGAGGCTGAACGACTTGCACAGATGGAAAGGGATCAGGAAATCGAAAGGTTTGCCCCGATCCTCTAGGATGGGTTACAATTTTTGCCTTTTTTTTCTAAATTTTTTGAAACAAAAGTTGAAATCAAGAGTTTGAGATGGAAGATTAAGATTAGAGTGAAAGTAGAATAATTTTTTAGTGGAGAAGGTGTGATTTTGAAGTTAAAATTGTTTGAATTTGTAGGGGAAAAAATGAGAGTCGTTAGATTATAGCCGTTGGTTTCGACCATTGTCTTACCTATTTACAAACCCATTTTTTGAATTTGCCATTCCCACTGTGAAAGTATAATTGACAAATTAGTCAATTTACCTATTCCATTGAAATTGTTTTAATAATTATGTATAATTTTATCAGTTATGTTAAATACTACTAATAAAGATTTGTTTGGTTACATTAACCACATATATTATTTGGGTTAAAGTAAAAGCATGGGTTACATTTAAGAGGTTACTCGTTAGAATTCGCAGTTACACCAGAAAAACTTTGGGTTCGGGAAAAATGAGATTTTGATCCTCATTTTATTAACCCAATCGAAATAAGTTAATCTTTCACTAGTCTAACTCTCAGATTTTCCTAACAGATGCAGCTACAGTTAGTTTCAGCGTCAATACCCTGTTCATGGGGTACATCTCAAAAAGGTATCTCTCTATCTCTCAGTTACTCTCTTTCTGCTGATCTTTCACTTGTGATTCTAACATGTACATCTGTTTGTGTGAATCAGGTGTGTGTCTTGGTTTTCTGGAGTTAAACCCAATAAAATTCAAGGTTTATTACCCTCCTTCGGTTTTTTTAGTGGGTTGAATTATTTATCTTCTGTGTTCTAGTTGTTTGATTCTGGGTCTGTAGTTTGATATGATCGGTATTCCTAAATGTATATGGAATTGGTAGTAATCTTAGTTGATTAAGATAGTTGTCAGTTACTGATGAACCCAGCGTGTTCGATGAATATCCTCACTGAAGGGATAACTTACATATTCTTTTTTGTTCTATAGCTTGGACTACTTTTACCACATAGTATATGCATCCGCTAAATCTGATACTGCCAGTGTTGTATTGCCTAACGTGGTTGTTCATTTGTGGAAAAATTGATGACTCCAAACTTTAATTTGTGAGGTGGGGAGATTCTTTTGTTGTACTGGTCTTGAAGCTGGTGTCCGAGAATCCTTCTGATACCGATATCAATACTTCAAATATAAAGCTCTCACTTTTTTCCTTCAGCAATTGGTGATAGTGGAGTCACTTCATTTTTAGTATTGTGTATGGAAACCTCTAACCTGGGTTTTGATTCAATTGCAGTTTTGGCACCAAGAGCTTCGACCTAATCGACCCTCAAAAGCCAGGACTTTTTGTTGTGCTGATGGGGCTGACAGAAAATGTCCGATGCTCAAGAGATCAGTACCATATCCTCAAAATATGGATCTCCCGCCCATATTGTCTAAGAAAAAGAAGAAACCATATCCGATCCCCCTAAAGAAAATCCAACAGGCTGCAAAAGCTGACAAGAAGCTTTTTGAGAGGGGAATAGAGAAGCCTCTTGATCCACCAAAGAATGGATTGCTCGTTCCTGATTTGATTCCTGTTGCATATAAGGTACTGGAAGCCTGGAGGGTTTTGATACAAGGCCTTGCGCAGCTCCTGCATGTTGTTCCTGCCCATGGATGCAGGTACTTAGTTCAATCATGGTTTGGCTGTAACTACCTCGCCATTATAGATGAAAAACTTGTTGATTTGGTCCCAATAATAATATTTATACTTCTGGTGCAGCATATGCTCAGAAGTCCATGTAGGTCAGACTGGTCACCGGATCCAGGACTGTCAAGGTCCAGGCAATGTTCACCGCAGAAGCCACCACACTTGGGTCAAGGCTTCCATCAATGATATCCTTCTCCCTATGGAATCATACCACCAGTATGACCCTTTTGGCCGGCGTGTTAAGCATGAGACGCGGTTCAACTATGACAGAATTCCAGCTGTTGTGGAACTGTGCATACAAGCAGGTGTAGAAGTACCAGAATATCCTTCACGGAGAAGAACCAAACCCATTCGAATACTGGGTAAGAAGGTGATCGATTTAGGTGGATTTGTTGAGGATCCTAAACCAAAACCCTCTGGAGATTCATCTTACCCACTCCTGCAGCTTGATACGTACATGGGCCACATTGGGCAGTTTTCGGCTCCAGCAGCATCTGATATACCAACGCTTGCCCAGGAGACTCTTAATGCATATGAGACTGTGAGGTGGGGTGTGACGAAGTTGATGCAGAAGTACTCGGTGAAGGCATGTGGCTACTGCCCAGAGGTTCACGTGGGTCCTTGGGGTCACAATGCTAAGTTGTGCGGGGAATTCAAGCACCAATGGAGAGATGGCAAGCATGGATGGCAAGATGCAACAGTCGACGAAGTAGTCCCGCCAAATTATGTATGGCATGTGCGGGACCCAATTGGACCTTCACTGCGAGGTGCACTGAAGAGGTTCTACGGTAAAGCACCTGCCGTCGTTGAAGTGTGTATACAGGCTGGCGCAATAGTGCCAGATATATACAAGCCCATGATGAGGCTTGACATTGTGATACCAGATAGTGAGGAAGCAAGCCTAGTTGCTTAAAAACATTGAAATTCGAATGTATCATATGCTCTCCTTGAATCCCCTCAATACCACATAGAGGATGAAGGTATAGTGTACTGTATATAAGCTAAGCTCATGGGTGACTAAGGTATGTGCCTAAACCCCGTGAATACTGTTGGGAAATAAAAAATGGTTATTACTAAAATTAATAATTTCTTACTTAAATTAATTTTTGTTACTTTAATTAGCTTGATGGGTGCTAGGAACACTAGTCCAAACTTGGGTGGAATTAAAGCCATCCATTTTCACCTCTTAGTGAATGAGAAACCTTTGATTTATCCCACATTGGGTAAATCA
>JAJJMC010019832.1:5698953-5784706 GCA_023531435.1 Papaver californicum
TGAGTGTGTGTGCAGTTAAATTCTAACCCTCCCTTAATCTTCTTCAAATTCTCTGTGTTTGTGTTTCTCTGTTACAGGAAGATACTTCTCCAACAAATACTGCACTATATATTGATGATGATCCTAGGAATAAAATATGCTTAGTTGACAGTGAAAAATGGATTTCGCTGGTACTGCCATTTGCTCCATAGAAAAAAAGGTCAGAAACAATAGCATTATTAGTCAAATGAGACTTCAAATTATAACCCCAGTCCAATCTGGCGTCAGATGTCCCGTCTTAATCTATGATCTTCAAATCTGTTCCTTCAATTTGTGCCTCCTATCTTTTTTATTCCCTTTTTAAATTAAAATCAGTACGTAGATTCCTCAGCAAACAAAGTGGTTTGAGGGGATACGATCAAAATTTCACATTAAACCCCGGTAATTTTTTGCTGGGTTGTAGTCACGAATGAATGAATGTTGGTTGGGTTATCTTCTTTTATGTTGGTGTGGGGTTGGTTGCACCATCAAGTCATGGTGGGGGACTAGGCTAGTTGAATAGCTACAGTATATGCACTATGTCCGTATTCACAGAACGGCGAAAGAGAAACTGAAAAGAAAGCTAAACACCATTTTCTATCCTATGTACCTGACTAAAAATGACAGAGGGATATTTACTATAATACGTAGCTAACTGGAATTTCAGATGTTGGTTACTCATTGGAAGGTCAATTTCATCTGTAATATCCAAATAAACAGTGTAGAATATATGCCGCTACAGTTTCCGTTTGTTTGGCGAATGAGCGAACCCTACAAGAATTGAAAAATCCGAACATATAACTTGTGTCATGAGACATACTTCTTTTTTCAATAATAAATTAGTTTAAGGGATATTTGAAATTTCAGTCATTCATCCATTATTTTTACCAATAAGAAGAAGAAAACGAAGAAAATAGGGATGTCCGTCGGATCTAGATATTTAACGGGTTTTTTAAAATTAAAAATAATTTTTTTTAAATTCTTTATATTTGTTCGGAACGAATAATTTTTTATATAAAATTATTGTTACATAATATAAATATTCTAATTAAAGATTAAATCTAAGAAAAAAATGAAAAATGGAAAAAAATTCCAACTAAAACTAGACGAAGTCTTTGAATCTTAGGTAAAATTAACAAACAAATGACAAATATCCGAATACCCAATACCCATAAATATCCGTCAGATAATATCCATTAGGACCTGTTAAGATTTCGGACCCAATCGGGTATACCCTCAGGTATCAAAACTACTAATGGGTCTAATATAAAAACCGGATTCAATTTATCCGGGTCCAGTTCGGTTCCGGATAATCGGGTACCCATTGACAGCCCTAGCCAACGCCAACAACCAAAATTATGACTTTCTTTCGTTATTGATAATTTGATCAAAACAAAAGAACAATCCTCATTTTTGTATCTTTGGCTAGCTAGTTGGTTATGGGGGGAGAAGGACTATCAGACCAAGATGATGATCATGAAGTTCCACTTCTGGAATACCAACATGCATCACCGCAATCACCATCGTCTTCTTCAGATAACTTTAAGAGAACTGGTTAGTTAATTCAATGATCATTGCTTCTAATCAAGTACATATTGCACCATATTGATCTCTTCCAATGATTTCACAGAAGGATGCAAAATTTCCAGTTTCTAAGAATTTATTTGGGGTTTTAATCTATGTTTTTGATTTTGTTGGGTGATAAAGGGAGTTACTGGACAGCAATCGCTCATGTAATAACAGCGGTAATAGGGTCAGGAGTACTTTCACTGGCATGGAGCACTGCTCAGCTTGGTTGGATAGCAGGACCCATAGCGCTGTTCAGTCTAGCAGGGATCACAATTGTATCTTCTTTCCTCCTATCGGACTGCTACAGATCACCTGACCCTGAATTTGGCGTCATCAGGAATCGTTCCTACACACTGGCTGTCAAGTATTATCTAGGTAAACAAAAATTAAACTCATCAACGGAAATCATGCCTACCTACTCTTCTCTTATTCTTAATCGATATCTACCTAATAACCAATGACTTCACTTCCCACACTCTTCCCTTTTTTTTCTTTCTTCTTGGTGTTGATTTTCTTTTCCTCTTCGCGTAAACTCTTGACACTAGAACACCAAACGCTTCATTTATATCTGTCATGTCATCGTTAAAGGGGACACCCTCTGAAAACTGAAGGGTCCCCGTGGAAGATTAAATGTAGGAATGGGGCAGGTGATCAACTTGCCTGCCTGCCTTGAGATGTTTTCAAATTTTTTAAAAAGCTGATACCACCATACACCATTCAATATTGTGCTAAGCAGTATGGTGGCGTGTGTGATATGTAACCACGTTCCACAAATGTCTCTGATCATCTGATGCAAAAAATAAAATAAAAACGTAAAAATAAATAAATAACTGATCACACTGTTTTTATTTTTATAAAAATACTAGTTTCTCCTTTTTGTACTTGTCAATGGATGTCATCCTAGAAGGATATAGTCAACTGACGTGGAAAATATTGTGCCTGAAAACTAGTACTCTGGTACTCTAGTGTTATCATGGATTCAGGATTGATAGAGGAGGATTACCGATCCATCGCAGTTAGATTTAGTATTCCTTTTATAAAGTGTGTAGTGATATCATTGTAAAAAAACTGTGTTTGGAAAAACATTGACACGTTGACGTAGTGTTAACTTATAATTTTGTTTTGGTGGAATTCGAACATATTTCATTTACCACCGAAATGATCTAGACAAAGTTTTCCAGAAAATAAAATCCGAGAGGGTGAGGTATAAATTAGATCCGATGTTTTTTTGTTTTTTTATTTATTTATTTTGAAGTATGAAATTTATTAAACTACTAGGGGACTATTAAACGAGAGTGTATAATGCCCCAAGATTCATCGGTTATAATCAAACTGATAAGCCATAAATCCACATCAACATGATATTGGAGAAAAATAACATTCTTTGAATTAGAGTTGTATCAGGGGAATGTTGGAGTCGAAGGTCGAAAGACCTTCTGCTTTCCACAAGAAAAGTTGTATTTTTGGTGGACACGACAGTGTCCATGAAAACTTAGTTGGTGGTAGAGGTGTTCGATGCAATTGATTGAAGTTATTGATCAGGCTTTAGTATTTTATTGTTGTGGTCTGCCCGAGTAAAATCTATCTACTAATTTGATTTTCGGCTTAATCAATTACTTCAAACTGATTTTTTAGCTTTGATAACGACTTGAAGTATAATCCAATCTCTTCTCTCGAAGGATTAATGCTAATAATGTTATTACAATGTTACTGAAAACTAAAATATAGATATAAGAGAAATTATTTACTCAACTAGATTAAACTAAGGTACTTCAGCTAGAAAAAAGAATACAAATTTTCTTGAAATGTAAAATGCAAGAACTGAAAAGACACTTACCTATTAGTGACACAACTACTAAATGTAAAATGCAAGAACTGAAAAGACACTTACCTATTAGTGACACAACTACTAGAACCATTAACTTATGTTATAGATAAAACAGTACTAGCAAATACAAAAATAAAAGGCTAATATACTTTAGTTATAATTCAGTTACTAAAGTCTGGATTAAATCCAACGGTCCATAGAGATGCGACTTAGTCTGTGGTCTTAGGGCATCTACAATCATGCGATCAGATTAAAAGATCAAAGACTAAAAATTTTAGTCTTTGGTCCGGCCCAAAAACAGCCGTATATAGTTGGGCGGTGTTCTAGTGACGCGCTTGGTGTTGGGCGGTGTCCTAGCAATGCGCTTGGAAAGACGGGCGAAATGCTAGAGTAACGCTTGCGCGAGACGGAATGCTAGAGTAACGCTCGATGTGAGGCGGAATCCTAACGTAACGTTTGGTTCTGGACGGTATCCTAGCACCACGTCCGAGAGACGGGCGGTATCTCAGAAGCACGTCCCATCAGGCGAAGTGCTAGCAACACGCCTGAAGAATGGCCACATATGCGAAATGATAGTGTGAGTAGAATGGGACGGGCGGTATCCTAGCGCACCGCCTGGGATTCCAGGCGAGCTGCTAGCAGCCCGCCCCATTCTATCTTCGTTCTTATAGTCTGAAATAGCATCCCGCCCCATTCTATCTTCGTTCTTATAGTCTGAAATTGAATGTAAATAAAGACAGTGAGATGCCAAGGATTATTAATTGGTGATCGGTGATTGATGGATAATGATGAAGTTTGGGTTTCTTCCATTAATGGCATGTGATGGCGATTGAGCAGAGAATCTGTGAAGGTATGTGGTTTCATCTGTTGGTTGTTGATGGACCTGTTCTTGGTGGTTGTGGCTGTTGGGTTCTCGTGATAAGAAAGTCTGTGATAGTGAGTGCTGCCATGAACATGGAGTTTTTGATGTTCAAGTTCATAGCATTAATGGTGGCAGTTGGTCATTGGTAGTAAGGATCGAGTAATGGTTGAGTTGAGTGTTGATTGGTTGTTGGACGAAGATAGTGGCAGGGAAGAACTCGAGATACGAAGGAGCTGGTTTGAACAGGGAGATCAATTATGGTGAATTATGTTGATCGATGTCAGTGAATGGAATGTTACTGTCAAATAAAGTTTAACAGAGAGGTGGAGCTCGAGTCAGTCCATGGTTGCTACTGGCAGTGAGGTTGATGATTGGAGTTTAGAAGACAGTGGTGGTTCGAGTTGTTTGGCTGTGTTCCAACTAAGCGGTATCCTAGCAGCACGTTTGATGGTAGGCAACATGCTAGGATAACACTCAGTTGGAGCGGTATTACAACGTCATGCTTGTGTGTGGGCGTTATCCTAATACCCCGTTTCATCAGAAGACTCCCAGAATAACGCTTGATCAGGCGTTCTCCTAGCTTACCGCCCGTGTTTCTGAGCGTTGTCCCAGAATAACGCTTGGCTCTGGGCGAATCCCTACGACACCGCTTGAGGCTAAGCGGTACACTATGAACCCGCCCGACTATACAGGTTTTAGTCAGGAAAAATTCCTATTTGTAGTCAACTACAGTGAAAAAAACCGACTATCCACTAAAATTCGTCAACCCACTGCGCCATATAAATCCCGACTATCGACTAAATGTAATCTTTAGTCTGTGCTTTCATCGTCCCATTGTGGACGCTCTTAGAAACTTAAAATCTGCAGTAAAGTCTTTGAAATTGATCATGCTCATCAGCAGGAGGATTCTTTGATGAAGCTGCTACTGAAGATGGATGTTCAGAATTTTCAATATCATTAAGGATTAAAGCTAACCCTTGAGGATATAGTTACATGCTTAATCTTTGAAGGATGGATGTACTGGTTCTGAATCTTCCACAATAAAACTAACTACAAGAAAAGTTCAGGATATAAATTGTAGATGTGATTGCAATCCTCATGAATTGGGGAAGTCAGAGATATTATAAGAGAGTACCCATAGCTGCAACTAACATGAAATCCAGAAACACTTTTGATTCTTTCACATAAACCAGTTCAGAAAAAGTTCAAATCTAACCTAATAAGGAACAAACCAGTTGTCTTCACAGACAAACAATCGGAAAAATATCAACGAGGCAAATAAGACAATTTTAGAAGAAACGAACTAAAAAGGCACATGAAATCACCTATCAATTCATAATTACATACTACCTAAATTAAAACATCTGGTGGGGAAAAGAAAGCAAAAACTTGCCTTACATAGAACAAGTTTAAAGAGAAATTGCGGAAAAGATTAGTTAGGCTACTTCACCGGTTCACAAATTGGACATAAAGAGAAAAAACTGAACAAACAACTAATTGAAAAAACAATTGAGCTCAATTAGCAAGCACACCTGAAACAACAAACCAAATCTAAAAACCACAAAATAACACGACAGATCTAAAAAACGAAAAAATAAATAAAAAAAATAAGAGCAGCTATATGTATGGGGTTAGAACATTTCTCTGATAATATGAGAATAGCATCATCGAACGAAAAAATCTTTGAACAGGGGTTGTATGGTAAGATATGCAACTGTGAATCCGGGATCTAAACTACTGATTTGGATCTGATTGCTTGGAGATTAGATTTACTTGATAGGGATAAAAATAGATGTATAGCAGAGAAGAACATCTTGATGAAGCATAGACCAAGATATCACCATCAGATCCGAATAAAAGGTCAGCAAAGGAATACCAAAGCAGCGACAGAGAACCCAATCCAAAAAACAAAAATAACTCTAAGCAATCATGGTCAATATCATATAACTAAACTACTAATTAACCTAAATCATCCCTGGGGCCGGTGGAGGGAAGGATTAGCTAAGTAGATTGGGTTTTTCTGGTTGATTTAACCATTCGTACTCTTTTGGTTCTAAGGTGTTGATCGGCGGTCAAATTAGGTTTTTTTATCTTTTTTCCAACTGGTTTTTAGTGGGAAAACTCCGAAAGAAGAGAGATAAAAGTATATTTTTTTTATATATATATAACCAATCATATATATTAAAATTCTTTTTCTTTTTTATTTTTTTAACTTAGTTTTTAGATAACTTAATTTAATATTATCTTCTTTCTTTTTGCTTCGTTTTTAGATAGCTCTTTTTTGTCCTCCATGTTTACATCTCAAGTTTTAAAAGAAGAGATATTTAAAAAAAGAGAGAAAAGAAAAATAAGATTTCCGTTTTTGATTTATTTTAGCACATTAAGCTTTTTTGTTCTTGTTTTCAACAAAACTTAAAAGAATTTCAAATTAGAATTTGTATCTCTCATAGTATGTGGATTTCTTTTTTCAGTTCTAAAGTGAGTTGCATGGACGTTTCTAAAATGATCATGTGTTCACATTTGACTATGTCCAACAATTGGATGCATGCTTCTTTGTATTAGACACATGATACTGTATGCATATTTTAGTATAAACGTATACTAATAAAACCTGAGTTTTTGATATATATGATGATACATTAGTATATATGTTTATTTTATTACAAATTAGTTGTTTATTACATTTTATTAATATTGTTAAAAAATTAGATTCATAATTATATATTTTAGCGGAAAATATAATTGATTTTGTCGCGTCTCTGTCTGTGTCATGTCGTCCGCGCCAGTACAACCCAGGTTCTAAGTAACAAAAAAGTTAATAATAATAAATATAAAAATATATTTTTTAATAAAATTTCAAAAGAAAAGAAATTTTATATAAAAAAAAATATTCCCTTTAGTTTCGCCTATAAAAAAAGAGTATTTATAAATTTTATGTTGTTCATTTTTTTTTGAACCATCTACAAAATATAAACATGTTTATATTTCATATAATTTTTTTTAATAATAATTATTAGTAAAAACTTATTCTAAAAAAGTAATATATAAAAAATTAAAATACTCACTTTTTATTGAAACAAGAAAAAACACTCACTTTTCAGGGGACGGAAAGCATATACAATTTCCGTGCATGAGTGCATTGACTGCATTCTCATTAAGTAACGACTGACCAGCTACGGAAATAAGCTATTTTTACATATGATCTTTGACTTAAGCCCACCTACAGCCCATTAAGGGTGTGACAACTGGACAAATGCCAACTAAATTGTCTGCCTCTGACTGGATCTCTGTTACTATTTTCTTAGGGAGTTCGGTTTGATCTTCTAGATTTCTCTCTTTGAGGAGGGAGGGGATGTCATTTCATTCGGCCAACAATTGCAGTTAGTCATGTGATTAATTAAATTCACTTTTTAATTAAACCACTAAAGAATGAGCTTCGTCATCCATATCGTATTTAAAGATTGTTAGCTAATTTAATACATAAACACACAAACCATTATCGTATACTAATGCAGGTCCCAGTGCTAATTTGGTTTAATCAAGAGCCAATTGATTTAATCATCTTTGATGATTAATTATTCGACTGCCTGTTGCTAAAGATGCACCCGCATCGCGGGATATCACTTTATTAATCAAGGAAGGTGTACTGTTGGATAAAGTTGAAGCATCAATTTAATTTTTTTCGTTTCAAGGATCCATCCACCGGATTTATATATTTGTTATCCATTGTTAAGGCGTCGGTTCGGTAGTATTGATTAGTGGTTGGGAAATGATTGATACACAGGAAAGAAGAGTCTATTATGGTGTGGGGTATTCCAGCTGACAAGCTTGTATGGCAATGGCATTGCCTATGTCATTACTGCCGCCAACAGCATGAGGTACTTATTTCCACTTCTTCACTTTTTACTGGGATCGTACTACTAGTAACGGTACGAGTCTAAATTTATACACCCTCTGAAAATTGGAATAGATATTTTTCCTTTTTCATCGGTTATTTATGTTTAGTTTCTTTTCTAAATTAAGATTGATATATTCATTGAGAACACGAGAGATAATAGCAATTTAGTGGTTCTAGAAGAGATAAAAACTGGTCAAATGAGATAGACCGACGAGAAAACGGAGAATGTGTACTGTTTTTCTGAGAATGCATAAATTCACACTCTCGATATTACTATTGTTTGTACGTACCTGTGAATAAATCTTAATTGTACCGTGTACTATGTGATGCAATATGCTTATACGGATAATGCAGTATAGACCTACCAATTAAATGAAATGGGATAAGCTGTTTTAGTGGCCCGGGCGAAAGATAGTGGCCGTTGATTACTCTGTTTTAGTGGTCTCATCTACATGTTATGGGATCCATAAAAAACAACTTTTACCGTGAGATGGCTGTTTTTTGAGTTTTTCTCGCACGATTTGTTATGAATTTTTTCATAATAAAGATCGTTCTATATTCCGACTTATATATATATATATATATATTTTCTTTGGTAGTCAAATAGCATATACAGAGTGTACATATATCATCTTTCGTCTCCTTTCAAGTAATGCCACCCACTTGCTCTTGTCTTCATCCATGACTTTCTGTGTATTTGTACTTTTTTGTTTGTCTTTAAGATGCTAGTTTTGATATATCTTATGTATGATTGAAGTAGGTTTTGCATCTTATTTCTCTCTTTTATTTCTGAATTGTGGTTAAATTGATGTTACTTATTAAGTGGGAGATTCGAGGTTTCTCGCTACTGGAATCTGGATAAAAGACACTCATAGGCAAGCTCGATCTGTATGTAATACATTTGGATTTGGTAAGAAAGCGATAGGAGGAAACGGCCACTAGTTTCAGTATACGCAACAAATTCTATTTTTTTTCCGTTACTGTACATCCTATGTTCCTAAACTAGTGATATTTTGCTCTATTCGAGTAATCACAATTCCAAAGGGACATACTCTTTTGGAAAGGTGATTTGCAAAGTGAGGTGAACATCCAAAGTTAGTCCTTATTCATTCCACATGGAAATAACGAGTATGAGCGAGTGGCCATCTCCGGGCACCAAAAGGCATCATTTCATTCAGTTTGAGTCTGGGTCAGTTAGCCCGGTGTATCCAGTTGATATGTAAAAAAACACAGCAAGCTTCTACTTTTTCTTTGCTATACCAAAATCACGAATCTTCTTCTCTAATAAAAGAAAGATATAAACTACTTTTTTTCTTAAAAATTCCACCTACTTGGTTCTTGTTTTACTCAAAAACATCATTCCATAATTGGAGATTGGAGAAATGATAACAAATTTCGTCAACTGCCTACCCCCATTCCCATGTGATATTGTGCACCTCCATTCAAAAATAAATGAGATACAGAGATAGAGATGATTAGATGCAGATAAAGAATGCGTGACTGTACAAGACAGGCCTTAAAATAGTAGAGATGTAGGTCTTACAAGTAGGAAAGACAAAGGCCAATTAGGGAATCTCAACTTTTTGCAATAGTATAGATTTTGGTCCTCTTCTATTCTCCAATCTCCATTGGTTGAAACACAAAATGACAAATATTTCCTTGTTTTCGGCTTGTTGTTAGGAGAGACCACACACCCACCGCTTGACTACTTTAGATTTTTGAGAGAGTGTGATAACAACCCCGTGCTTCCTCTCTCACTCATTAGTCCAACTCTAACCATATCCACAGTACTGATTGCAGGAAAAAACCCACACCCAAAAACTTTACTTGGAATCTAACACAACTCAATTTAAAGAACTATTGCATCATCAGGATTTGACAAAACTAGGCTAAGACAGAGAACTGCAGTCATCATCTCATAGAAGCAATAACTTGTAAAGTTAGCTAGATTGCTACACTTTTTTGACCTTTACATACATTTTGGCAACCACTTGATAGTAAGTAAACTTATAGCAAACACATAGCATTTAGTGCATGTTTGTCAATAATTCCAGTATCATGGTCTGCATCCGAAAACATAGATTGAACACATTTCAAGACCAAAGTCTACAAGATAACATAAAAATATATGTCATTCAATTCTCTCTTGTCTCTGTCTGTATCCTCCTGTTTATTATCTCCAGAGTGAAGTTAAGACCTTTATGAACTGAGTAGTGCAACGAGTAAGCTAGCACACAACATTGTTCAGCAAAGATAATGGCAGTTCATAACTCTCTGGAAATAGCTAAGAAGGATGATTCCTGCGATGACGATGGACGTCCAAAAAGAACCGGTAACTTGGTTGCACCATTAGTTCAAGTGAAACTAGCCTGTTTTAGTTTATATGATTTTGTTTGATTAAAATGCTTTCAGCCTGAATTTTGGCCTTTGGCCAACAAAAATCTTCTAATTATCAGGAACCGTATGGACGTGTAACGCTCATATAATAACTGGTGTTATTGGATCCGGAGTTCTTTCTCTTGCCTGGAGTACTTCACAATTGGGATGGATCGCAGGGCCTATTTCCTTGGTGTGTTTCGCCATAGTCACATATGTTTCTGCTGCCCTTCTCTCAGATTGTTATAGGTCTCCTGACCCAGTCACTGGAACACGAAACCATACTTACATGGATGCAGTTAAAGTCAATCTAGGTACTCCATTAATTTGCTAAACAAACAATCCATATGCATTCTTATCTTATCACATCTCTAGTATACGCTTCTTAACATTCAGGATTTGAGATCACCAGGAGTTGTTTCTGTTTCTCTTTTAGTGTAGTGTGTCGGTTTTTTATAGCTTGTGATTTGGTTCATTGGTATAAGTTCAGGTCCAAAGCAGACCTGGTTGTGTGGTTTTCTTCAATACCTGAGCATGTATGGAACTGGTATTGCTTATGTAATCACTACATCGAGCAGTATGAGGTAAACTTGAGAATATTTGGGAGTGTATTTTCTATGAGCAATAGTTGAATCTCAGTGTGATATAGTCAAACAAGGTTAAGTTGTTTCTTAACAAGATATGCTGATGTCCTCTATCTAAATTTTTTGTCTTTTAAGTTTATATTAGTTTAGTTCGCAATGTTTGTGTTATTTATGGATTTTCTTCATTTTTGTATGGTGATGAATGCAGAGCAATACATAGATCAAATTGTTATCACAGCAAAGGCCATGAGGCTCCATGTGATCATGGAGATGCATTTTATATGCTTCTCTTCGGAGCAAGTCAGGTTGTGTTTTCTCAGATACCCAATTTCCATGACATGGAATGGCTCTCCATAGTCGCAGCACTCATGTCATTCTCGTATTCCTCAATTGGATTTGCTCTTGGTTTCGCCAAAGTAATTGGTATGTATAGTTTCTTCTTGTTTGTCTTTTATATATAAATAATAAGTGAGCATGTCTTCGTCTAAGTTTCAACATGGGCCTTTCAAATTTTCAGAAAACGGAACTATTCAGGGAAGCTTTGGGGGAATTCCCCAAGCTACGGTGGCTAAGAAAGTATGGAAGGTCTGTCAAGCACTTGGAGACATTGCTTTTGCCTATCCATACTCCACAATTCTTCTTGAGATACAGGTGATTGTTTTGTTTCTTATAGTAGAAGCATTTCTACGTTTTATCTATCAAAGAAGCTAAATATGAACAAAAACCTTGTAAAAACTGAAGGATACTCTGAGGTCACCGCCGGCAGAAAACAAAACTATGAAGAAAGCATCTATGTCAGCAGTCTTCATCACCACCTTCTTCTATCTCTGCTGCGGATGCTTTGGATACGCAGCTTTTGGGAACCAAACTCCAGGAAACCTTTTGACAGGGTTTGGTTTCTACGAGCCATTCTGGCTTATCGACTTTGCTAATGTTTGCATCATTGTTCATTTAGTGGGAGGATACCAGGTATTACTATAAAATTTGCTTGGTTTTCATAACAGTGAATTTCTCATGACTTCAAATTGTTACGTATGGGTAGATTGATGTTAGTATTATTTGTTTTATAGGTGTACAGTCAGCCCGTCTTTGCATTCATGGAAGGATGGCTAGGAGAGAAGTATCCCAACAGTGGCTTTATCAACAAATCTTACAATCTCAAAGTCCCTTTGCTTCCAAGTATCAATTTGAGTCCTCTAAGGCTATCCACTCGAACTTTTTATGTTGCTACCACAACAGGAATTGCAATGACTTTTCCATACTTCAACCAAGTTTTGGGAGTATTAGGTTCTTTGACCTTTTGGCCATTGACTATATATTTCCCAGTGCAGATGTACTTTGTGCAGCTGAAGGTCGAGGCATGGACACGGAAGTGGGTTATTCTTCAAACATTCAGCATTGTTTGTTTGATCATCAGTACAATTGCGTTAATTGGATCACTTGAAGGTATCGTAAGTGCCAAACTAGAGTAGGTACCTTGATTCTTTTCATGTCAGGTGAAAGAGGATGTAATATTTCATGCTGTTTCCTATAATCAATTACAATAGATAAAATTAATGTAATTGTCAAGTTTGTGTATGTGCATAAGGGCAGTTTGTCAAGAATTTTATTTCCACTTCCCAATTTTTTGTCTCTCTGTTTCACTGTCAACACAGATGTAATTTTAAACGATCCTATGTAATATCTTTGAATCCATGAAAATCAACAGTAACTGATGCAATCAACCTTTATCTTATTCATTAGTAGATGAAGAATACTAGTGTTTTGCAATTCTTAACAACAAAACAGTCACATGTAAATGAAACCATTGAATTTTGTGTATGTTTTTTTTTACAAAAAAGAATATGAGCGCAAAAGTAAAGTTAAATGTTTTTATACATAGAAGAATGTTGATGGATCAGATGTGTTTTGTGTGTCTCTGCAAAGGATTGATCGAGCCTCAACTACTGAACGAGGGGGCTCAATGTCTTTATCTTCCAATGCATTTCCTTGTAATCTTTGCATTTGGGAAGCAAAGGTATCGTCTAGAATCTACAAACACACCATTACATTTCAGATGAATCCAAGAGCAAATTTTACCACAAAATTACTGATATTAGAAGTACGTACCCCAAGAGCATAATATGAGCCGTTGTACCAGATTCTATTTTCTTTCCTGCTTTCAAGAAACTTCAACACATTCTAGAGCAAAAGAAAAACAATAATAAGCAGCTTGAGTTGTAGCTGGTCTCAAAGAAGAAGGAAATATGTAAGAAGATATAAGGTATATGAATTTAGACTTGGTTCTTACCTGACCCATTCTATCCCAACATCCACGACATATGGCAACAAAAATTCTGCTTGAAAACACCTCATGCAAGTTTGATATAGAGTCCATCACTTGTAAACATAGGTTTTGCATCCTCTCCCGAACCTCAGCCTCTCCATCTGACTCCTTAGTTTCCTCCAAGATTCTTTTCAGATGTGTACTTCGACTCCCCTGCATCTGAGACAATCATTTGATTTTAGACATGACTACTCGACTTCCATTAAGAAATTGCTATTAATTTTAAGAAGTTATGGAAAAGCATGTCAGGGAGATATCATTGAAAGATCAGTATTATGTTATTCCCAAATATGAGTGTTTAGGCATGTTTCTCCGAAAACTTTGAAAGTTAAGTAGATGGGAAAGCAATAAAGAGAAGATTAATTGCTGGTGATACTAACATTTGTTATGAGTTTCTCTACAGTCGCTTGCATGTAAGTTTTGTATTTTGTCCTCAGCAGGACAGTAATGCCATTCATCTGCTCGCCAAAAACTGCCTTTTTTTCTTCTATCACAGGCAGATAGGATCCCCAAGGTTTTAAAATATCCTCAACTCGACAATGCAGTACATCAAGAATTCTTTTGATGGTATTTAAGAATGTTCCTAGCTGTAATATGTTGAGAAATACCAGAAGAGATTGAATTAGACGTTAAACCATGCTTTCCATATCAAAACGAAGAAAAATAAAGATATAAGGACACTGTTGCAAGCAAGCCCATAAAGACTCACTTGATTAGGAACATAATACAGTGTTGTGGATTGTCTTCTTGTAAGTTTCTGCATATGCAGGCCAAGCTTCTTTGGGATGGTATCTTTCAAAGGGGTAAGGATATCAACGTATTGCTTTTCTAATGCTTTTATGACTGCTCGCTCTACATTCCCAATAGCCTGCAAAAGGAGCAACATTAAGGATTAGCACTGTTAAGGATATAAATTAGCGATGTTGGAGTAAATAAATGTTCAAAACCCTTACATTTTCCAGAATTAAAGAGTATTGAGGCCATCGGTTGACCACAACTTCATACTGGGTTAGAGCATCTTTTATTTTCTCGTACATGTCCTCGGCAAAAGGGGAAGTTGAGTGGTTTGTAGTTACTCCAGACCATGGCACCTGCAAAGCAAATATTTTCTGGATAAGACAGTTGTCGGGTATATATATAGAGAAAGAGAGAGACAGAGAGAGAGAGAGATAGAGAGAGGCACACCACCTTCTCCATTTTACACAGATCAAGGAAGTGAAGTTGCTTATCTTCTATCCAGACCATTATGTAGTTGTGAAACAAGTTCCTTGAATCGATACCATCATCCACTTGTCTGAAATAAATGACCGGATACTTAAATCATTAGCTAAATTCAGCTTAACAAATTCAGTAGCAGTTGAGAATTGTTTCTTATACATGTACTATACTATTATTTATTTTGAGTGTAAACTTTAATCTTGATCAAGGTTTAAATTCTGAAGTAACCTGATATTCCATGAGTCAAGATCCCTTTCAAAATCAGCAGTTGCTATTAGAAGATCTGTTACATGCGGCAAGGGGCTAGATGGAGGCCAAGCAGCAAGGAAACCTCTGAGTTTTTTACACAGCTCGCTGCTGTAAACTGAAGCTGCTATGTTCGTAAGGTCTATTGAGCTGCAAGAAGAACATATATGTTAGTATAAAGTAGCATAATAAGCTGAAGCTCATCATCAATAGCTCTTTTATTTATTATCAAAATATCGACCCATCAATTTTGACATCCCTCCCGAGCTAAATGGTAGTTGGATTACACCAAATTGTATGAAGGTTTTAGAGGAAAGATTTTTGGTGATTTTGATGATAGTAAATAAGCAAAATTTGGTGAATCTCAATGAAACTTCAAGGGTAGACTATGACAATGAGACAAGAAATGTACAGCTCAAACCCTGAGTTTATAGAATAGAATCTTTTCAAGACAATAAGCGGGTATTACCTCGGAAGTATGTGCTGATTGTGAATTTTGATGTCTGCCCGAATCTCATTGCTTATATTTATGCACAAATTCTTCATCTTTAGATAAGCAGTTGACATTGCCATGGGATCCATAAGCAAACCGTCAACATTGCTGGACATAAACTCATCTGTCTCTACCATGTGCCTTCTACACCTTTTTGTTGCTGCTGTCTGCAAACACATGATAATAAATGTTGGACAACTTCATCTTGCTCATTCTTTCTATATATGTAATAACAGTAGTTAAGATGACCTGCCTGCAAATAATTTCTCAATATTGTTTGTGCTTCTTGAGAAAGTATATCATGAATGAGAGTGTATAATTGCACCGCGGGAACTAAAGATGGTGCTGCAGACTCTGGTAGTGGACCAAACAAGTCCGTTATACCTGTTGGGGCGAGCTCGTCTAGTGATTTATAGTTCTCAAAAACATTTGCCAACAGCTTCTGAACTTGAGTTTCACAGTCCAATAATATGCTTTTCTGCAAAAAGAACAAGGTGAAAGTTAACAAAACTCCTATTCCATGCATGCTTCCGATATCAGCTTCCAGTTATCTGGTTCAAGTTTGCATATGAGTCAAACTTTATTGTGACTGAACAAAAAGATTAAGTTATATGTCACTATATATCTTACCTCTTGTCTAGTTAGACTTCTCTCACTCCTAGCTTTCACAACAGGCACAAGTAATTCATATACAAGCTCCAGGCAATCCTTTGTTGGTGTAGCAACATTCATTATGAATGAAAGATATCTGAACACAGACCCAAAGAAGATGAGATAATTTAGGGTGCTTTTCATAAGACTGTTAATGGAAGTACTCTATTTAGTGGTTGTCATACAATAAAGCAAAATTGGTAATTCAAAAAAAAAAAAAAAACGGAAATAGACGAAGAGAAATCACCTCAGCTTTGTGTATGAATCCGAAACTCCATAGTAGTCAGAAAACTCAGTCAATAACCACTGCCAAGCTCCATCTAACCTCAGTTTCCTATGATGGAAATGTTGTGCACGCATAGCTGATTCCAGCGACAAATCATATGCAAGGGTTTCCACAACAGGACCACTCTGTAATATGATATGAGGAAATACTTGTATAGTCTTGGCAAAGAAGGTAAAAGATAAACATTTATGTTTCATAAATTTGTAGATTGAACTTAAATGTACTTGCTTTCAGCCAAGGGAGATGATTTAACCTTCATAGGGTTAGTCTCATCGCAAGTAATTGTACTGCCTATGGAGAGTTGAACCTTCCCAACACATTCATGACCATCATGGAAAATTGGCCACCACCGAACTCTATCACTCTGATTATTTTATAAGAGAATCATCTTAAATAAATTTTCAAAATAATCTTGTTAGCCTAAAAATATTTTATAAGAGAATCATCATAAGTCGAGGAATTCTTACAGGATTATCATTTAAAGATGACACTGGAATTGTTGCTCGACCTTGGGTGACTTTATTCAAATCTTGTACCTCGAGCAAAAGTGCATCCCCTTGGTTCTCTGGAAAACTGGAAAATGAGTGCACCTCAAGTTAGACACCTCTCGTAAACTTGACGTATTTTACAGTTCGAGATTTCTGCTGCCTTGGTTATACGAAACAAAACCAGAAGGAGGGTACAAACTTACAAGACATGATGGCCGCCAGTTCCTGCCATCAAGCAAATCGAAGAATTCGGTTCGGCATCTGTTTCGTCAGTTGCACTTTTCAGTTGAAATAAGCATGAAAATGATTCTGCAAAAAGGACCACACTGTTGACTGATTAGAAGCCGAATTTCAAGACAATCGTATGGAAAGCCCTACAGAAAAATATCATTTGGTTGAAGAAATGAGATATCCTGCATGAGAAAAGTAATTGCTTCATCATAACCAGTCGAGCTTCTTTTGTTGAGATACCTCAACATTTAAGACTAAATATTATCTGAAGAAGGTTCAGCAAGTCTCCCAGGGTATCAAATGGTAGCGTACTGTTGCCCCTAGAGATTTTCTATCTATTCAATATTATTTTACGGATTGAATTACAAACAAAATCGCGACCCTAAGAAAAAATTCAGGTTCCAGAATTTCGAAGACCAAACCTTCTGATGGTACTGAGAATGGAGCCAGCTTTAGTGAATTAATGCGAGTTTTCACCATAGAAGAGACCTGTCTAACATACTCTGCTCCAGCTTGCATATAGACTGCACTACGCTGTGAGTGTGTGATCTTCAGTTTTTTCCTTGGCACAATACGCACTTTCTTCACTGCAGTATATTTGACAAACCGACCAGCTGTTATTAGTAACCCGTGCATATAATTACCTCATACTTCAATAAAATTATTGCTCAAAGTATTTTAGTGGTTTAAAATATTTATATGTACCTTCCACACTAATTTTACCAACTACCTTCTTTAGTTTTGAGGTGCATTTTTCTTCTGCGGTGTCAGCAGCTTTTACTTCTCTGCGATATATGTCTCGTGGTTGTAACAAAAATTTGTATAACCTATTAAGACAAAGAAACATGTGCAAAATCACGCTGAGACCAATTCTTAAAAGGATCTACATAATATGTCAAGCCTCGTACTCAAAGAGTAACACTATAGAGAGAGAGAGGGAGAGAGTTAGCATACCCAAAGGCACTTCTGAGAAGCAGGCATTCATCGCGTAGAAACTCTGGTGCCTCTGTGCATCCTCTTGCCCAAGCATTAAGACATAATCGAACGCATGCATCATAAGCTACCATGGTTTGCCAAGCATTTTGACTACTGCAAGAATGTTTATCAAAAAATACTTTATCCTTGACATACAGAGTGGAAATTTTAAACAGCGAATACTGTAATGCGGAAACTAAGAAATTAGCCAAGCCATCAAAGTAATTTCAAGGATCAAAAAGTTCCATTAAGCACACCTGGTACTGTAACAGGATGTTTGATCTAGTGAGCTGGTTTTGCAATGGCGAAGTTGTGGTTCCACTTCTCCAGAGGTGATGCTGCATTCACCATACAAAATATGTATAATTATTATTTAATAGCAAAAAACAAATTACTTATTCCCATAGCTATAAGAAACAGTAACTTCCATACTGTTCATTCAATGTCATAGATTCTGGCTTCCACTCTGTGAAGACTTGTTCATTTCCAGTGCATTTGTCATTTGAAACATGCATCTCAGAGCCATTTCGTTCTACTTCCATCACGACGTCGGAATCGGAATCGACCCAATGCTCATCCTCCACTTCAAACTTGTTATGCTCGTCTCCTATTTCAAAAATAGGTGGTGCACTTGGAGTTCCAAAGTCTGCTACACTTCTCGGTGTTACTTCATTCTGAGGACGATCCTGCAATTGACAACAAACAAAAAACGATACATCAGAAACCAATCCCTAGAGTAAAATTGCTTTCTAAAACTCAGGTACTGTACATTTAGAGTGTAGACGTTGACTTGTTCTTGAGGTTGATCCCTACTGTCTGATGCTGATTTTCTCTGGCTACTACCCTTGATACTAAATTCACCATCTCTAAACCTTGTTATATTTCTCGGAACATTTATCCGAAGATTCTCTTTCGACCCTCTATTTATCAAAGATCCATATCCTCCATCTGGTACATAAGTTGTAGACTCAAGTCCAAGATTCTTAAATGACTTAACACCAAACAATTCCCTCTCATAGCGTCGTAATGCACTTGACCTCTCAGATAAATCGGTATCACTAGACCCAAAACCTTCCTCTTCAAATACATCAGAGTAATTATCGTCCATGTCATATGAAACCGAAGCCGAGCTCTCTTCATCATCATCAAGAGATAGACCTGCTGTGCTATGAGTGCCTAGTAATCCGGAGTAGAATTTCAGTGGTGGCAAAGTATGTGGAGACGAAATAGTCTTGATATTGCAAAGAGAAGGGGATATCGGAATAGGATCAATACTCAATTTTTCTGTCAAAGGAGATCGAATTTTCTGCTCCGTATCTGTGCCCTAAAAATCAAATGTAAACACCCAATAACAAAAATTGTAAAATTAAAAGATCCAGACAGCAGTATCCTTGGAAATAATCAAAAGAACAAGTTCTAAATAGGTTAATTCAAAGAATAATATCAAGATTAGATCCTTACCTGTTTGATCCATTTAATAGCAGTTTCATCCAAACCATCTGTAAACATTTTAATAGGAATTTCTTCGTTTCAATAATTTGGGAGAAGACAGCTAATTTAGGAAGGTTTATGATTCTAAGCTGAATTTTGTTGGTTTTGTTGTTGTTGCAGGAGTTCTTGAGTAAGAGGGAGAGGAGAGAGAGGGGGGAATCAGAGAGGAGCGTTTATGAGTGTTGTTATCAAAATGCAACGGCTAGTTTTGAACTTTGTTTTTTTTATTATTTTATTTGAATTTGTATGTCGACTGTAACTTGAGCGATGGAGTGGAGAGAATAATTCTCCGCTGGTTACTGTAAGGCAGACAAACATGTGCAATTGTGCATACACACTGCGGTACTTTATTCGCCACGTCTTACTTTTTCTCACTTTACAGATTGTTCTTCCCACGGCCTCTCTTGGGGATGAACAGTTGTCTTTCAAAACATTCTAAACTTGACGGATTTTAGATTTTCTAATCTCCTTTTTCAAACCTTATATACGAAATTTACATCATTTTGAACGAGTCGGTGCATAATTTTTTTTTAAAATAAACTGACATATATATTTAATATTAACTAGACCATTTATATACGAGTAGTTCTTATGTTTACATAGATTATCTACATAAGCTTGTTTCCTAGCAAGATTCATATTTACAGTGGTGCAAAACTTAGTTATCTTATCTGCTAGATAATTACAAGACCTATTTACATAGGAAAAGGAAGAGAGCAAAATTGTGACTGAGATGCTTAGTACGTAGCAAAATCTGAAGTGATCTCCAGTAAACCTCATACTTCTGGTGTTGTAGTGCTTGTATGACTAGCTTATTATCGTTATAAAAGTTCACATGATTGGAGCCCCAACTGTCCAGCCCATTCTGATGCTGCTCTGCTTGCCCTCGATTCTGCCTCCAATGGGCTGGAACACCATCTAATGCCACCTGCAAAATCACACACTTCACCAAGATTATTGAAATGAACTTATTGCAAAAGTATACTTGTGTGTCTTTTATAAAAAGCTGCATCAAAGAAAACATAATTAGTCTTTGTCTGAATGCGGATTGGTTAAATGAGATATACAAGAACCTGGATGCCAGACATCACAATAAGGTATATGAGACGAGTTATGTAAATTATTATTGTTATATAATAATATAGAAAAAATGAAGAAAGTAAAGTATGAAAAAATGTAATTGGATTAGGATGAATGCCCTGGAAAATCACCTTGCATCTGAATTTCCAAATAAACCGCAAAACATAAGCTATTATATTACGGTTAGTTTTATCTTTAAGTCAATCAATACACCATTCATTAAAAGTCTTTTTAGAAGCTGATTGAAATATATGTGTTAAAGAAAGACCTCTCCAGATAGCCTGAGAGAAATTACACCTTAGAAATAAATGGTCTGTAAATTCTATGGCATTGGTATTGCATAGTTAACATATAGTGTCCATATGCAGTTGACTAAAATTTTCTAAAGGAAAAATTGGAATTTAGGAATGACTTTAAGAGTTCAAATTCCATCCCAATGAACTTTATGTCTAATATGATTTCGATAAGTAATAAAATTATAAGCTGATTTAACTAAAACTTCACCATTTTTGGTTCCTAACCATTTTCTTGTATCCTTACTATCAGTATTTGTTTCTATAGTACGAATGGCATCTATAGTAACATTATCAAACAAACGAGATATTAGAGGAAAATTCCACTGACTTGTAGTAGTAATAATGTCAAAAACTGTTTGGATTAAGTTAGGAAAAATACCAGACCTGGGAGAAGGAGTTGCTCCATTTGGTAACCACTTATCATACCATAAAGAAATATGAGCACCATTACCTATCTCCCTATAGTAATTTTGTTTAATAACATCTATTCCTCGACAAATACTAGTCCAAATCCACGATTTGACACTTTTCTTTTTATAATAAAGAGGGTCAGACTTAGGGAAATATTTGTTTTTCAGAATTTACACAATAGAAGGTGAGGATTGTTTAATAAATGTTAAGCTAGCCTAGTTAATAATGCAAGATTAAATTATGAGGGTTTTTGAAACCTAAACCTCCATTAGCCTTACTGGTGCAAATAGTTGACCAAGATTTAATGTAGTTCCCTTTATTTCCCTCTTTACGTTGCCATCAAAAGTCACACTGAAGAGCATTAAGACGATTAAGAGTTTTAGTAGGTAAAGCAAAACACATCATTTGGTACAAGGGCATAACACTTGTAAAAGAAGTAATTAAAACAACTCTACCAGCTTGTGAAAGCAATTTCGCTTTCTAACCCTGAATTCTTTTATGCACTTTGTCTAAAATATGTTGGTAATTAGAGCTTTTAGTACGATGAAAAAAAAAAGGTGTACCTAGATCAGTATCAGTTTTTGTTATTTTTCCTATTTTTAAATTTTTTGCTAATAACTTACAATGCTTGTTATGAACTCCTTTACTAAAATATATGCCTGATTTTTGGTAGTTAACAGTTTGACCAGAAGAATGACTGAAAAGTTTTAGAACGTTTAATAATTCCTTAGCTTGTTTAGTATTAGTAATAGTTGAGAGAAAAGCATCATCAGCAAAAGAACAAGTGAGAAACTGTTGGATTACTTGGTGTGACTTTAATACCAGATATAAGTTTCTTTCATTCTCCATGAAGTAATAATTTAGATAGAGCTTTCGTGCATAAAATAAACATAGTAGGAGATAAAGGATCTCCTTAACGAATACCTCTAGAAGGTTTAATAGTTACCCCATGGGAACCATTTACAAGGATTGAATAAGAAACAATAGAAATACACATATATCAAATCACATAATTCTTTTAAAAACCATCAGAGTAAGTATATGAATTATAAAATTTCATTACATACGATCAAAGGCCTTAGATAGATCTAATTGAATTGCCATAGTCCCTTGTTTCCTTTTACTAGTTTTCATAGTATGCAAAGTTTCATGTGCTACAAAAATATTATATGTTATTTGCCGTTTAGGTATAAATGCCGATTGATTTTGAGAGATTAAATTATCTAAAAAAGGTTTAAGCCTATTAGCTATAATTTTAGCAACTATTTTGTACGTAGCATTACTTAGACTAATTGGTCTAAATTCAGCAGGTGTAGTTGGAATTTGGGTCTTAAGTATAAGGCAGACAAACGTATGATTTACCGAAGGTTCTAAAACCCTATGTCGAAATACATTCTGAACCCCGTTTATAATGTCAACCCTTAAAAGATCCCAATGATGCTGGTAGAACCCTGGTGGAAATCCATTAGGGCCAGGAGCACCCCAAGCATTCATCATGAATAAAGTATTTTTTATTTCGACTTCATCCGATATAGCAGTTAGAGTAGAATTATCTTCATTAGACAGAACATGAGCAAATATATATGCAAAAATAGGGTGTACTTGAGTATGAGCATTATGAGAAATATTTTTAATTATGGTTTTTATATCATAAGAACGAATTGAATTTATGTACTACATATCTTATCATATAAGAATAGATGAATTTCCAATAGTAGATATCTTCTCATATATATTCTGAACCCAGTTTATAATGTCAACCCTTAAAAGATCCCAATGATGCTGGTAGAACCCTGATGGAAATTTATCAAGGCCAGGAGCACCCCATACATTTATCATAAATAGAGCATTTTTTATTTCGACTTCATCCAGTATAGCAGTTAAAGTAGAATTATCTTCATTAGACAGAACAAGAGCAAATATAGATACAAAAATAGGGTGTATTTGAACATGAATAGTTTAATAAATATTTACTAATTATGGTTTTTAGATCATAAGAACGAATTGAATTTATGTACTACATATTTTCTCATATAAGAACGGATGGAATTCCAATAATAGATATCTTCTCATATATATATTTTTAAATCAAACAAACATTTTTCTTTTTGGCTTGAAAAGAGATCTTTTTGTGATTATCTATTCATTGTAAAGAGTTCGTATCTGTTCTGAAATCCATTCTACATAAATATTTCAGAACATATCGACCCTCTTTTACCAAGTGAACACCTTGAACAAAATTTGGAGTTCCATCTAATAAAGTTGAAGTGAATCACATAAGCCATCACTTTTCCATTCTTATGTACATATATACATTCTTTTTGAAGATGAAATATGCTGTCTGATATAAAATTTCTTGCGAATTTGTTCTCAAGTGTACCCAACCAAGTCCAATTATAATTTTTCTCTCCATGACTTGACTATAAGATATTCTTGATGATGGACTAATTGAAGTACAAAGATTATTAAACCATGCATTGAACAACCAAATCTATGTACTTGATGTAAAAATAAATATAAAAGTCACTATAATCTAACATTGGGAATCATGTTTCTATGAAATTTGAACATCATTATCTTTTTTATTAAGAAGGCTAAGCACTTAACTAAGGAGATAAAGATAAATCGAATTTGATTTTAGATCAACAATATAGTCGAGGGTTATCCCAATCTAATTCAGCAAACAACAATTAGTGCCCCGGTTATCTTCAAAGCATTTTAACGAACATATTAATTTTTTTTTAAAACGACTTAAATATCATACCTTGGAATAGTTTGATACAAAATCTCGTTTTTGCTTTTCTTCTTGCTTTACTTTTATACTCACAGTTCTAACTCTGTGCATATTCAAACCAATGATACCTTAGCTTTCTAACGTTGATATATATTTGTAAACTATATCTCGGTAGCTTGATTCATTGTAAGCAATCCAATTTATAAGATATACAATATTTTGTCCAACTTAAAAACAATATTCATCCACTTCTCCATTGTCACAACTCCAGCAAGTGGTTAAGCAAATCTCATTCTCCTGTAATACGAAGAAATTTAAAAAAACAGTAATGAGTTCACGGGAAAAACCAATCCAAAATTGAAATTGAAAATTAATGTTTAATTGGGCATTAAAAAAAAAACTCACAAACTTAATTACTTAATTTAATTAGGGAGTCAATCAAACGGTAAGAGAAGAAAAAAAATTCCTTTATATTTGGGAAATGTGTTGGTTCTGAACTTCTGAATACAACTATTCGTCTCTGATCTAAACGTTTAGTGAATCGACGTAGGAAATGACAGAAGGGACAAAAGGCTTTTTTGCCATTTTCAAACAGACACATCCCATGTTGATTATAAATGTCTTTGCTATGTGGCACTCTAACTTTTCAGGAAACTAGAAATTAACTTTGATCTTTACATGTCAGCAAAGAAACCCCCTTTAGAGAATAAGTTATATGTTATAAACCTAGTTTATTTAATAAAATGTTTTTGTATCTAAGATTAGAGTTTTTAAATATTTAGATATTAAGTCTTTAATCCCTATAAACGGAGACCTAAATCCTTGTATTCTACTTATATTAATAGATTTTTTTTTTTATATTTCATAATAACGCACGTAATTTTAATCGCTGAGTAATTTTTTTTTTCTTCTAACCCTAATTCTTACAATTTTATTGTGATTATCGTAATCATTTTTTTTTGAAGAACACTCATACATTCGTCGATTGCCTTATAATAGGCAAAGAAAAACTGTACATAAGGTACACATTCAGATTTGATTTTTTTTATTTTTTATTTTATCAAATCTAACACTGGAATCATGAGTAGTCCACAACTTTTTTTATGATAAACAGTGGATGTATATATTCTTTTTATTCTTCCATGAGAGTTCAGTCCGAATAAGACTCATGCACTAATTATACATATGTTCACACCTAAAAAGTCTTTTCAGGTTCAGAAGTGAATAAATCACATATTTTATTATTTTCTCTTGTCCATCATATTTAATTTGGATTGGCCCAATTAAGCTAGGTTGTACATCTCTAAACAAACAATATTCCTATACTTTCACTATTATTGAAAGAAGTTGGGAATAAGATAGTATGATAGTTGTCAATATTCTTAAAATCGTATAATTAAAGAAAACACGAACATGCATGGAACTGATTTACACCGGTCGCTCTCGGTCAAGTCGTCAACATCTCTTCGTACGATGTTTGATAATTTCTCTTTCATTCCAAATTCTTTTTTAAAGTTATTCACGTCAATTTATATGCTTGACTTGAGTTATCTCCATAGAGGTCGATGGATGTTGCAAAACCAGTATGAAAAATTCATCCAAAAATGGTTTATAATTTATATTCTATTAATAAAACTGTAATCACCGAAAATTGGTGTTGACGTAATTTAGTTACCTTTCCGGTAATTAATCACATGCATGGTTGAAAAACCTATGGCTAATTAAGTTTGGTACCTTTGACCATTGGATTAAGGTCATGTGATTTTTATAAACGGTTTCTATTTACTTACAAGAAACCATCTGTCAACCACAAAATGGATTTTCCTTATGCGATGACTGAAACGACATTTTTTTTGTCAATACGATTTAGGTAAATTGTACAATCCAATTAATATTGATTTTTCTCCATCAATTCTATGAGATAAGATGTACATATATTGACATTCAAAATTTATATTAAGCCAAGATGGTTTGATCTTTATTCGTTGATTCTGAAAAGCGACGATATCATTTAAATCAAACCTTTGGTTTTCTCTAATAATGTTTGGTTCTATTCTTTTCAAAAAAACCATTCATAACGAACATCGGTTTCTATTTCTTACAAGAAATCATTCATCAACCTCATAATAGATTATTTTTTTCTAAAGAATAACGACAGTGATTTCTTTATTTTCTTAAAAAGAATCATAAAAACCAATTGAGAATGGTTTTCTTCATCGATCCTAAAAAGATGAAATATCGTTATTATGGAATAAAACAATTGTAAATACCAGTAAATAATGAATTGCTGCATTCCTAAGGGATATTAAGTAGTTTTGTATTTCCTCCTGGTAGTACTCTCCAAATTTTGGAACCGTCCCACTTGTAGTAGTTGGAATACGGTAGGACACTCAAGGTTAGTGGGTGCGGACCCGGCTTGTTAGCAAATATCATTAGTCCTTGTAGTGACTATAATGATCTTGATTTAATTTTGTTTTCATATAGAAAGTGTCAATAATTTCATTCTCAGATGAATAATTTATTTTATCGGCCCTACTAGGTCGCACAATTATTAGAGATTAACTTGTTTGCATATTTTATATGCTTTTGGTTATGACCAATAAAATTCATTGTTGATGTACAATTTGTATTCAAGTAGACTACAATTTTAGGACAATTTTTTCTATGGCTCTTGAAGTCAGAATCTAATGTCCACCTTGGAGTTGTTAAAATCCAGAATTTATTATGAGTATATGTCCTCGATTTAATTGGATAATACTCTGCGAAACTTGTTTCCGTATATGAGATGAAAATATTTTTGCCATAATCAGGGGGAGACTATACACTACTAGAAGTTGGTGTTCATTGGTTTAAAAGTTATATCATTTTCTCTCACATCATGATCAAATTGATAAAGGCTGCATATGATTGGCGTTAAATGTCTCATTTTGCTTTTATATAAGCTTTGACTCATTAGAGGAAATCCAATCACATTTATCTAAAAGTAGCCCTCTAAGAGGCTAAATCTAGTGCTTTAATTGAGACTACCAAACACGATTCACCTTTTCATAGTTTCCATCTTCTCATTGGATGACGAGGAGAATGCTCGTGAAAGGCGCTGAAACCAGTAATTCTGTGAATTTTTCAAGATATGCATATACTTGAGAATTGTGTGGCATCGTGATAAGCTAATATGATTGTCGAATATTCATAGTAGCTACTGAAATAAGAAAAGATGGTGGTTGTGAACCCCTCTGAAGAGAAATATCGACATATGTAATTGGTTGGCATACAATCCAAATTGGATTGGATTATTATAATTTCTGGATTGACGCAATAAAAGGATCCTAGCTAGACTTGATACCTTAAAAGTGCCAAGCCTGAAAATTACAGGTTGGTGTTAGTCATATTGTGTATTAAGAGAAAAAAATCATTTTAAGAGCGATTGGGGGTTATATGTTCAAACCCTAGGATTGGTTTAATAATATTTTGTTCACCCTATATGATGCATTTGGCGTGGTATTCCTTGAAGGAATCATATTGCATTCACACATTAGATGTGGCCGGAGAACATATTCGAATTTGTAATACTTGGAGGATTCAAATTATATTTAGGCATCCACCTGGATCGATTATATCAGGTTCAACAATCCTTTAAAGTGTTTTTTCCACCGGAGCCACAAAGGACTATCTAAATTTGTTTTTAAAAAAACAAAAAATCTTTGCAAAGTACTAAAATCCGGGTTAGTTGATGATATCAACTTTACAGGTCTCTTGAGAAGTCCTTAAAAACAGTAAAACCAACCCTTTAGCAGAATAAATTCTACAATTTCTTGATTTGCGCATTTGAGAATTATTCTTGCATATAACTTGTCTATGATATAGATTATACAATCTATTTTGATGCCTATTTTTCTGTAATACTCATATAGTTGAGTTAGCATCCATAAATCGTCAAAAGTTGCACTTTTTTCCTTCGTTTCAGGTTTTGTCCCATGTGGTTTTCCTGACAAGGTTTTAACGAGGCAACATCTCACTGACATTTACTTTTAAAATGTTGATATCATGCTCTTTTTCCTTCGTCCAGATTTTGTCCATTGAGTTTTTATGATAAACCGGAAATTTTTTACTTCTAATGGGTCGGGTTTCGGTCTATTAGGCCAGCTCCAACTTCCCGATATGCTACTCGAGAAACCGTAATTTTAATTTTTTTTGAACCAATTCGATCTTACCGAGCAAATGTTCATCGATTTTTTTCTCAAACTTCTTTATAAGTAGGAAAACATAATCTTTATATATTTACTTGGTTCATCGAATCCGTCAAACTACGTTACAGTTTTTGATATCATTTCTGACATTTATGGATACCGACAGATGACATGTATTACCACATTTCGTAACAATCATCTCTTATAAAATACCAAACTTTTGTATTTCAAGGATCATCGAATCCTACATATAATATCCATTTTTTCATTATGAAGATATAATATCTCCTGCCAGAGTAGTCGGATATCAGCCACCGTTACAACTAGCGGTCTTCCGGGTTGCCACTCGTAAGTAGGAGCTAGCAGGCCTGACAACACACACCGTTCAACGACGGGTGGGGATGATTAGTCTCGTTGTCTACCACCGTTCCAACGACGGTCTTCCGGATAGCTACCCGTAGGTGGGAGCCCTAATGGGCCTGGTAATTTACAGTACTAAGTCAAGCTCAACAGATCGTCTTTTATAAATGATATGAACTACTCAAGAGAGTTAGTAATCATTTCCAGATCAATGTTATGAATTGTCATCATAAACATCAACCATTTTTCTCAGATGATATGAATTGCCTCTAAATAGCAACAACCATCTCCCAATCTCATTTGGTGATATGAATTGGCATCCAACAATCACCTTTCATTTCTTATTAGATGATACCAACAACCTCGAAGAAGTTGAAATCATCTCTCGAGGTAGTATGAACAACCAGTACTGCAACTACCTCTTACTGCCAGGGTTACAATCATCTCCAAATGGATGGTATGAACTTCCAAGCAGCAACCAACCCTTTTTAGACTATATGAACAACCTCATGCAGTTGTGCTGAACCGCATAGCGACTGCCTACATACCCTCTCTGTTGCTCGAAAGGATCAAGCACGATCGTAGTTCGTCACTACCGTTGGATAGTATGAATTGCATAACAACAACTATCCCTATCTACGTCGCAACACCAGCAGTGATACATGGTATTGTTAAACCAAGCTATGTGCAACCTGAAGCCAATGTAATAAGAGATGGTGCAGAGATGGTAGTTAGGCCTGCAAATCTATCTTTAGATTTTTTGAACCAGGTCTTCCTTAAACAATTCCCAACTGTCTCCATTATACCTGTACCATGTAGGCTTGAATTTTCCAGAACTTTGAAGTGTGCACTTGACTAGGTAATCTTTAATCCCTTTGATTTATCTTCTTGGATTCAACTGCTATTGTTACCTACATGCACACTGCGCCTACACACCCCCAAATGCTCTATGGATGAACTTTCAGGCAACTGCAAGAAATTGCAGATTGCATCAATCAAACAATGTCTGAGGTAGTGGGGAGAACTTGATGGGTGTTTTACAATTGTTCAGAAGTTGTTGGATCACTTAGCACAAACCAAAACCCACAAACCTTCCTACAGTAAGTAAAAAGACAACCTCAACCTAACTGCTTGTCGTAAGAAGATTAGTAATGGGCATTATACAACGGCTATAAGAGTGCTCAATTCAGTTGGTTTAGCCCCTCAAAATCCTGAAACCTTACTAGAGTTACAGAATAAACACCCTCAAGCCCCACCACCCTTCATTCCAACAACACCCATTGACAATCCAGCTTTGGTTGTTAACAAATATGTCGTCCTTAATAGTTTTAAAAGCTTCCCAAAAGGCACTGCTTGTGGAAGAGACGACTTAAGAGCTCATCATCATCTCGACGCAATCAGTGGACCTGCTGCAGCTGTTGCAGAGGACTTTTTATCTTCCATGGCAGCACTTATTAACCTATGGCTGGCTGGTTTTTCCCTCTTGCACTTGGAGAGTTTGTTGCGAGTGCACCACTGACACCTTTGTTGAAGCCAGGAGGGGGCATCAGGCCCATAGCAGTTGGCATAATATGGAGGAGGCTAGTTTCTAAACTTGCTTCTTCAAGTGCTTGCAAAAAAATAACTACCTATTTAAGTGATTTCCAGCTTGGTGTTGGTACCCTTTGTAAGGCAGAAAGAATCATCCATTCTGTTAATAGATTACTTGAACATAAAGGCCAGCAAGATAACATGTCTATGGTCATAGTGGATTTTAACAATGCCTTCAACTTGGTTGATAGAACAACTTTAATCTGTATAACAAGGATTCACTGCCCATCCATCTCAAAGTGGATTGAGTTTTCCTATGCTAAACCATCTCGTCTATATTATAAATACAACATTCTCTCATCTTCCCAGGGAGTTCAGCAAGGGGACCCCCTTGGACCTTTGCTATTCGCTTTAACACTTCATCCACTTGCGAAGAAAATTGACTCCATGTGCAAACTGGATCTTCAAGCATGGTAGCTAGATGATGGTACAGTCATTGGGGACACGACTGAGGTTGCTAAAGCCATCAATATCATTCATCTTGAAGGGCCTGGTAGAGGGTTGTTCTTGAATATTTCAAAAACTGAGTTGTATTGGCCAATTCAAGATCTGCGATGTTCTGAAGGTTGTGTCTTCCCCTCCAACATTGGTAGACCTTCTAATGATGTCAAGCTTCTCGGTGGACCTGTCAGTATTGACACTCAATTTTTCAGTCAAATGGTGCAAGAGCGCATACACAAAACCATCCAACTTATGGATTCTGTTCGTAAGCTTCACAACCCACAAGGCACAAAGTGAATTACTCCTTCTTCGCAGCTGTACCGGAGCTTCCAGATTATACCTCTCTATGCGCACAACTAATCCAGTGGCAACCCAACAGGTTCAGTACTTGTTTGATGACTACCTGCATCATTATTTGCAATAACTAATCACTGGAGATGGACCTGGATTTGGGTCATTACAACAACATCTCTCCATTCTCCCTTTCAGAGATGGTGGGATTGGCATATATAGCATGGCAGATACAATACACTATTTCTTTCTCGCCTCTTGAGCCCAGACCAAGCCTTTGAAAGACACTATCCTACGTAAGGCCGATGACAATGATACCAGTTCTACCTATCAGTTTGTTTTTAATAAATAAATACATGTATGTGGTTCCATACCTCCCTTTTTTAGCATCGTCGACGCTGCTCCCATCTTATGAGCATTTTGGCAGTCCCATACTTCGAAGCTGTTAAGAAGGAAATACCTGTGAAATATCATATGACTGAGCGTGATTCATTCCTATGACAATGCCACAAAATGAAACATTCACAAGACTATCTCTTGACTTGTCCTATTAGTAAGCTTAATCAAAGTATTGGACCGTGCCAACTTAGCTCATTTCTTTGTTACCGCCTAGGCATCCCTCTTTCCGAAGATGGATCCTTATGTTCAAGCTGCAACAGGGAGATGAATATCTTTTGGTGATCATGCTTTGGATTATGCAAACGACGTAGGTTTTGTATTTCGTCATGATTTGTTACGTCATACTTTGGTAGCTATTTGCTTTCGAGCATGTGTCCCTGTTAGGAAAAAGGTATCCTTAGGCCTCTTGACAGATAATGACACCAGGTTAATACCTTCTGACATCCTTGTTTACAATTGGGAGAACGACAAAGATGTTTGTTTCGACGTTACTGTTGTTTCACCTTTCACTGATGGTGGTATCCGCTCTTTCTAGCCAGGTCACTTCATTTCCAATGCAGTATCGCGTAAGCGCACCGAATACCTGGATAAATACAACACCCACGGCTATGGTTTTGGTGTTTTAGATTTCTCTACCCTTGGAGAGCTCTGAAATGATATGGTGGCCTTCTTGAAAAGATTGAAGAACTGCTTGCTTGGCATGATTTCAATGTTAAAATCGACAACTATTTGTTTCATAGAATATGTCTTGTCATTCATAAAGGTGTAAAATCCCAGCTTGTTGCTAGGCTCCCAACCAACTCCTTGTAACACATTTCCTTTATAATAATGATAATAATAATAATAATAACCTCCTGGAGCAACCAAACATACAGAGGGGAAAGACACCCAATATGAATCAGAGTGGCTCAAACCTCTCTGCTTGTAAGAGGAAATTGAGTCATGGCCAATACATTGCTGTCATCAAGGTCTTGTATTCTAATGACCTTGCACCAAGCACCCCAGCTACCCTCACTGAACTGAGCCATAAGCATCCCATTGTTCCTCCCAGGCATCCCAAAGGTCCCCATCCAGGCTGATGCCTTGTGTGTGGACAAAGATGTTGTCTTAAGTGCTATTAAAGGTTTCCCTAAAGGAACCTCTTGTGGCAGGGATGGCCTAAGGGCACAACACCTACTAGATGCACTAAGTGGGCCTGCTTATGCTTTTGCAGAGGAGATTCTTATCCCCTTAACAAGGGTGGTAAACCTGTGGATTGCAGGAAAATATCCCCCCATGTCGGGTGAATATGTGGCCAGTGCCCCCTTGACCCCTCTACTCAAGCCAGGAGGTGGTGTGAGGCCAATAGATGTAGGAACCATTTGGAGGAGGTTGTTGCTCCAAACTGGCAGCAACAACAGTCAGCAAGGAAGTGGCTTCCTACCTAGTTGACCACCAATTTAGGGTGGGTGTCCAGTGTGGTGGGGAAGCCATCCTTCACTCAGCCAACAAGCTCCTGGAGGTGCAGGGTAGCTCTTATACCATGAGCATGCTGCTGATAGACTTCAGCAATGCCTTCAACATGGTGTACAGAACAATGGTGCTCCATGAGGTGAGGAGTAAATGCCCAAGCATCTCCATATGGGTGGAATTTTTCTATGCAAATCCAACAAAATTGTACTACCAGGATCACATTCTTCTGTCTGCTCAGGGGGTTCAACAAGGGGACCCCCTTGGTCCCTTACTGTTTGCACTAACCCTGCATCCCCTCATCACCCAAATAACATCAGAGTGCACCCTTTAGATGAATGCTTGGTACCTAGATGATGGTACAATTGCAGGGGATACTCTGGAGGTACCCAAAGCCTTGCAAATCATCCAGAGGGTTGGCAGCAACAATGGGCTCTTTCTCAACATCAGCAAGACATATCTCTTCTGGCCTGTGGTAGACCCCAGAGCTTTGGATGAGGGCATCTTCCCAGCTAGCATCAGCAGACCTGCTCAGGGGGTTAAGCTCCTTGTGGGTCCAGTCAACTTAAACCCAAGCTTCTGCAGAGACCTTGTTCAAGGAAGAGTGGAAAAGACATGTCAGCTTATGCAGACTTTGAAGTCCTTTCAAGACCCATAAAGTGAACTGCTACTGCTGAAAAATTGTGTAGGTGTCTCCAGACTCTTCTTCACACTAAGGACAACAAACCCACAAGCTCTCCAGCTCCCAGCAGCTCATTTTGACTAGAACCTCGTGCAGTTTCCCAGAAAGATAGGGACTGGAGGTGGGGAAAGTTTTGGTCATATTCAGATGCGCTTAGCTACCCTGCCCATGAAGGATGGAGGCTTAGGGCTACACCATGGGTGATGCCTGCCACTACAACTTTCTAGCCTCCTGCATACAAACACAACAACTATAGAACATCATCCTGAAAACACACCATGAAGCTGAACAACACCTCAGTCTCCAACAGGCCCAGGCCAGGTTCACACAAGTCTGTGTGATCTCTTCATCTTGCTCCAGCATCCAAGCCACTGCCCCGCATTTTCTGGCAGCCCAATACTTCGATGTGGTCAAGAAGAATATCCCCAATAGCTTCAACCTGAATGAGCGAGACACCATCCTTTGACAATGCAATAAGATGAGCCATGCCCAAGACTTTCTTAAGGCTGTTCCTATAGTTGGGCTTCACCAATCTATTGGGCCTCGGCAGTTCCGGGTCGTCCTCAGTTACAGGCTTGGTTTGTCACATTTTGAGGAGGGGAGTCTCTGCTCTAGCTGTGGGCGAGGTATGGATGTCTATGGCGATCATGCACTCCATTTTTTTAGTGAGGTGGGCCTCAAGTTTAGATACGATTTATTTAGGGATGTGCTAGCAGACATGTGCTACAAAGCAGGCGCCCCCGCCCGTAAAGAAGCCAATCTGGGCTTCATCTCGGACAATGAGAACTCCTTGAGACCGGCAGATATCCTAGTGTATAATTGGGAGAATGGCCGAGACGTGTTCCTTGACGTCACAGGGGTGTCCCCGTTCACTCGAAGCTGAAGATCCGCCTTCACGCCCGGTCAGGCAATATCGAACGAAACAACTCGCAAGACTAGCAAATAACTAACCTAATGCGAAGACCACGGATATGGATTTGGTATGCCCGCGTTCACCACCTTAGGCGAATTAGGTGAGGACCTGATAGCTTTTGTGTCTAGACTGCAGAACCGCATTGCAAGCCTAGATTACAATTACAAAATCGGCTATTCCATTTTTTTAGACTAGGCATTTCCATACAAAAGGGTGTAGGAGCTCAGCTTGTAGCGAGGCTTCCTACCACTAATGTGTATCTACCTCAGCTGGTCATCCCCGTTCCTCAAAGGTTTGAACGCTCCAGGAGGTCCTAGATTTGAGTCCCCGATGGTGCACTACTGCAGAATTTGACATGGAAGGTAGAGTTAGCTTGCCCCCTTGCGATATAATCATCCCACCTATACGTTTCGGCTCCCTTGGCTGGTTTCTTATGAGGCTCGTTAGTAGACTAGCACGAAAACCTGTTCAACTTATGTAGTTCGCCGTTGGAGCTTAGCTTGTTAGGCTTCCAACTAGTTTCTTGTAACTCTAATAATAATGACTAGGCATAGCCATTCAAAAAGGCGTTGGGGCCCAACTTGTAGCTAGGGTACCAGCCAACTCATTGTAATAACCATTTTATTTGTTTTCTTTAATAAATGCGTCAATGGTGTCTTCCATAATAAATAATGCTTTTAATAATAATAACAACGGGTAGCTAACTCAGCTGGTCATCCCCGCCCTTCACAGGTTTGATGTGCTCCAGGAGGTCCCAAGTTCGAGTCACCAATGGCGTAACAATGTAGAATTTGACATGGAAGGTAGTGTTAACTTGTCCCCCTTGCGACATAATCAACCCCCCTATCCGCTTCGGCTCCCTTGGATGGTTCCTCATAAGGCCCGCTGGTAGGTTAGCACGTCAACCTGTTCAACTACTCCGGTACATGTTAATGTGTGTCGTAAGTGCACAAATTAATTTACTTAACCTTTACTTTACTAATGAATAATATAGCAGTAAACAAGATTCATTCCCACGAGGAACAAGATGTTTCAGTTGTCAAACGTCATAAAGGGGGGTTTGTTTTAGGTTAAATAGAATTAACAAAGCGACTACAAGTTATTAGGTTACAAGCAATTGAGAGAAATACGATTGAGGAATCCTTCTTCATTACTAAATAATCACCGAATTACTACATTCATCTATTCTTCATTAATCACATATTATCACCAACCATAGAATAACAACTGGATCAGTGTTATCCCCGAAATTTCTTATATCACTAGATACAAAAGTTCTCGACTACTAGATTCTATTAGTCTGAATCACCAAGTAGAAGGCCACTCAAGGTGTAACCCAATTGGACGCTTTATATTGTATAAATTTAGGTTAATCCTAGAAGTTAGACTCTTAGATCAATGTCTACTTACTCGTGTTATTTATGGACACAATTGCTCTACAGAATCCCTCTGCAAAGTCTCGTGTTCTCTACTTGTGTAGGAGTTATTTGACTATTACACTTATCTCCTAACTCGTTACTAGCATTAGATTAACTAACAAATCAATTTAGTTGGCCACCTAAACAATCTATCGATCAAGCATGAATATTTTAATAGCATAAACAAACGATAATCATGTGAAGAATTCAAAATAGATTTTTATACTAAATTAAATCATGTATTAGAACTTAGAATTCATCCTCAATCAATAAAAACTTTACCTACTCATGGATGTTGTAAAAACCATGATATACATATGATAAAGTAGAAAAGAAATACTTACGGTGATGAAAACGCTCCAAAACCCTAGTTTTTTCTCTTGTGTTCTTCTCTCCAAAGCTTGAATAAAGAATATGTATATCTCCCCACAAAATAATCAAAAGACTCTCTTAAATAGGTATCTTAAGTTGTAGAGGTGCCTGTGCTCAAATCCCGGTCATACTAGGTTTTGGAAACTAAAAAATAGTATAAAACCCGTCAAAAATACCTATCTCTCGTATCTTCCTCGGCCACCTGACCCTCTGAGATTTCTGCCTTTTTCGATAGCTCGACCGTACGATATTTCTGTCTTTTTCGATGGCCTGACCCTCCGAGATAATTATTTGTTCCTGAGTTTTCCCTCGATGGCTTGACCCTCTGAGATTTCTATCTTTCTCGATGGCATGTCCCTCTGAAGCAATTCTGAACTTGTTTTTCTCATAACTTCTTCATATGACATCGGAATAACCTCATTCTTTGTTGTTGGATTCGTTTCTTCGTTCTCTATGTGATAATGTCAATAAATCCTGGATTTGTAAAAATTCCAATTGGTATTTGGCTCTTCTTCCTTTGTAGCACTTCCTTTCTTGCACAATTAAGTGTCAATTCACTTTTTTTGGATGATTCCACATACCAAAAGATAAATGAACAAAAAAATAAACATAATATACATTAATTAAAAAGATATTTAAAAAATACTATCATGAAATAACACTCAAAATAGAGAAAATATGCACTTATCACAGGTCCGCAATCAGATGAGTAAATTTATTTTTTTAATAATAACAATAATAGTAATAATAACAGTAATAATAGTAGTAGTAATAATAATAGTAATAGTAATAACTTATATATAACCAAATGCTCTGTTGAAGAGAGATCTGGTACTAGGAAGAAACTACAATCTGCTTTCATCAACCAACCTTGGTAAAACGGAAGGAACCTTCAGGTTGTGATGTCATTACCCAGAAATTGTTGGACATATACAACCGAAGACAACCTTGTACACACTATAGCAAGAACACATAGGAAAATACCAATCTACTTTCCTGCCGTAAGAAACAGAGCCATGGGCATTACACTGCAATATTAGAGTGTTGTCATCCAATGCATTGATCCTTGTAATGAATCCACTCTTCTTGATCTGCAACAAAAGCACCCTCATGCACTTCCACCCACAAAACCAGTTGATAACCTTGATACAAATTCTCTCATTTCCACTCCCAATTCAGTCCTTCATGCCTTAAAGAGTTTCCCCAAATGAACATCATGTGGAGAAGATGGACTGCGTGCTCAACATCTACTAGACGCAATGAGTGGACCTGCAGCAGCAATGAAAGATGCATTATTATTATCCATTACAGGTGTGGTCAATCTTTTACTTGTTGGTAAATGCCCTAAGGCTTTGGGAGAATACATAGCCAGTCCCCCTTAACTCCCCTTGTTAAAACCGGTGGTGGTCATAGACCCATTGTTTTGGGTACTCTATGGAGGAAACTGGTTTCCAAGATTGCAGCAAATTCAGTTTGTAAAAAAATGGTTAGTTACTTAGGAGATCATCAATTTGGGGTTGGTATTCCTTGTGGTGGAGAAGTCATCCTGCACTCAGTCAATAAATTTTGGAAGTACAAGGAAATATGAGTACCTTATCTATGTTACTCATAGATTTCACAAATGCATTCAACTTTATTGACAGGACTTCCATGATCAAAGAAGTGAGGTACAAATGTGCAGCTATCTCCCATTGGGTGGAATTTTGTTATGCTAAACCTGCAAGGTTATATTACAAGGAACATACCCTTTCCTCCTATCAAGGTGTACAACAAGGTGACCCTCTTGGTACCTTGCTTTTTGCACTCATCCTACATCCTCTTATACTGAGTATTGCTTCTCAATGTACCTTAAAATTACATGCATGGTACTTGGACGACGATACTATTCTAAGAGATACTTCACAAGTTTCTAAGGCTCTTAGCATTGTTCAAACAGAAGGTGTTAATTTTGGTCTGCACCTGAACATCAACAAAATTAAATTTTTTTGGCCCACTTTTGATCCAAGACGTAGTGCCACTGGTATGTTCCCAACCAATATAGTAAAACCTTCTACATATGTTAAACTTCTTGGATGCCCTGTTATCCTGGATGACATATTTTGCAGCGAGATAATGATGCATAGAGTTAACAAAACCACTCAGCTTATGTCAACAATTAAGAAACTAAAAGATCCGCAGAGTGAACTCTTGTTACTATATAATTGTACATATGTGTCCATATTATACTTCACTATGCGCACTACTAAACCAGCGGCACTCCAACAGGCCAAGTCAGTTTTTGATCAACAACGTTTTTAGTATTTACGGTATCTAATCACTAGTGATGGAGCAGGCTTTGGTCCACTGCAACATCGTCTAGCTACTCTCCTATCAAATATGGTAGTCTGAGGGTTTATACTATGTCTGACACTAGCAACTATTACTTCTTAGCCTCCTATATTCAGGCCTGCCTTATACAAACAAGAATTTTAAACACCTCTTTTATCCATGAAGACAACCATACCTTCCAATTGGCCTTGTAGAACTACACCCAGGTTTGCGATTTACCTCCTTCTTATTTCAACATTGAAGACACTGCCCCCCACCCTATGCGTACATTGGCAGTCAAATACTTCGATGTTGTGACGAAAGAGATGCAAACCAAATATCAACTATTAGACTTTTTAGTAGTGCAACAGAATAAAACATGCCCAAGACTATCTTTTATCCATACCTATTAACGGTCTTAACCAATATATTGGGCCTAGGAAGTTTAGTTCAATTCTTAGCTATCGATTGGGTATTCCACTTTTCGATGCAGAAAGCCTTTGCCCTAGCTGTAATAGAGAGATGAATGTCTTTGGGAATTATGTTCTACACTGTGCAAGCGACGTAGGGATTAAATTTTGATATGATTTGGTCAGAGATGTATTAGCGGATACATGCTTCCATGCAGGTATAGTTTCCAGGAAAGAAGTTGCTTTGGGGTCTCTCTCGTATAGAGACAAAGCTCTAAGACCCGCAGATATTCTTGTCTACAATTGGGATAATGGGAAAGATGTTTGCTTCGATGTCACTGGTATTTCCCTCTTCGCAGGTGGTGGCATTCGTACTTTCACCCCAGGCCAAGCTATCTCTAACACTGTCACTCGCAAACGCAACAAATATTTTGAAAAATGTTCAGAACATAGTTACGGGTTTAGTGCTTTAGCCTTCACGACTCTGGGTGAACTTGGTGAAGACATGATAGTCTTTCTAAAAAGACTAAAGAAACGCCTAGCCTTTCAAGACACCAACGCCCGTGTGGGCTGTTTTCTTTCCCATAGATTAGGAATTGTTATCCAAAAAGGTGTTGGTTCCCAGCTTGTTGCTAGGTTACCTACCAATTTTTAGTAAATTGCTCATTTTCTTTAATAAAATCCTCTTTTATAGTAGTAATAAAAGGGTGTTGGAGCCCAGCTTGTTGCCAGGATCCCCACCAACTCCTTGTAAATTCTTATTTTATTCTTCAATAAAGTTTTTCCTTATAATAATAATAATAACAATAATAAAAGATGGTGGGCTTGGTAACGGGAGATGGGCCTGGGTTTGGTCCTTTACAGCAACGCCTCGCAACCTTACCAATGAAGGATGGTGGGCTTGGAGTGTACACCATGGAAGACACATGCCATTATTGTTACCTGGCTTCTTATGCTCAGAATCTTCTGCTGCAGAACTCCATCCTTAGATCTCTCCAGGCAACAAACACTCATCACTGTTTCCAGCAGGCGCTATCTAAATTTACCGAATTATGTGGGCTTTCTTCCTCTTTCGACATCATGGTGGCATCCCCAATCCCAATGCGCACGTTGGCATCCCACTACTTTGGTGTTGTTAAGAAGAGAATCCCCACCAGGTTCATTATGTCTGACCGAGACAACATTTTATGGCAATGCACTAAGATGGACCAGGCTCAAGATTTCCTCAAAGCGGTCCCCATAGCTGGGATCAGCCAATCAATTGGGCCTCGATAGTCCGGCCGTTTTGTCCTACAGACTTGGTATTCCTTTGCTCACGGAGAACAATGTTTGTTCTTGCTGTGGCAGAGGCATGGATGTGTTTGGTGACCATGCTCTTCACTGCACTAGCGAGGTGGGGTCAAGTTCAGACACGACATGGTCCGAGATGTGGTCGCTGACATGTGTTTCAGGGCAGGCGTGTCGGCGCGGAAAGAGGCACCATTGGGTTTCTTGTCCGATGATGAGCATTCCCTACGGCCAGCGGATATCCTTGTATATAATTGGGATAATGGCCGGGATATCTGCTTCGACGTCACTGGTGTGTCCCCTTTTACAGGTGGTGGGAAAGTCGCCTTTTGCTCGGTCAAGCCATCGCGAACGCTATCACTCGGAAACGCACCAAATATCTAGACAAGTGTGGGGCTCATGAATACGGCCTGGGTGTGCTGGCTTTTACAACCCTAGGCGAATTAGGAGAGGACACAGTAATTTTTGTAAAGAGGTTGCAGAACTGTATAACTAGCTTTGATTATAACCACAAAATCGGCAACTCTTTTTTTTAGACTAGGGTTAGTTATCCAAAAAGGAGTGGGAGCCCAGCTTGTGGCTAGGCTTCCTTCTATTTCAGTGTAAATGCCTTTTCCATCCAATAAAATTCTGGTTTATAATAATAATAATAATAATAATAATAATAATAATAATAATAATAATAATAATAATAATAATAATAATAAAGTTGGAGATTCTCTTTTTCATAGAATTGGGCTAGCTATTTAAAAAAAGGGGTGGGGCACAACTTGTTGCTCGGATACCCATAATTTCTTGTAAATTATTTTACTTGTAAAGAGGCTGAAAAACTGTATGGCTTGTCAAGATGCCAACGCGAGAGTAGGTAGTTTTCTATTCCACAGACTTGGACTTGTCATCCAAAAGGGTGTTGGATCCCAGATTGTCACCAAGTTTCCCACCAATTCCTTGTAAACCCTATTTGTTCTTCAATAAAATCCTTGTTATAATAATAATAATAATAATAAGTTGGGTTTGTCATCCAAAAGGGTGTTGACATATGCTTTAAAGCCGGTGTCTCTGCCCGAAAGGAAGTTAAGTTGGGATTTTTTATCCGATAACGCAAACTCACTGAGGCCCGCTGATGTACTTGTCTATAACTGGGAGGAAGGCCGAGATGTGTGTTTCGACGTTACAGGGGTGTCCCCTTTCGCCGGCGGTGAGAGGGTCGCTTTTACACCCGGGACTGCCATCTCTAATGCCGTTACTCGCAAGCGCAACAAATATTTGGTCAAATGCAGTGACCATGGGTATGACTTAGGCGTGCTCGCTTTTACGACCCTAGGCGAGTTGGGAGAGGATACAGTGGTTTTTATGACAAGGCTGCAGAATTACATGGCTAGCCATGATTACAATTACAAAATTGGCAATTATCTTTTCTTTAGATTAGGCATTTATATTCAAAAAGGGGTAGGTGTCCAGCTTGTGGCTAGGCTACCTACCAACTCAATGTAACTGCCTTTCTCCCTTTCAATGAAAGTTATTTTATAATAATAACAATAATAATAATAATCCGTGGTCTTCAGCTGGGATTCAAGTTAACCTCCCATTCTCAGGTATGCAAGCTCCATTCTCGTCTCCTTTTTCTCCTATTAGGACATTACGAGCAGGATTCACACATGTACATATAAGAACTATAGTGGATTTAACTTTTAGGGTTTCAGTTGTTCAATTTTTAGGTTGTAAATTAGTTTCTGCAAATTGGCCTTCAGCATCCCCTCTGAGACATAATCACGGTTCATTCTTTTTCAATTTTACCCCTTTTTCAACCCTTAGGTCCCCTTTATTCTACCATGCCCACAACTAGGTCTTCTGTAGGTTCAACTGACTGTGTTGATGGGAGGTCTCTCAATGAATCTCTGTTCCATTGTCCCTTTAAGTGCTATGATGGATGCACCAATGGGGTTGGAGGTAGGGGTTTGAGTAGAACTGGATTCTACAGGCACCTACAAGATAGACATCTGCCAACAGAGGAAGCTAGAATCACCTGCAGAGATAGGGTCAGAACAGAGGTATCTGTGTTTAATGCATGGGAATATGTCTTATCCAGTTTGCAAATGTGGCTATGCACTCAATGTATGCACATCTACTCATAGAGGAGACCCTGCCGCAAACATGAGGACTTCATACCCAGGACTTACAATGGCCTTTCTGCAGATTTTTTAGTTCATGAAATTGACAAACCCCATCCACCAGTCTCTGAGTCTGAAGCCTCAGTTGAACTTGCTGCTCCTAATAGTTCTCCCTTGGACATGCTTAATCTGCTCTTCAGGAAGAATGTAACCAAAGTTGCCAGTATCCCTCAACAGAGCAGGCTAAAATTCTGTAGGACTTTAAAGACCACTCTGGATAAGTTTATTGCCAACCCTTCAGATCTGGTTGTGTGGGTACATCTCCTGCTGCTGCCAATTTACACCTTAAACTTGTATAATCCAAGGTGCTCTATGGAAGAGAGGTCAGGGACAAGGAAACGACTTCAATCTACTAGCATCAACCATGCCTTACAGCATTGGAATGAAGCTGGGTGTCCTAGCCTGGTGCAAAACCTCTTGGAGCAAACAAAAAATTCAGAGGGGCAAGACAACCAACAAGAAAACTAGTGGCTCAAATCTCACTGCTTGTAAGAAGAAACTGAGCTATGGTCAGTACACTGTAGCCATCAAGGTCCTTTCTTCTAATGGTCTAGCCCCTAACACTCCATCAACCCACAATGAACTAAGCCATAAGCATCCCAATGTCCCCCCACCATTCATTCATGTGGAACCCATCCAGGTTGCTGCTCTGTGTGTGGACACATGTGCTGTTCTAGGTGAAATAAAAGGTTTCCCTAAAGGGACCTCTTGTGGCAGGGATGGCCTAAGATCTCAACACCTACTTGATGCTTTAAGTGGGCCTGCTTTAGCAGTTGCAGAAGAGTTTCTTGTTTCTTTAACATGGGTAGTCAACCTGTGGATTGCAGGGAAGTGTCCATCTATGCTGGGGGAATATGTTGCCAGTGCCCCCTTGACACCTCTGCTCAATCCAGTAGGAGGGATATGGCCCATAACTGTTGGCACCATATGGAGGAGGCCGTGTTCTAAACTGGCAGCAGCAACTGTCAGCAAGGAACTGTCTTCCTAACTAGGTGACTACCAATTTGGGGTGGGTGTCCAGTGTGTAGGGGAAGCTATCTTACACTCTGCCAATAGGCTCCTGGAGGTGCAAGGTAGATCACATACCAGGAGTATGTTGCTGATAGACTTTAGCAATGCATTCAATATGGTGGACAGATCTGTGATGCTCCAAGAGGTCAGGTGCAAATGCCCAAGCATCTCCGGGTGGGTGGAATTCTGCTATGCCAATCCAGCTAAACTTTATTACCAGGACCACATCCTTCTATCTGCTCAAGGAGTTCAGCAAGATGACCCCCTTGGTCCATTACTTTTTGCACTAACCCTACACCCCATCATCACCAAAATAGCACTGGAGTACACCCTTGAGTTTCATGCTTGGTACCTAGATGATGGTACAATTTCAGAGGATACATTGGAGGTTGCCAAAGCTCTGCAAATCATCAAGAAGGAAGGCAGCAACAGGGGTCTATTTCTCAACATCAACAAGACTGAGCTCTTATAGCCTATTGCAGACCCAGAGGGCTTGTGGAGGGAACCTTTCCTGCTGGTATTAGCAGACCTGCTCTGGGGGTGAATCTCCTGGGGGGCCTGTCAGCTTGGACTCAAGATTCTGCAGTGACTTAGTTCAAGGAAGAGTGGAGAAGACCATTCAGATAATGAAGACTCTGAAGACCCTGCAGGACCCATAGAGTGAGCTTCTTCTGTTGAGGAATTGTGCTGGTGTCTCCAGACTCTACTTCACTTTGAGGACTACCAACCCATAGGCCTTTCAGCTTCCAGCAACACATTATAACTAGCAGCTCTTGCAGTTGCTCAGACATATAATGACTGGTGATGGGGCAGGATTTCGCCCAGTTCAGCTGCGCTTAGCAACCTTCCTATGAAGGATGAAGGCTTAGGAGTCTATACTATGGGGGATACCAGCCACTACAGCTTCCTAGCCTCCTGCATACAAACTCAACAGTTGCAAAAAACCATCCTAAAAGCACACCTTGTTGCTGATCAACATCACAGCTTCCAACAGGTCTTTCTTCTTCCTGCTTTAACATCCAAGCCACTGCCCCACGCCCTATGCACTCGTTGGCAGTTCTCTACTTCGATTTGGTTAAGAAGAATATCCCCAGCAGCTTCAACTTGACTGAGCGGGACACCATCTTATGGAAATGCAACAAACTAAGCCATGCCCAAGATTTTCTTAAAGCCGTCTCTATAGCAGGGCTTAAACAATCTGTTGGGCCTCGGCTGTTTCGGGCTGTTATTTGCTATAGGCTTGGAATAACCTTGTTTGAGGAGGATGTCCTATGTACTAGGTGGGCCTCAAATTTAGACATGATTTAGTCAGAGATGTGCCAGCGGATATGTGTTACAAAGCAGGTTTCCCTGCTTGAAAAGAATCCAATCTGGGCTTTCTCTCGGACAACGAGAACTGCTTGAGGCCGGATGACATCCTTGTGTATAACTGGGAGAACGACCGTGATGTGTGCCTTGATGTCACCGGGGTGTCCCCGTTTACTGGAGGCGGGAGAGCTTCCTTCACATATGTTCAGGCCATTCTGAATACAATAACCAGCAAACGTAACAAATACCTAACCAAATGCGAAGACCACAAATATGGATTAGGCGTGCTCGCTTTGACTCCACCTTAGGCGAGTTGGGAGAATACATGATAGCTTTTGTGACAAGGTTGCAGAACTGCATTGCTAGCCTAGACTACAATTACAAAATATGCAACTCTCTCTTTTTTAGACTAGACATTTCCATCCAAAAGGGGGTGGGAGCCCATCTTATTGCGAGGCTTCCTATCATTTCTGTGTAAATGGCTTTTTCTATCTAATAAAATTCTGTTTTATAATAAAAATAAATAAATAATAATATAACAAAGAGATTTGCTATGTCACACCAGCAAGACTATATTACAGTGAACACACCTTATCTTCTGCTCAGGGAGTACAACAAGGAAACCCACTTGGTCCATTACTCTTTGTCCTCACTCTCCATCCCTTGATGCTGAAATTAGCTTCTAATTGTACCTTGAATATACATGCCTGGTATTTATATGGCGGCACTATCATTGGAAAAACTATCCAGGTTGCCAAGGCTCTTGAAATCATACAAACTGATTGGGTGAATTTTGGCTTGCATCTGAACATACACAAGACATAACTATACTGGCCTACACCTGACCCAAGATGCAATACAGATAGGATATTTCCCACCAACATTAGCAGACCAGGAAATGGTGTGAAACTCCTTGATGATCTTGTGAGCCTTAATACAAAGTTCTACAGTGAGCTAGTGATGACAAGGGTAAACAAAACAATCCATATTATGGACACTATTCCTAAACTCAAGGATCCTCAGAGTGAACTACTTCTCCTCCGCAATAGCACATGCATTTCAAGGCTGTATTTCACTTTGCATACAACAAGTACCTTTGTACTTCAACAAGCTATAAAGCGGTTTGATCACCCCCTTTTCCAATACTTACGACAACTCATCACTAATGAGGTGCTGGCTTTGGTAACTGGAAACCACGTATTGCTTCTCTGCCCATCCAATATGGCGGTCTTGGAATCTACTCTATGGAAGACACTAGCCAATACTGCTTCTTTGCTTTGTATATATAGACCCGCTCTCTATAAGATATTATCTTGCATACTTCCTCTGAATCTGACACAAGCCATATATTCCAACGAACACTTCAAAAATATTCTCAGTTTTGTAGGCTTACACCTTCCTCTCTCAACCTTGATGATACTGCGCCTCATCCCATGCGGTCTTTGGCGGTCAAATACTTCAAAGTTGTTACAGAGGATCTGCCACCCAAGTTTCAATTATCCGAACGTGACTCCAATCCATTGCAGTGAAACAAGGTAAAACACGCCCAATACTATCTTATGGTTGTTCCCATTAATGGGATTAACCAATCTATTGGACCCAGACAATTAAGTTCAATACTTTGTTATCGTCTAGGCATAAATCTCTTTGAAGTAGGTGATGTTTGTCCAAGCTGCAACACAGAGATGAATATTTATGGTAATCGCGCATTCCATTGTGCAAATGACATATGGCTCGAATATTTTCATGACCTTGTAAGGGATGTCTTTACGGACATTTGCTTCAAAGCTGGTGTCGCAGCCAGAAAAGAGGTGGCTATGGGCTTTCTTTCCGACAAGGATAGTGCTATAAAGCCCTCTAATATCCTTGTTTATAATTGGGAAAATGGACATGATGTTTGCTTTGATGTCACGGGTGTTTCACTCTTCACAGGTGGTGGTGCTCGTAATTTCACACCAGGCCTCGCCATTTTCAACGCTGTCACTCGTAAACACAACAAATATATGACCATATGGTTATGGTTTTGGTACCCTATCCTTCACTACCTTAGGAGAACTTGACAATGACACATTTGTATTCTTAAAAATGCTAAAAAACTGTCTACCTAGTCAAGATGCTAATATGAGAGTAGGTTGTTTCCTTTTCCAGAGACTAGGGCTTGATATTCAAAAAGGTGTTGAAGCTCAGCTTATTGCTAGGCTACCCACCAACTTCTTGTAAACTGCTATTTTCTTCAATAAAGTCCCTTTAAAATACCCATCACTTTGCACTGTGCTAGTGATGTTGGGTTCAAGTTGCATCTTGATTTAGTAAGGGATGTCTTTTCAGATATATGTCATAAAGTTGGGTTTGCTGCTCAAAAAGAGGTAGATTTGGGATTTTTGTCATACAACGATAATGCCCTAAGGCCTGTAGACATCCTTGTATACATTTGGGATAATGGCCAAGACGTATACTTTGGTGTCACCGGCGTGTCATCTTTTACTAGTTCAGTTACTCGCAATTTCACGCCAGGACACGCTATGCATGGTTTGATTTTTTGGCTTTCTCGACCTTAGGCGAACTTGAAGATGATACTATTATCTTTTTGAAGAGATTAAAGAACTGCCTTGCAATTAACTTTTTCCCATAACCATACCAAGAACTCGATCTGTTTCCTTATCATAGGCATCACCACCCACTTCTGTATTAGAGTTTCATAATAAGACAACCTTTCAATACCCCTTTAGAGGCTTTGATGGTTTTCTCAATGGTTTTAATGGCAGGGGTTTTTCCAAGAGTTCTCTTTTTAGACATTTAAATGATCGTCACCTCCTCGACGATAACCATACAAAATTATATAGACAGAGAATCAAGGATATGGCTGGATTGTATAATGCTTGGGAAAGTACCCTTTCACAATTACAAATGTGGTTATGTAGTAGATGCATGCATATGCATGCTTGGAGAAGACCATACCGCTCATATGAAGGGGATATAATCGTTGTCCCTTTCAATAACATAGGCGCAAACTTCTTGATTCATGGGATTGATCCACCAATTGTTAATAATGAGAATCCTTTGGTTGAAAGTTCAGAAGAAACAAGTATAGATTGTACCCTTGAACTACTAAATGAAGTTTTTCAGAAGCAAATTCATACTGTCTCAAGTATTCCACCACCCTATAGGATGAATTTCTCAAGAAGTCTCAAGCCTCAATTGATAAGGTGCTCTCTAACCCCATGAATCTTTCATATTGGGTTCAGTTACTCTTATTACTATTTTGCACACTCCACTTATATATTTCAAAGATCTCGTGGGAAGAAAGATCAGGGACCAGAAAGAGGTTCCAGATTGCTGCAATTAACCAGGCACTTGTGACTTGGAGAGAACCCAACGACTGCCTCATCTTAATTTATAAACTTCTTGCTTCAACCATACACATAACTCCTAACCAAAAGAAGCAAAGCTCTTCAAACCTGAATGCATGTCATAAGAAAATGTATTATGGGCATTTCAATGCTGCAATTCATGTTTTATCTTCAAGTGGAATTGTTCCATTAAATGCCAACACTCTCTTATACATGACTTTAAAACACCCCATATCACCTCCACCCATTATTCCATCATACAAGGACGTAGCTTTTCTATTTCAGTAAATTATGATACAATCTTACAAAGCTCGAAAAGTTTCCCAAAGGGAACTTCTAGTGGGAGAGATGGTCTACGTGCCTAGCACCTTATCGATGTTATTTGTGGAACAACAACAATAGTGTCAGATGATCTTCTGGCTTCACTGAAAAGTCTTGTTAACCTTTGGCTTATGGGTAATTTCCCTCCAGCTTTTGGCGAATATATATCAAGTTCCCTACTCACCCCCTTACTAAAGCCTGGTGGAGGCATCAGGCCAATTGCCATAGGCACCATGTGGAGAAGACTTGTGTCTAAAGTAGCTGCCAATGTCGTTGGTAAGGAGATGGCTGCTTATCTTGGTGATCACCAATTCCGTGTGGGTATTTCTGGTGGAGGGGAAGGAATTATCCATTCAGTTAACCACATTTTGGAAATGAAAGGTCATCTTAACACTAAGTCCATGTTACTTATTAACTTCACTAACGCCTTTAATTTGATTAATAGATCTACAATGCTCATAGAAGTTCGAGCAATCTGCTCTGTCATATCCAGTTGGGTTGACTTTTGTTATGACAAGCCATCAATATTATATTATGGTGATGCATTTTTTCTTCAGCACTAGATGTACAACAAGGGGATCCCCTTGGTTCACTACTCTTTGCGCTTACTCCATACCCTCTTGTGAAACAAATTGAATCTTCTTGTACTCTTAACCTGCACACTTGGTATCTTGATGATGGAACAATTATTGGTGATACACTTGAAGTATCCAAGGCTTTGGAAATCATCAATGCATAAGGTCATCTTAGAGGCCTATATCTTAACATCACAAAGACTGACTTGTTTTGGCCAACTTGTGACCCTCAAAGCACTTATCCTGGGCTGTTCCCTGCTACCATTGGAAGGCCGATTGTTGGTGTTAAACTACTTAGGGGACCTATCTATTTAGACAACAAATTTCGCTATAACATGGTGTTACTCGCGTCAACAAAACAATCCAGCTTATGCACGCAATAAGCGCCCTCCAAGATCCTCAATCTGAACCACTTATATTGCGTAGCTGTGCAGGGGTTTTAAGGTTGTACTTTACCATGCGCAATATATCTCCTCCATCTCTTCAACAAGCACATGTACATTTTGAAAACTCTCTATTTAAATACTTGAGACTCATAATTACAGGAGATAGGCCTGGATTTGGTCCTCTTCAGCAAAGGATTGCCTCCTTACCTATTAAAGATGGTGGCCTGGTGTAGATGGTGCGTTTATGATAAATGTTAGAATTATAAAATTTCCCTCTGCAAATCAGCAGGATTATAAAGGATATGTGCGTATTTATGCGCATATGCTTAACTCTATAAAAAAATATGGAATATTGTATCTCTATTTATATTACGCAAGCGAATTAAGAGATTCTCTTCAAATATTCTAAACTAGCCTTGCAGCCTCCTCAATAATCATAATATTTATGCTATATCGAGCTAGTCTTAAGTCGCATAAATTCTACGACTGAATTCCTTGAACTTGTCTCGAGTGCGCGTCGATATTTCAGTAACATCTATCAAATTCAGATATAGATAATGTTCAATCCCCAAAATACATTCTATCTTAACGCTTCATTCTCACAAATGTTCCTCATATTGCTCATCTGAGCTTAAACATGCTATTATAGCACTTTCCTTAAATATAAGCCATAGATAATGCGCCACTCATGTTGGACACGCCACAATCAAGAAACAATGCCACAAAAGACGCATGAACCTCTGAGCTAGGCTAACTTTAGCCTTTTCTCCTATCAGCGCCAAGTTAGCGGCATCAATTAGTCTTAGCACCACATTGGCACTAGTTAGCCACCATAGCGCTAAAAACGCTAACCCTAACGTTTGAAAACCGCCAACTAGCCTAACATGGCCTTAAATAGCACATCTTGGCCTGATAAGGCCTTAGCTAGCGCGTCACTACCTTAGAACCTTAACCTTAGCGCTAAAAGTGCTAACCTTACCCCTCGCGTTAAAAACGCTAAATTCTCTTGGCCGAGTATCTTAGCTAGCGCGTCTTCGAGAGCGCCTCCCATGACTAGCAACACTATTGCTGGCGCGTCCCAAAGCTGATCCATCCATAGCTTAGCGCCAACAACCTGGGGTGTCCATACCTTGGCCATAGCATCCAAGCAGCAGCGCCAACAGCCTGACGCGTCCCTAGCGCTAATGCGTCTTACCATCCTGACGCAGCCCTGGAGTTGATGCTCCTCTAAGTCCTAACGCTGATGCGTCCTTTGGCGCCCTAGCCTGATGCGTCTCTTAAGCCTAGTGCATACTTATCTCCCTAGCTCCTTAGCGCGTCCCATGCGCTAGCATGTCATAAGCCTACCGCGTCCTCGAGTAACGGCCATGCCTGATGCTCTGACGTATCCCATGTTTACCCTGATACGCCCTAGCTCTAGCGCATCCCATGATTAGCCAATGCGTCTGTAATGCTAGCACTTCTTTATCCTAACATGCCCCTAATCCAATACTTCCTTGTCCTAGCGCGTTCATACATAACGACTTAGCCATAGGCGCAATGTCGCTAGCACTTTAGTGCTAACTATACTTGACCGAATTGAAATGCTAACTTCGAACCTCCTTGACACTAGCTTCCTAGATCTAGTATAATTGATATTTACTAGAAGCTATGCATGTCGGCCTTACTCCTGAGACGTTAGCACATTAGCCTTTTATAATAAAAAAGCTAGCACATTACTATTTGTGCTAAGTATCTAGTACTAGCTTTGCTAGCTATTTCCCTCATAAATACGCCCTTATTATCAATATTGGTCTAATACCAAATCTTATATAGTTTTCTAATAGGTCTTCTTGCTTAAGAATCCATCTATAATATTTGGCCTCAAATGCCTCTCAGACTTATGTTAAGTCACTTCTGAGCTAATACATAGCCATTAAATGTGCCATGTTACTCCTAAGAAAGTACATGACCATTAAACTTACCAGAATCGACACTAAACAGTCTAATTATTAACTTAGTAAGTTACACAACTTGCCTCACTAACTTAGTAAGTAGTTTGACTTGACTTAATCAAAACGATGGTTGCTTATGACTCCACTATTTCTACGAGATATCAAATACAACAAACGGGGGAATTTTCATTGGGGTATTGCTGTGGAGGTCAACGACAATCGTGCGTTGTGGAAACATATCCACGAACAAGAAGGTAACAAGTAGTGGGAAGGTTAAGACAAATTCCTAATTTCCTAACACAAGTTCACTACAATCTACACAATCATCACTTCTCCACCTCTCCCTAACTTCCACGACTTACGAAAAATCAGTGTGTCTTCTTTGAACTATAAATAGATAGTTCTCATTCATTCCAATAATAAGACAATACAGAATTAACGATTCCTCTCAGAGAATCCTTTCTTATTCACAGACTCTATATCACACTGATATTTCTCAACCTTCTTTGCTTCCCTCCTATAAGACCTACCCAATATTCTCCGCCTTTATGATCGCAACAGGATGTGAACGACCATTTCTTAGTTTAGGCTCGTCTTGTTCGATTTTGATCTCTCGAACCTACTTGAAAGTACGATTTTACCATATATTTTTTTAACCCTAAAACACCTGGGTATTTATACCATGAAGGACACGAGCCAATATTGTTTCTTGGCTTCTAAGATTCAGACGCGATCTTTACAATCTCATATCTTGCGCAATGTCTCTATTCAGGTCCCTAGCCAACAACTCCAACAAGCGCTTAGCCAATACTTACAGGTGTGTAATATCCCTTCCTCTAATTTTAGCTTCGATGACGCCGCCCCCCATCTGATGCGTTCACTGGCAGCATATTATTTCGAAGTAGAGAAGAAGGATATTCCTACCAGATTTTACATGTCTTCGCGTGACACAATTTTGTGGCAATACAATAGGATTAACATGCACATGACTACCTTTTGGCTACTCCTATCAGTGGGCTTAGTCAATATGTTGGGACTAAGCAATTCAGGTCCATTCTTTGCTACCATTTGGGTATCCCTCTTTTTGTCGAAAGTGGTTGTTGCCCATGTTGTGACAGAGAGATGGTGTTTCTGGGGACCAAGACCTACATTGTGCTAGTGATATCAGACTCAAATTTCGACATGATCTAGTTATAGATGTCTTTGCTGATATACGTTTTATAGCTGGCGTGCCTGCTCAGAAAGAAGTAGCCTTGGGGTTCTTTTCTGTTAGGGAAAATTCTTTGAAACCCGTAGATACTCTTGTATATAATTGGGAGAATGGGAAATATATGTGCTTTGATGTAACTGGTGTTTCTCTCTTCAATGGAAGGAATGCCCACAACTTTACTCCTGGACAAGCTATATCTAGTGCAGTCACTCGAATACTCAATAAGTATTTGGATAAATGTGTCGCTCATGGGTATGGTTTTGGTATTTTGGCATTCTACACTCTTGGTGAACTTGACGAAGACGCAGTGATCTTTTTGAAGAGATTGAAGAATTGTTTTGATAACCATAACGTCAACGAAAAAGTTGGAAGTTTTTTTTTTTATAGATTAACGATTGATATTCAGAAAGGGATTGGAGTACAGATTGTTGCTAGACTCCCAACCTTTTCTTTGTAAAAGTTTTATATTTTGATATCCAGTGCCCCACTGACCCCCCTTCTTAAACCTGATGGTGGGCTGAGACCCATAGATGTGGGTACAATTTGGAGGAGGCTATGCTCCAAATGCAAGGAGATGACTACCTACCTAGGGGACCTCCAGTTTGGGGTGGGGATCCAGTGTGAAGGAGATGCAATTCTTTACTCAGCCAACATATTACTAGAGCTCCAAGGTAACTCCCTCACCAAATGCATGCTCCTAATAGATTTTAGAAATACTTTCAACTTGGTGGATAAATCAACCATGATCAAGGAAGTTAGGGACAAGTGCCCTTGTATATCCAGATGGGTTAAATTTTGTTATGCCAGGACAGCCAAATTGTATTACCAAGACCACATACTTATGTCAGCTCAAGGTGTCCATCAAGGGGACCTCTTAGGCCCCCTTCTTTTTGACCTGACCCTACACCCCCTTATCTCCAACATAGCCTCTGCCTACACACTGGACCTGCATGCCTGGTACCTGGATGATGGCACCATTGCAGGGGATACCTTGGAAGTTTCCAGAGCTCTAAGAATCATACAGGCTGAAGGGGGTAAGAGAGGTATGACCCTGAACATCTCTAAAACTGAACTATTCTGACCCACTGTTGATCCAAGAAGCCTGCTAGATGGGGTCTTCCCTACTGATATTAGCAGGCCGGTGATGAGGGTTAAGCTGTTGGGTGGCCCATTTAGTTTGGACCTGCAGTTCTATAGAGATTTTGTACAGAGAAGGGTGGAGAAGACTTTACAGCTTATGTAGACCTTGAAGAAGCTGCAGGACCCCCAGTGTGAGCTACTTCTCCTGCGCAACTGTGCAGGTATCTCCAGGCGATACTGTACAATGAGGACCACCAGTCCCTTGGCTCTCCAGACCCCTGCTGCCTTATATGATCATCATCTCCAGCAGTTTCCCATACATCTGACTACAGGAGATGGAGAAGGCTTTTCCCCCCTTCAACTGCGCCCAGCAACCCTGCCGATGAAAGATGGAGGGTTGGGTGTCTACACTATGGAAGACACCAGCCATTACTGTTATCTGGCTTCTTATGTCCAGACCAACCAGTTAGAGGATATCATCCTTAGAGCCCACCCAACTGCAGACATAACCCAGTGCTTCGAGCAGGCCTTCTCCAAGTTCATCCAAGTTTGTGGCCTGCCTCCTTCCTTCAACATCAAAGCGTCTGCCCCAAACCCAATGCATTCCATGGAAGCTTTTTACTTTGATGGTGTTAGGAAGAATGTCTCCACCAGATTTTCCATGACTGATCGGGATAGCAACCTCTGGCAATGCACTAAATTGAACCAGGACAAAAACTTCCTCAAGGCTGTTCCAATAGCTGGGATGAACCAAGCAATTGGGCCTCGGCAGTTCCGGGCCGTATTATGTTACAGGCTTGGAATTCCTATGTTTGCTGAGAACACTGTTTTCTCCTGTTGAGGTAGAGACATGGAAATCTTCGACGATCACGCGTTATACTGTGTCAGCGAAGTGGGCTCAAGTTCAGATATGATTTGGTGCGGGACGTGATTGCGGACATGTGTTACAAGGCCGGTATTGCTGTGCGTAAGAACTGGGCTTCCTGTCGGACGATGAACATTCCTTGCTGCCACCGGATATCCTAGTATACAACTGGGAGAATGGTCGCGACGTCTGTTTTGATGTCACCGGGGTGTCCCCTTTTACAAGGGTTGGGAGAGTCGCTTTTTCGCCGATCCAATCCATATCGAATGCAATTGCTCGGAAACGCAAAAAATACCTAGATAAATATGTAGCACATGGATATGGCTTAGGCGTGTTGGCGTTCACTACACTAGGCGAACTAGGAGAAGACTTGGTGGTTTTTGTAAAGAGATTGCAAAATTGTTTAACAAATGTTGATTATAATTATAAAATCGACAACTCTCTTTTCTTTAGATTAGGTATCGATATCCAAAGAGGTGTGGGATCCCAGCTTGTGGCTAGGCTTCCTCCCGTTTCACTGTAAATGCCTTTTTCATCCAATAAAATTTCGTTCAATAATAATAATAAAAAAATAATAATAATAATAATAATTATTATTATTATATTTGCTCAAATGGAATGAGACTAAGGGTGTCTAAGCATGGTACATAACCTTCTGGAGTTGCCTAAACAGGCTCAATGGTGCAAGAACAACAAAAAGATAAATGGGGGCTCTAACCTTGCAGCATGAAAAAAGAAATTGAGTTATGGCCAATACACAACTGCCATCAAGGTTTTGGCTTCAAGTGGAATTGCCTCCAATTCCCATGCTACACTTTCTGAGCTGTGCCAAAAACACCCAACTGCTCTTCTTTCCTACATCCCTGCAGACCCAATCATAGGTGATGCACTTAGTGTGGACAAAATTGCTGTCCTGGGTGCTATTAAAGGGTTCCCAAAAGGGACCCCATGTAGAAGAGATGGCCTTAGAGCCCATCACCTACTGGATTCCCTTAGTGGCCCAGCTTCTGCTGTTGCAGATGAGCTCCTTTCTTCCATAACAAGGGTGGCCAACCTATGGCTAGCTGGTAAGTTCTCTTCAGTGCTAAGTGAATACATTGCCAGTGCTCTATTGACTCCTCTGCTCAATCCTGGTAGGGGCATAAGGCCAATTGCTATTGGTACCATATGGAGGAGGCTATGCTCCAAACTAGCTGCTTCTGGGGTCAGTAAAGAAATATCCACTTACTTAGGGGACTTCTAATTTGGAGTAGGGGTCCAATGTGGTGGAGAAGGCATCCTGCATTCGGATAACAAACTTATGGAGGGGCAAGATAACTCCCAAACCAAGTGCATGCTCTTAATTGACTTCAACAATGCATTTAATCTGGTTGACAAATCAGCAATAATCAAGGAAGTCAGGTGTAGGTGCCCAAGCATTTCCACGTGGGTTGAGTTTTGCTACGCCAAGCCTGCAAAACTCTACTATAATGACAATGTCCTTATTTACGCTCAGGGAGTTCAGCAGGGTGACCCCTTGGTCCCTTACTCTTTGCCCTGACTTTGCATCCTCTCATACTTAGAATTGCCTCAGAATGCACCCTTGATTTGCATGCTTGGTATCTGGATGATGGCACCATTTATGGTGACATTATGGAGGTAGCTAAATCCCTGCATATCATTCAATATGATGGCAGTAGCATAGGCTTATTCCTCAACATCAACAAAACAAAATTATTTTGGCCCAACACTAACCCAGAAGCCTGGAGAATGATGTTTTCCCTGCTAGTATCAGCAGACCAGATGGGGGTGTGAAGCTTTTTGGTGGACCTGTTAGCCTGGACTCCAAATTTTGCAATGACTTAGTGCAGCACAGGGTTGAGAAGACCTTACAACTAATGGAGACCCTGAAGTCACTGCAGGACCCTCAAAGTGAACTGCTTCTCCTCAGAAACTGTGTAGGGGTATCCCGATTATACTTTACCATGAAGACCACTAGCCCATCTGCTCTCTATAATTCTGCTGAGTACTATGACCAGCACCTCTGCCAGTTCCTTAGGCACCTGGTCACTAGTGATGGAGCTGGTTTTGGCCCGTACTAGATGCGCATAGCCACTCTACCCATGAAAGATGGATGCTTGGGTGTGTATACTATGAGGGACTCTAGCCATTACTGCTACCTTGCTTCATGTATGCATACCATCCAGGTGCAGAACACCATACTCAAGGCACACAGGGACACAGACCATCACCAGAGTTTCCAGCATGCTCTGTCCAGCTTCAGTAAGGTTTGCGGCTTATCCCCTTCTTATCTCAGAATGCAAGCTACTTCCCCCCGCCCCATGCATTCATTGGAAGTGTTATACTTTGATGTGGTTAAGAAGAACATCCCTAGCTGTTTCCAACAATCTGAAGGTGACAGCATCTTGTGGCAGTGCAACCGGAAGAACCATGCCCAAGACTACCTCAAAGTTGTCCCTATTGTTGGGATGAATCAATCTGTTGGGCCTCGTCAATTTAGGGTTGTCCTTCTTATAGGCTTGGTATAACTATGTTTGAAGAGGATATTATTTGTTCCATTTGTGGCAGAGGTATGGATGCTTTTGGAGATTATGCCTTGCACTGTGCTAGCGAAGTGGGCCTCAAATTCAGACACGACTTAGTTAGAGACGTGGTAGAAGATATGTGCTTTAAAGCAGGTGTCCCCACCCGGAAGGAAGTTAAATTAGGCTTTTTATCCGATAATGAAAACTCATTGAGGCCAGCCGACATTCTTGTATATAACTGGGAGAACGGTCGCGATGTGTGTTTCGATGTTACGGGGGTGTCCCCTTTCACCGGCGGCGGGAGGGTTGCCTTTACGCCGGGAATTTCCATCTCCAATGCCATCACTCACAAACGCAACAAATACCTGGATAAGTGTAGTGACCATGGGTATGGCTTAGGCGTGCTTGCTTTTACGACCCTAGGAGAACTGGAGAGGACACGGTTGCCTTCATGTCGAGGTTACAGAATTGTACGGCTAGCCACTACTATAACTACAAAATTGGCAATTCTCTTTTCTTTAGATTAGGAATTTCTATTCAAAAAGGGGTAGGTGCCCAGCTTGTTGCTAGGCTTCCTACCAACTCGGTGTAAACTGCTTTTCTCCCTTTAATAAAAGTCCCTTTTTATAAAAAAATAAAAATAATAATAAAATAATAATAAATTCATCCATGTATCAACAAAGACATCTCTAACTAGGTGTGACGAAAGACATGCCTTCCCTTTTCAATATGTCATGACGTGACTCAGTACTTTGGCAAGACAATAAAACCAAGCATGCTCAAGATTATTTACTTGTTATTCCTTCTGATGGGCTTGGACAGAAGATTGGACCAAGCTAGTTTTCTGCAGTTCTTTGTTATAGACAAGGCATTCCCCTAGTTGCAGAAAATAGTAAGTGTCTGTATTGTAACCGGGACATGGATGTATATGGTGATCACACCTTGCATTGTTCAATTGAAGTTGGACTCAAGTTTCGGCATAATTTTTTTCATGACACCTTTGTGAATACTTGTTATAGGGAAGGTGTTCACACTAAAGTTGAAGCGGCTTTGGGTTTCTTATCTCGTGATGGTAGTTATTCCAGACCAGCAAACATCCTTGGCTATAATTGGGAGGAAGGTCGTGATACTTGTTTGGATGTGACGGGGTTTCTCCTTTTGCTGGGGTGGTGTAGAAGCTTTTACACCATGTCTTGCTTTGTTTAAAGCTGTTGAACTTAAAAAGGGTAAATATCTTGATGTATGTAGATCCAATGGTTATAGTTTTGGTACTTTGGCGTTTACTACCTTGGGTGAGCTTGGTATTGATACTATAGAGTTTTTGTTAAGATTGGAAAAATTTCATAACTAGGCATGATGCTAATATTAAGGTTCGTAATTTGCTTTTCATTAGATTAGGTTTAACTATTCAAAAAGGAGTTGGAGCCCAACTTGTTGCTAGGCTTCCAACTAGTTTTTTTTTGTAAAAGACCATTTTTTCTATTAATAAATTCCTTTTTATAATAATAATAATAATAATAATAATAATAATAATAATAATAATAATAATAATAATAATAATAATAATAACTATACTAGACGCACGCGCGATGCGCATGCCGCTCCACTCCACTCAAAATAAAATCAAACTTTTTATTCAATAATTTTTGTTTAATAGCTTTTCAATCATAAATATTTATTTGAATCAAAAATCTGTATTCGTATACATTGTTTTACATGATATATTAGTAACCTATATTTTTCTAAGATAGAAAGACTTATTTATATACATCATTTTTCGTGAATGTTCCCTTTTTTTGTTTAACACTCCCTTTAGACACTCCTCTTGAAAGAGCAAGGTACAGTTGACCATGGATGAATACATGTTCAGAGAAAAAAATACATGTATTTTCAATCATCTTTCCTTGTGCCTTGTTAATTGTAAAGCAAAACACAAACGGATCGTAAATTGTTTGCGTACAAAATTTGTATGGTAGCTTCAGATTCTCAGGTGGCTCCAGTGGCATCCTGTGAATGAAGACTCGTGAACCTATGAAATTCCCACTAATAACTTCAGCATCGATAAAACTTGGGAAAAACTCTTTGATTATTAATCTTGTACAGTCACATAAACCGTTTTTTGCATCTACATTCCTCAACAACATAATAGGTGCACCAAGCTTTAATTTCAAAATGTGTGATGGTAAACCACCTGGAGCAATGTTGTTCAAGTATTCTTGCTGGTAAAGATGGTGAGTATTATCATCAATAGAATTAAATGAGTAAAATATAACCTCTTTCCCTGGAAAGATGCTAATTGCTCGTTCATTAATCTTGTCAACTTATTCATTCAATGGTGTGATTGCCCTATTGACTATGTAGTTTCTATCTTTTGCATTCTCCATCAAGTTTGGAAATGTTACCTCTATAAGTCGAGACACTGAATCATCACTAACCCATGGTATGACCATCTCTTCCGGAACCTTTATCATCTCATTAGCAACGCAAGGTTCATCCCCATCCCCAACACAAATCAAAAACTCAGAATAAAATGCATCCCCGGGCTGCACGCATATTCTTCTTCAAATGCAAAACATGCACTTTCTCATACAAAGCTGATCGGTTAAGAATGTTATGTGATATTCATTATTTCGAAGATATATAAAACTAAAATTTATAGTTCATTGACCTCCATTTGAAAAATGATATACTTATATATACTAAGGCATATTTTGTAATATAAAAGTATGTTTATGTTTCAAATGCACTTGCTAATGCATGTATCGACTGTTTGTCCCCTTGTACTTCGTGGAATCACTGGTAGGACCTGTATCAAAGAGTCACCCTTCTGGATCTACAAAACCCGCAAGTGTCCATGTTGCGGTCAACAATCCTGCTCCCAAGAACAAACGGGCTTATGAAAGCTATAGCTTTAAATTAGTGAACCTTGAGGAATTCAAAAGGAATCATGGTCTTCGCCAATTCAAGGTCTCCTTTTATGATTGTGTTGAAGATGAAATTACCCTGGAAATGATGGAAGGTTTTAAATACAGTAACAACAAGTTATTAATCCCTGCGGGAGCATTAGATGCGGGTCTACAGCTTCCTTTGTATCAGAGCGAGAATCCTTTTCAGTTCGAAGTTCTTGCCAGCCGTAATCAATTCCATCAAGGCTTAGTGCGGTCCATCACTCAATATAATGGGAATTGTTGGCGCATACTAGATGAATGTATCATTCGAAGCCAGGGAAGAACCAATTTTACCTGTTACATTCTAAACCTTGCGGAACGTAAATATTACACGGTGGAAAACTTTCATGCTACCTACGCGGACAACATTGCCGCAAAGAAATTCAAGAAAAGGGAGCGTTGGCCCGAGCCGCAAAGGTGGTGAGGGATTCCGCCTGCTAGCGGGAATTTACAACGCCAAGCTGAAGTACATTCCGGGGACAGTACTTCCTCTAAGGGAAATAATCAGTGAGGATCACAACTACAAATGGTACCGCACCCCTCTAGTCATTGAGGGTCCATGGGTCTTTGGGTTCGTTCCTGATAATGTGGTCTACGGTCTTCTTACCCGCTTCAATGGTTACTGCCATTGGCGGCTAAATTTTACTGACTTCAAGTTTGCACTTATCACTGCGGTACGTTTAGTTTCTGTCATTCTATACTTTATATATTGTTTAATGGTTAGAGTTTCTCTCTGATAGTTAATATTTCCTCTCTTTTTTATAGCCGCAAGCTGACGAAAGCGCAAAAGATGATGCGGGAGTGAAGCGCAAGGCCGCAACCCATGCAGAAAAGGTATTGTTTTAACCTGAAGAATTTTAATAATCCTTATGAATTTCATTTAATGAATTATTGTGGTTCATTAATAGGGTCGGAAGAAGGTGAAGGGCGCACCCCGTGCTTCCACAGACAAGGAAGAGGGAGAAATTCGAGATTCTCCCCTTCGTCGTCCAATCTTGAGAGGTGAAGGAATCTCCTCTCCAGAAAGACAAGATGAATAGCAGAATATACCTCTTCAAATAACAAACTTTGAGTCTGCGGATCAAGTTGGTGCTTCAGAAGAAATTTCAAATGTTGCCATCAATTTCTCGCACTAAATTGTCGTTCCCGATACTTCTTTTTTCCTTCAGTTCTCTCATTTGATCGTTGATGAGCCACTTGAAGCTGCCACAAGTGAAGATGATTCAACTGATGAAGAGGATTTCCACACTCAAGCTGATCCTAAAATTACTTCAACAGAAGTGGATCCGCAATCTCATGTTGCGGAAGCAGAAGAGTCTGCGGATACTAATACAGCGGGTAATGTGCCCACAAATACTATGGCAGAAACTGGACCTGCTGTGGTTAATGCTATGAGTGTGGCTGCTGATGACGCAGTACATCCAAACATGGAGTTCCCGCAAGCAAGTAAAAGGAAGGGAATTGCAGACGCTTCAAACCTCTTGGAAAAAGAAGAAGAAGTCTTCCAATGGTTCATGCCAAAGAATCTTTTATCTGTTCCAAGCAATTCTTTACTAGTGAAATCAGATAGCGCTTCGGTCTCACGCTTGCGAAAGTGCATGAAGGCTGTACCATACAAAGTGGTTAGAGATGCTTGGTTGAAAGATCAAGGTGAAGCTGTTGATCCCACATTCCGCATTAACGAACCTTCTTCTCTTGCGAAAACAATTGCGCTTACGGACGGAGAAGTATATTCTTTCCCGCAACAAGCTCTTATTGAGGTATTCTTATTGTCTTTATCTTCTTTGATTATCTTCCTATTTTTAGTTTTATTTATAGCTTTAATTCTATACTTTGCATCTTGCGCGGGGTCAAAACGCTGCACATACAGCGTATAAATTCTATAAGGCGCGGTCCACGATGATGGAGTCCCAATTTAGGTCAGTAGAAGAGGAGGCTACATGCTTGAAGCAGGAGAATGACATGCTTCGTCAACAACTGCTTGACCTTCAAAATCAAGGTTTATTCTTTCTATCTCGTCAATTTTTCTTAAATTTTTTTACTTGTCTTCTGAATTACTTCATGGGATCAGTGAGGGATTCAGAACTTGTATCTAGGATGCAGCGTACGCAGTTGAGAGATCATGTTATAAGAGTTAATAATGAGAGTGTGGAGATCAAGACAAAATTTAATGATCTTGTTGATAGTCATGATTTAGTCAAACGGATGCACGATGAGCTAGAATCGCAGCATCGACTTCTATTTGGGGAGAAAATCCGCAAGAAAGCTGAGTTTGAAGCTACTTTATTGTGGACTAAAGATTGCATTTCTGAAGCACGGGCAATATCTGATAAATTGGAAAAAGAAAACCGCAGGCTTTGTGTGGAACGCAAGAATATTCTTGCGGGGTTTTCTCGTTTCAGATCGCATCATCATTCACAGCTTTCTTCGTACATAGCGCAGCTTATTGAGAACAGAGACAACTCAGCTTCAGAGGATAATGCTAAAGGAAAAGCGCTTGCGGATGCTCAAGCTATGATCCGTAATTTATCCGATTCTATTCTTCTTCGTGAGAGCGACATTTTCCGTCTGCACAAAGAAGTGGCAAGGTGTACAGATAAATTGAATCGTCTGCGGGATAATGAAGCACAGTTAAATCAGTGTCAACAACATCTTGAACAACTCAATACCAATTATAGCAAGCTTTCGAGAGAATATGATTTTCTTGATATTACTAAAGATGCAATGGGTCGTGAATTAGTAGAGTTCGAATCCCTCGCAAGAGGTATCCTATTTTATCGCATGCTTAAAATTTAATATTATTCCCGCATTGATTAACCCGTTACTTTTATTTCAGGTTTTGAAGAAAAGTTTAAGGATGAAGCCGCAAGAGCTGCTAAGGCTGAGGGAGAGCTTGGTGCGGCAAATTCTAGGATAGAAGAACTCAATAAACAGCTGAAGCTAGCTTATATCGAAGTTAATGAAATGCAAACTCAGCTAGAGCTTGCCTCTACCAAGGCCATTGAAGCGCTCGCTTAACATGAGCTTTTATCTTCTAAAGTTAAAGGTGCTGAAGATAACTTAAAACATGAAGCTGCGAAGAATGAAAGCCTTGCCCGGGACTTATCTACTGAGAGAGGGAAGATAAAATTTTGGAAGACAAAAGTCCAAAATTACGAAGCCGAAGTAAATCAGTACAAAATGGAAATTGAAAAGAGAAAAGCTTATATTTCATGGTTAAGAGCCGAATCTCGAGTTTTAATTGCAAAAGCAGTCAACAATACTCTTGACCAAGTACAAGCTGATGGATTTCCTAAAATTTACAAGCACAAAGATGTCCCGAATAATCCTCTTTTAAAGCCGATGTTCCCGCTCCTTAGCTTTATTTTACGTTGCTTTATTTTTCTTTACTTCCGAATTATATTTGCACTTTTATTTTGTTTTGTATATTTATTCCTGCAAAATAATTCAAGAATATATATATATATATTAATTGTTAGTTCATTATATGAGTGTAAATTTATTAACCGCAAGGAAATTTTGTACCTTGAGTTACATTGAGGGTTGAAGCGCATATCCAACTTCTCTCTGGCCAGGAGGAAATTAGGATACGGTCCCTAGTGTGTCTCCTGAAACGGAGAGTGATACAACAATTAATGTCATGTTAGGCATCTCTGCAGCGAAAGACCCAATAGTCATACACTCATAAACATTTACATGGACTTTCTAGAGAGATTACATTCTGTTGCTTTACCTAGTATGAAGCCGAGTTGTTGTATAATTGCATTGCTAGTTGTAAGCACTTCCTGAAGTGGAGAGTACCTGATACAATAGTTAATGTCATGTTAGGCATCTCTGTAGCGAAAAATCCAACAATCGTAGATATTCATTTGGACTTTCTAAAGAGATTGCATTTAATCTGCTTTACCTTTCATGAGCGCAAACTATTGTAGAATTGCATTGCTAGTCATGGATAATATGGTTTGAGATATTCTGCGTTCTAAGGATGTTGTAGAATTTCCCCATCCATATTCCGCAGATGGTATGATCCTTGTCCCGCAATATCTTGTATAATATAAGGTCCTCCCCATGTAGGTGCAAACTTTCCTGCTCTTTTATCCCTTTGGTATTCCGGGATTTGCCGTAAAATGTATTTTTCTTCCACAAAGTTCCGCAATTTTATTTTTTTATTATATTATTTCGCCAATCTTCTTTGATAATTTTCTATTCTTTGAAGTGTAACCTCTCTTCTTTCTTCTAAGTCATCCAACTTTTCAAGCATTAAATCTGAATTCAAGTTCTTCTCCCATGCTTCTGTTTTTGTTGTGGGTAAAATAACTTTCGTTGGAATAACTGCTTCTGCTCCATATGTGAGAAGAAATGGTGACTCTCCAGTGGACTCTCTTCTTGTTCTGCGATATGCCCATAATGTATTATGAAACTGTTCACACCATCGTTTATGATGGCCATCTAGAGTTTTCTTTAAATTCATTTGGCAATTGTTTTATTTGTTGCTTCAGCTTTCCCATTGCTTTGTGGATAGAGTGGAGTAGACTTATTCTTTTGAATATTTTAAATGCTTTGAAAAGTATGTCAATATTTTTCCCTTGTAATTGCTGTCCATTATCCGAAACTATAGCTACCGGTATCCCAAACCTACATATTATATTCTCAAACAAAAATTTGAAAACATCTGTATCTCTGATATATGCAAGAGCTTTGGCCTCAACCCATTTAGTGAAATAATCTGTAGCTACAATTAAATTTTTTTTTTTTTTGAGTGCCTTCCACTAGTGACCCAACAATGTCTATTCCTCATTTTGCAAATGGCCAGGGAATGAGTATAGAATTAAGTTCTGTTGCGGGTGATTTTATTCTTTTTGCATAACGCTGACATTCTTCACATCTTTTTACCACATTCCGCATCTTTATGCATAAATGGCCAATAATATCCTTGCGTTTTTGCTTTTAATGCAAGTGATTGCCTTCCACTATGATTTCCCGCATCTCCATAATGTATATCTTTGAAAATTTGCTGCCTTTCTTCTTGTGATAAACATCGAAGCAAAGGTCCCAAGAAAGATTTGCGGTATAGAATTTTATCCCGCAACTGATAATTCACAGATTTTGGTTGCACCTTTCTTGCCTCTTTAGTGTTTGCGGAAAAATCCCATCCTGCAAGTATTGGTGTATTGAAACCCTCCAATCTTCTTTGGATAATTCATTTTCTGATTTTTGTGGAAAATTTGTATCATCTTTGTCAGCTGCATCTTCAATATGTTCCTCAACTTCTTCTTCCATGTTTTCAACTGCCCATAACTTAATTGACGGCTCATAAATGCGCCCAATTTTGACTATTGTAGTGTTTTGATCCTTTATCATTGAAGAAATAAATGCTAGTGCATCAGCATGGTGATTCTTATCTCTGGACAAACGTCGAAAGATTATATTTGGGATTTGAAGCGCCAATTTTTGTACAAGATTTTTATATTCAATCAGATCTTCATCAAGCGCTTGATATTTCAACTCAACTTGCTGAATTATCAATTGTGAATCACTTGTGAGCCGCACATCACAAATTCCCAATTCAATGATAATTCGAAGAGCATGAACCACATCCTCATATTCCACTATATTATTTGTATGCTCACCAAACTCAAGACGAAATGCATGTACCATTCGATCTCCCGTAGGAGTTGTAATCACAATTCAAATTCCCTCACCTTCTTTATTTCGCACTCCATCGACAAATACTTCCCATATATGGGAATTTACAGAGATTAAAATATCTTGTGAATCATAGTCTTCTATTCCAGGCATCCCTTGGATTTCAAAATCATCATCTATTGGTAATTCCGCAAGGAAATCTGCTAGGACTTGCGATTTTTACGCAGTTTGTATTTCAAATAAGATGTGGAACTGTTCCAGTTGTGCATTCTATTTTGCTATTCTTCCCACTTTTCCAACATTCTTCAGCACAGATTCTAACGGAGCTTTGCTTGGCACCCGCACATGATGTGTCAGAAAATACGTGCGTAATTTCTGAGTAGCAAAAAACCAGGGCTAAAATTAATTGTTCAATTTTGGTGTAGTTTCTTTCCGCAAGGTTAAGATTGTTACTGATGTAATATACTGGTTTTTCTACCTTGTCATTTGTTCGTACCAATACTGCACTTACAACATCTTCGGTTGCATCTATGTACAAGGAGAGCACTTCTTCAGGTTCTGGCTTTTGTAGAGCGGGCAATGTGGCGAGATAAACTTTAATACTTTGGAAGGCTTGCTCACAGTTCTCGTTCCATACAAATTTATTTTTCTTTTTTAAAGTGTCAAAAAAGGGCTTGTATTTGTCTGATGATCTAGCAATGAATCTGCCGAGTGCGGCCAAACAACCATTCAATTTTTGTACTTCTTTAACATTTCTTGGAGACGGCATATTAACAATTGCCTAAATTTTAGCCGGATCAACTTCAATCCCTCTTTTGGTAACCAAGTACCCCAAAAACTTTGATGTAACCCCAAAAATGCATTTATCAAGATTAACTTTCATTCTGAATTTCCGCAAGGCTTCAAATATCTCTTTCAAATCTTGTAAATGATCCTTTAAAAATTTACTTTTTACCAGCATGTCATCTACATAAACTTCGAGTGTCCGTCCTATCCATGGTTTAAAGATTGCGTCTACAAGCCGCTGATAAGTTGCTCCTGTATTTCTTAGCCCATATGGCATTCTGGTATAACAATATAAACCATGTGGAGTGAAAAACGCAGTGTGTTCTTGATCTTGTTCAGCTAGAGCAATCTGATTGTACCCTGAATGCCCATCCACAAAGGATAAAGCCTCATGTCCTTCGTTAGCGTCCACCAACTGATCAATGCTGGGAAGCAGATAACTATCTTTTGGGCATGCCTTATTTAAGTTGGTGAAGTCTATGCAAATTCTTACTCCTCCATTCTTCTTGGGTACAATTACCATGTTTGAAATCCAGGTTGGATATTGCACTTCTCGAATAAATCCTGTATCCATGAGATTTTTCAACTCCTTTTCAACTGACAAATGATATTCAGGTGCTACCTTGCGTATGCGTTGTCGAAAAGGTGTTGTTCCTGGGTGTATGCGCAACTCGTGTTGAACAATACTTGGATCGATACCTGGCATGTATTCCATCTTCCATGCGAAAATGTCCACATAATCTTTAAGTAGAGTGACCAAATTACGCTCCCTTTCTGTTTCCATCAATGTTCCAATCTTAATCATTCTGGGGAGTTCCTCTGTTCCTATGTTGACAATTTTGGTTTCTTCAATGGATGTAAAAGTGGATTTGGGAGCTCCTCATAATGTGAGAGCCCCTTTAACTGCTATGCTGGAAGACTGCCTTCATCAATTTTTTGCATGCTTTCTTTTATTGAAATACCTTCATTTGTTTCATTTTTTACCTTACTTCCCGCAGCCTTTATCATATATTGGCTTAGGGCTTCTTTTTTAGCCTTCATCTGTCGTTTTTTTTTGTTTCGTTGCTGCTGATGTCGCTCTTCATTCATGCGGATTTCTGCAAGAATATAAGATTTTACTTCACTCTGGTCTCCTTTTATCTCCATTTCCCCTTGCGGTGTCGGGAACCGCAAGTATTGGTGGTATGTTGAAGTTACCCATTTCAATTGATGAACCCAATATCTACCAATGATGGCGTTATATGGAGATGGAGCCTCTACTACGCTGAATTTTTTCAGAATACTTATTGGTCCAGCCGCAACATCAAGCAAGATTTCCCCTTTTGGTTTTGAAGCTAGTCCATTAAACCCATAGATTGTGTAGAAAGAAGGCGTAAGATGATCATCTTTTAATCCCATCTTCTGGAAGGTATCATAAAACTTACATTCCAACCCGATACAGGCAGTGTAAGCACTAGCGGATCATTATGCATTTCAATCTCCTGATCAACTTCGTTCACAGAAAAAGTGAGCGGGGATGCCATCCATTCTTCCCATGCTTTAGCAACTCTTCCCGCAACCTTAAAGACTTCATGACTGCGAACCCTTTTGTGCAGTTTTTATCAATAGCTACACTCATGGATGATTGACCCGATTCAAAATAGGAAACCATGTTAATAGTTTGATCATTTTACGAAATATTAACTGTTTTCCCCTTATTGAGTCTTGGTGGAGGGTCAGGTAAATAAATAAATTCTTTTAGTTCCCCTGCATCGATCAACTTTTGCACTTGCATCTTTAGATTCCCGCATCATCTTGTGGAATGGCCCATATAGCAATGATATTCACAATATTTCTTCGAAATCTGAGTGTGTTGAGGCTGATTTTCTTTTGTCCTTGGCCACTAAAAATCTTGTCTGTTATTTATTGCATTTAGGATTTCTGAGTAAGAAATGTTGAGTTTAGTGAAAATTTTCTCCTCAAATTGGCGTATAAATTTTCTTATATCTTCAGACTTTGCTCGCTTTGATTCAACGTCAGGAGTTTCTCCCGCAACCCTCTTTCCGGAACTGGTTGATGGTTCTACAAAATTTGCCCTGTTGGCATTCCATTGATGCTGAGACATTATTCTGGGATGTTGCTTTTGTATGTCCTGCAATCTTGCACATTTTTGAATAATTTTTCTGAGATCTCCTTTTCTTTTTCGGGTTTTTATCATGAATATCAACAAAAAGTTGGCTTTCTCGGTTGGCTATTCCCCATTCCCCTACTGATTGACAGATCGTCTTCCATCGATCCGTATAATCCCGGATAGATTCCTCTGTCCAAGATGCAAGGGAATATAATTTGTCCATGCTTTCCTCTGCGGGCTTATTGTACATATATATTTCTAGGAACTTATGGGTCAATTGGGTGTAAAAATGCACCGACCCTTCTGAAAGGTTATCATACCATGCTAGAGCTATCCCTTTCAAGCTTGAAGGAAAATACCTGCACATAAAAACATCATCTTGTTCCCACCTGGTCATGATGTGATTGTAATACTTCAAGTGAGTTATTGGATCTTTAGCCCCATCATAGCATTCAAAGACGGGAATACTACAGTTATGCGGTATTGGTGCATACGCTAGGTGTGGCGCCAACGGCGTTCTTCTAGATTATTTTAACACTTCTTCTAATCGCCCACTCTCTTTATTGTTCAAAATTTTAATTTCTTCTCGCATTTGCTCCATGTCCTCACAATATTTTCGACATATGTTATTTTGCATTTCTGAATCATCAAAATTCAATCTGTCTAGTTCATTCCGCTGACGTGCGGGTTCTACAAGCATCACTCTCTGATATTTATTAACTTTTTCTTTTCTTCTTGCGGCTTTATTGGAGCTTACTTCTTTCCCCTGTATTCTAGTTGTAGATGGTTCCGCACCATGCTGGGCTTTTTCTTTGAGCATTTGGTTTTCTTGGGTCAAAAGTGCAATTCTTTCCGCACAAGTATGTTGTACCTTGCGCATCTCCTCCATTTCTTCCATTAATTGTTGAATGTGGTCAATTTTATTTTGAGAAGTTTCTTCAGATGAATTACTAGTTGTTTGATTTTCAGAATTGTTTACTTGATCATTCATGGGTGGTTTCCTTTGTGATTCTCCCATCATTTCCCTTTTTTGAGGAACCTCTATTGTCTGACTCCCCTGATTTCCTGTATTGACATCTTGATCTTGCATGGTTCTATGTGTTACTGTTTCCATTTATGTGATCCCTTTTGAGATGTTGTGATTTCTTCTTTGCTCAGTCTTATGTTGTTGTAGGAATTTCTTTGCCAATATTCTAAAAGAGTTCAGATAATAAGTTATATGTTTTAAATGGTTTTATTATCCGTAATTAAACTTACAACAGGTTTTAGAAGTTCATGTGCAAACGAGTTAATATCAAGTTCGAAAATTCAATTTTGTTAAACATAAAAACTAAAAACTTGATAAGCATACATAATTGTTTGGCGAAAATTTATGAACTAAATTTTCAAATCAACAACTTAAAGAATATAATAGGTAACTTATCATATATGAGAGGTATAATAATGAAATAATGTGTATGAACACAAAGATAAAGTTTATAAATACCTCAACTGATTAACTTAGAATAAAACCATATGTAAAATACTTTCAATATGACTCTGAATCATGGTATTTTAAAGAAAATGATTTTCCAACCTAACATGATTCAAGATTTTCAAGAAGAAAATTTTGACAGGTAGAATAAATTCTTTACTTCCTCCCTGTTTCTAGCGCCAAATTGTGATTACCAAAAATCTGGCATCTTTGGATCACAATAAATATAATCTAAATCATACAATAGTTTGATTCCATATCATAAAATCATCCTATATTAACTTTTAAAAGTCAGAAATCAATCAAAACTAGAAAGTAATTAACTCAAACATTTAACGTGTTTCAACAAACTAATTGTCTACATCCACGGGTAAAAGATTTTTATTTTTATTATTCATCCTTAAACATAACAGAAGAAAAGCATACTTTGAATCATGATCATATTCATCAAGTATCAATCAAACTAAGTTTACACAAAATCTCATACCTAAACTCTTGCCTATGATTCAATGCCTTCAGTCCAATTTTTCTTCAGAATTTCCAATCCCTTTTCCTGTTTTTGAGCTTGGTATTTATAGCCAATTTGATGAGTCCCACCAATCTACCTTTCCATCTATTTATTCTTATCCACCCCGGGTGCGAAATACAATCCCGCAAAGCTTATTTGTAATTTCCGTAAGACTTGATCATGATTCTCGCAAGTCTTAGCATGTGTACTGCTTGTTTTTTAGTAATTTCTCACTGGTTATCCCGCAACTCTTCTGCGGTCTTGTATTTAAGTTATTGTTTTTGAATTGAGATGAATGTTGCGGTCTTATTTGAATCATAGCATGTCTGACACGTAGCTTTTAAAAGCGAATCGTCATGCTTTAGTCCTTTTTGTTCCACTGCTTGTGAAGTTGATACGTGTCCCTCATGCATCAACGCTCATCATTGCTTCTTTATTGTGTCAGACTTTCCCGCAACCTGGTGTTGGTCAGGCAGCAAAGCTATCTGTTTTGAGCAGTATGCCTTACTTTCCTGCAACCCACGTGTCGATCATGCATTAATGTTGTCAGGTTCAAATCCTATCAACTTTTTGCAGCTGTCAATTTAATGCTTTAAAATGTTATGTTTCAGTGTTTCTCGTCTCATTGTAACTCGCTTCTTCTCCAATAATTTTTAGACACGCATTGCTTGGATTTTACCTCTCACAGAATGCTTTCCTCCGCAAACAGATATGAAGAAAAAAATGCTTATCTTTTCAATTTATGTTAGGATCTAGATCGTGAATTAATTGTCGTTAGTCACCTATGTATAGTGCGGTCAATACACATCCACTAAGAATACAAAAGGGTATTCCCAGTGATATATATATATTCATATTCTACGAAAGATAAAAATAATAATGACATTGTGAATCTGCCAAAAATCTAAAAAAAAAAAAAAAAAAAAACTGTACAACTTACTTAGATGACTTTCTTAAGCACCTGCATGAAGTGAACATCTCAAAAGCCCTTAAGGAATGACCGAACTGTCATCAAGAGTAATAGACAATAGAAATTAGAAAAAAGATCTACATCTACGTTAAGTAATATATACATTTGGTTTGCAATTTGTGAACCTAGTATTTGTAGTAAAATTCTAGCTGTGGACTATATGGCGGTGCTCAACATCGAAAAACACGCTATTGTTATAAACTGCAGCATGGTGCTGATATTTACAATCACTGTCACTGTGATGCATAGTATGGATCTGAATATCAAGATATGGTGTTAACATTTTAAGTGAGAGATCAATTTTCATAAGAAAAAACTTAAAGATAAAGATGAACTGAATGTAGCTACCCTTAATTGTCACTGAGCAAAAAAGAAAGTGATTATCTATTAACTTACGTGTATTAGTTTCGCCTGCACTTCATGCATCTTGCAGACCTTGATGCAATTCAGCTCTTGTATCGTCTTGATGGTCCAATAACCACCTAAGTCTAAACGAATCAATCTTCACCCAATTATCCACAGCATACTGTTGTAGTAGTCGTCCACCTCGAAGAAAAAGCGACGAGTCATCGATTCAGATCTGTCAACATACAAAAGATGAGTCATTATTGTGGTCCAAATCTCATTTCTGGGTGTTTTCTCGTTTAACAGAAATGGCAGCAAAAGATGCACTTCATTAGCGAATTTTTATTCGCTGAAACTAAATTAATTTGTCATCCTAAGTTTTTTCTCAGAACCATTTGTACAGAGTTCATAGAAAGCTCAAAAGGAATTCTTATACAGTAATATCATGATAGGGAGGTCTAAAAGGGAAAAAAAAAACATGTCACTAAGCTATCAAGTCCATTGATCATGCTGACAATTCATTGCTTTTCAAAGAGGTTTTGGCGCTTTCACGGCATACTAAAGACTGACAATGAGAGTCAGTACTTCAGTTGTGAGGCTTTAAGATATCATTCTGCAGAAAAACAAATAACACGGTCTTTTTTGTAGGTTGTTCTTTAAGCAGTAGTTATTCACCCCTATTGATGTAATAACTAACCTACAGTTCTGTATCATAACCTATGTCTTCTCAATCTACTTAGGAAAGCTCATGAATATAGTCACTTACCTGGATTCAGGCTATTAAACTGGTGAGCATAGCACTTAACTGTGTTTTTACCAGATCGTCAATGTAAGCAAAAGAACTAAAAATATAAACAGTAATAGTTAAGCATCTGTACATACATACCTGTAGTATGTAGGAGTAGTATTCGAGGAAAGTAAAAAAAATTCCCCTCTCATCTGTACTATTTTGATCCCATCCTAACTCCCATATGGTAGTAAAAGCGGATATTGTTGAGGATCACAATACCCTGCTGTTTCTTTGATATGGATGAGTTGTCCTTTTGTTGTTTGGACTACAATATTCCGTCCTTCATTTTGGTCATTCCCGTCTCCTTCAACCACTATTGCGGCAACTTGTGAAGCAGTAGGAAGAGTGTACTGCCTCTCGTTTGTAGGTTGTTCTTTAATAACTAACCTATAATTCTGGATGTCTTCTCGTTGTGCAAGCGGTCTGATTACATGCACCACCGCTAACATCTTGACGTGTCCCTATCGCTAATGCACCTTACCAGCCTGGCGCAGCCCTAGCGCTGATGCTCCTCTAAGACCTAGTGCTGATGCATCCCTTGGCTCCCTATCCTGATGCGTCTCTTAAGCCTAGTGCGTTATTAGCTCCTTAGCGCGTTGCATGCGCTAGCACGTCACAATCCTGACTTGTCCTCGAGTAACAGCCATGCCTGATGCTCTGGATGTCCCATGTTTGGCCTGATGCTCCCTAGCTCTGGCACGTCACATGATTAGCCAATGTGTCTCTAGCTCTATCACTTCTTTAGCCTAGTACGTCCCTAGTCCAATACGCCCATGGATAATACGTCCTTGGCCTAGCGCGTTCATATTTAGCGACTTATCCATAGGCGCAATGTCGTTAGCACTTTAGTGCTGTAATACTCCTTAGCCTAGTCTTGTCTACCCGTTATTGTCTGACCTAGTGTAGTTAGTGGGATAGTGAACGTGGGGGGTAGTTAGGATTTGTGGGAGGAATCAGAGAAAGACTAGGAATACTATTTGAAGTCTTTCGGGTAGTTAGGGTTGGAATCGGTTCTTATTGTAGGTAGGAAAAGGAAACTGTGGAAGAGTTGTAGAAAACACCGGTGGAGTTTTGGGGGTTAGCATTTCAGGAGTTTTTGGTGGAGAAGAAGAGGATCAGACTGAAACCTGTGGGAGAAAAGTGGGAGCAAAAGTATCAAGTAGGTTTTCTAGCTCTTATACTCATTGCAAATTGACTTAACAAATCTAAGCAGTCATCCTGTAATGTGTGCATCTCTTTATTAAACCGTTAGATTTTTATGAAATTTGAATATATTGTGTTACTATGAGTTATAAGCATAAGAATTTCATGGGGATTAGGTTCAATTTACTACTGCAAAGATTGAATAAACTGAGACTACAATATGCTGAATTCAGACTCTGGACACTCAACTATTTGTATGATTTCTCCATATCCGTATATCGGATTGAGATGAAATTTTAGTATGATGTTTGTGTATATATAGGTAATCTTCTGTAGAAACTTCATGAAGATCTGAGAAATTTAGGTACCTCAAATCATAAGAGAACCGTGACTGAATCCTATGTGTTGATGCTGGAAGCAGTCACGTTGTAATGTGTATAACTATTTAATAAACCGTTGGATTGAGCTGAAATTTTAGTATGATGTTTTTATACATATAGGTAACCTACTGTAGAAATTTCATGAAGATTTGAGTATGTTAGGTACCTCAAATCATAAGAGAATCGTGACTGAATCCTGTGTGTTGATGCTGGAAGCAGTCATGTTGTAATGTGTATAACAACAAAATATCACTGGGAGTAATAGTGATCGTTGTGCTTGTATGTTACTTGTTTGAGACTCGTAGTTGGCTCGACTCCCAAATGCTTTTGGGCGATGACCGAGGGGTCGCCTAGAAGATATGGATCTATTATCTTGAAAGGGGTCGAGAACATTTAATTCTGACGCACGGTCGGGAATTAAATGGACTACGCCAGAGTCCTTAGGTATTGTAGTACGGTTAGAGTTTGAAGTTACAGAGAGGAGTTGTCGATTAATTTCGAGGATGGGAAATCTGTTTTATTTCTACTGATTAACCTCTATTTTTGGTGTCTCCGTGTCTTATCACAATATGAGGTTTTGTGCTATTTTCAGTTATCGAACCTATTGTTTTTAAAGACTCTTTTATAAATTATTTTCATATTTTTCGCTATTTCAAGGAGTTTGGATTTTTGAGGTTATTCGTAAGGTTTATAAGGGTGCGAAAGCCTACTTTAAGTTAGGGTCTGACCCAACTTACTACTTTTCTTTCAGGAACCGGTGCCGTGGAGCAACCTAGCTTGTAAATTTCCTTTCTGACCCGGAAAGCTGCTCTATCTTTGTCTTCAAGGTGCTTATTAGGCTAATTCTTTTACTGTTTGTTTCCAAGACTATATTTTCTTTCAAGTAAATGTCTACAATTCGTTTTGGGGAAATCGACCTGCGTGTCGAAGTTTAGTTTTCTTATTTTGAAGAGATTTCACCAGGTTTTATAACTCTCGTCAGTTCTTTTTAAAAAAAAACTATTCGTTTTGAAACTGTTCTGTACATGGGCTCCATATGATAACTGGTCTCCATTTGTTGGCTTGAAGGTTATGTGTGTAAAATGTTCCCATGAGTATGCTGCACTTCTCTTTTTAGGGAGGCCGACCTAGAATTGTGAAGTGGGGCGTTACAAGTGCTAACTATAGTTTGACCCAATTGAAGTGCTAACTTCGAACCTCCTTGACACTAGCTTCATAGCCCTAGTATAATTGATATTTACTAAAAGCTATGTATGTCAGCCTTACTCTTGAAACGTTAGCACATTAGCCTTTTATACTAAAACAGCTAGCATATTACTATTTGTGTTAAGTAGCTAGTACTAGTTTTGCAAGCTAATTCCCTCAGAAATACGCCCTTCTTCTCAATATTTGTCTAATACCAAATCTTATATAGTTTTCTAATAGGTCTTCTTTCTTAAGAAGCCATTTGGCCTCAAATGCCTCTCAGACTTATGTTAAGTCACTTATGAGCTAATACTTAGCCATTAAATGTGCCATGTTACTTCTAAGCAAGTAGATAACCACTAAACTTACGAGACTCGACACTAATCAGTCTAATTATCAAGTTAGTGAGTTGCGCAACTTGCCTCACTAACTTAGCAAGTCATTTGACTTAACACTACACCAAATTCAGGTTTTAGCAACAGAAATTCGTATCGGTTATAAATAGTTGCGAATTTGCAACTAACACTTCCGTTATAAAATTTTCGTAACTGCCGGCTGCTGTTACAAATTTCTTAACTGTTTTCAGGTGTTGCGATTCGCAACGCATAATAGTTTACATGTGCAAGTCGTTCGTGTGTACGGGAACACCTCAGTGTGTGGAAATAAAGATATTTGCGCCCAATATTTTGAAATGTGTTCAAACTAAAATATTATTCCGCCGCTATTATTTCCAAATCAAGTATATCTTTTACTTCACCTCAACTATTTTCTTACTTCGAAACCTAAATGGTACCGCATTACCTGTTCATGAAGAAAAACTTTTGAGAAAACCGTCGTAGAGAAATCGGGAGATTCATCAACAAATTTCAACAAACGAGATAAATTTTATCTTTTTGAATCTCTTAATTCTATTGTTTTTCAGTTTTAGATGGATTTTGTTCAGAAATTTTTCAAAAACTTGTTTTAGGGTTTTAAAAACCTAATAACTTTGAACCCACTTCGAATTCTTGATTGGATATTCAATCAGTGTTTAGATCGGTAATACCCTTTTTATTCTCAATAATTTGAGCTAAAAATTTTGATTTTTTTTCTAGGGTTTAGGTTTCTCATTTCTTCACTTCACTTGGTAGTTTCTCTCTTTGTAAAATTGATTTGTTTTAGTAGCCATTCCTCGATTTATTCAGGCTCTTTGTATTACTAATTGACTAACGCACTTGTTTATTGTTTCAGTTTTATCAAAGTTTGTAGTGGGTAATGTAAAAAGATTCTGTTCAACTCCTCCTTGTGAGGAAGAAGAAGACTCAAACTCCAAATCACATTCTCCTCTCCATCTTCAATGTTTAATCTCTACCCTCTATTACTTGTTTTGATTTTATGGTAAAACTTGTACGCAGTGCTTCAGAGTAGTTATTTGTGTATTTTTGTAGTTGTCTCTCTTTTGGTTTATAGTTCTTACTACTTAGTAGTCTTAAAGATCATTGTGATGTTATATTTTTAGCTGTATAATGTGTTATTTCCGCAAGACAGATATGTGATCATATTGTAACTATAGTTTGAAATTCAGGTTGATTCATATGCATATCTACCTGCTGATCTTGAGCATTGTGTGACGTGTGATGCACCGGCTACTCTTGTTGTGTTTGAAAGAAGGTTGGCTACTTTCGAAGTTTGTACTTGTTGGATTTCTGATGTTGTATTTATTTGGATCAAGGGTTATGGTTTCTTGGATATGACTGATCACCAATCTCTTAGTGCTTGACATTGCACAGAGAAGTATCTATTGGTCTTAATTTTAACTTGGGAATTATAGAATGTGTCTAACTGTACCTTCCTCCCCTACAACTGAAGATATTAGTTTCAGTTTTCCTTCCGAGATGCTAGTTATGTGTTTGGCGAGAATGATATGTGGGGATCCTATCCCGGCTAACATAAATACTGAAATAAATACTTACATTGATTTGCCATGGTTGTTGAATTGTAAGGTTTATCTGTCTTACACCTCTCGAAAATTATGTTTCTGCTTTTACTTATACAAAATTTAAGGGATTTTAAATGGTAAGTTTGCACTCAGTTTATTGGTTGATAGGTTACTAATATGTGCATGTGTATCCTGTTGTAGATGTATCTATCAATTAAACTCAGGTAGAAGAAGCAAATACTGGTAAATATAAGTTTTGAATTGACTTATTTCATCATGTTTGAACTTCATGTTTAATTCAGTTGGTCATTGTGAACATATGGGTCAGTGGGATGGCTGCTAAATTATTTATGTAGGTGAAGGAATCATACGTCTTAGTGTTTTTCCGTTTCAACATTTCATTTTTAGCCGCTGGTATCTTTGACTCATGTTATTATATCTGGTTTGCACTTTGCAGAAACCAGCCGGAATAATTGCTCTCCTGGATGAAGCTTGGTAAATGAAATTTTCTTTCTTGTGAAGCTGGCATGTGTTTATTCACCATTGTTTAACTGTTTCATTTGCTTCCCAGTTGTGTGCATTAACTATTTTATTCCCCATTATTTAACTGTTTCATTTGCTTTCCAGTTGTGTGCATTGACTATTTTATTCCCCATTGTTTAACTGTTTCATTTGCTTGCTTCTAACTTCTCTATAATATTTTTTCGCTCTCTAAAGGCCGCCTGCAATACCAAAATCTCTGGGTGATGAAGTGGGTGACACCTCAGATGTCCTTGCTCATGCACTGCAAGAAATGGTTGTGTACATCTTCCTATGACCATATATTTTTTAAAGTTTTCTTAGAAATGTATGTTAAATATGGATGTGTGATGCTCATACAATACTATCAATTTCTGGTTGGTGCGTTGTTACTTCTATCTCAGCAAGATGAACGACAGTTATTAGAGGAATTCAATGCTGCTCTCCAAGAAAAGATGGATGAGATGCAAAAGAACTTACTTTAAGTAACTTTCTGAATCCCCATAGATAGAAATGCATGATGCTATTGTTCTTTCACCACTGATAATTGTGGCTCATTGCATCCCTTCCTCCCAAGTCCTAATTAATTTGGTTTTCAGGATATGTTCATGGTTAATGCATCTTATTGGTTCTTCCAGGTGACAAATGAAAAGGTTAAAGTTCTTTGGAGTTGGCGCAACTAAGTTAGGAGTATCAAGTACTACAAGAGTATTACTTCTTGACTATAAATACCATGCCTGCAGATGTCAGGCCATTGATAGATAGCCAGGTGCTTAATGTATTTTAGCTTTCCTTTTTTTCTTGAAGACATCCAAATTCTAATGTAAAAATTCCCGTTATCATATGGAGTTCCATTTGTCTAAGATGTTCGTTAAATAATTCTAGGAATGCAAGTAATTTTCTCTGACTTATTTGATTTTCTGATCCTGGAATTCTGGATTTCGAAAATGGCTTCATTCCTAGCCACGGCTAAGAATGAAGCCATTTTTTTGATGTTCCCAAATTTTTTGCAACGGCTGACAGTGTTGTGACTCAGCCGTTGCGACTGAATTTTGTAACAGCAGCATTGCTGTTGCGAAAAAACTGCAACAGGATGTTTTGTAACGGCTCACTGCCATCGTTTGTAACGGTAAAAACAGTTACTAAATCCTAAAGTTGGTATAGTGTAACTTAATAAAAAATAATAGTGGCTTATGACTCCACTATTTCTACCAGATATCAAATTCAACACATGGGGGGATTCTTTTTGGGGTATTGGTCTGGCGGTGTATGACAATCGTGCATTGTGGCAACACATCCACGAACAAGAAGGTAACAAGTAGTGGGACGGTTACGGAGCAGTTGAAAGGATTAGGAGTAGTGGTCTGACAGGTCTTCCTTACTTTCCGGACACCATCCCAATATAATCTCCACAATCATCACTTCTCCACCTCTCCCTAACTTCCACGACTTACGAGAAATCAATGTGTCTCCTTTGAATTATAAATAGATAGTTCTCATCCATTCCAATAACAAGAAAACTAGTCAGGAGAAACTAAACATACAAAAATTAGGGATTCCTCTCAAAGAATCCTTTCTGATTCACACACTATATATCACACTGATATTTCTCAACCTTCTTTGCTTCCCTCCCCTAAAACCTACCCAATCTTCTCCGCCTTTGTGATTGAAGCAGGACGTGAACGGCCATTTCTTAGTTTAGGCTCGTCCTGTTCGATTTTGATCTCTTGAACCTACTTGAAAGTATGATTTTACTGTACATTTGTTTTTACCCTAAAACACCTGGGTTTTTATACTATGAAGGACACGAGACAATATTGTTTCTTGGATTCCCAGATTCAGACGCAATCTTTGCAATCTCATATCTTGCGCAATGCCTCTATTCAGGTCCCTAGCCAACATCTCCAACAAGCACTTAGCCAATACTTAAAGGTGTGTAACATCCTTCCTCTAATTTTAGCTTCGACGACGACGCCCCCCATCCGATGCGTTCACTGGCAGCACATTACTTCGAAGCAGTGAAGAAGGATATTCCTACCATATTTTGCATGTCTTTGTGCGACACAATCCTGTGGAAATACAATAGGATTAAATATCCACAAGACTACCTTTTGTCTATTCCTATCAGCGGGCTTAATCAATGTGTTCGGCCCAAGCAATTCAGTTCCGTTCTTTGCTACCGTTTGAGTATCCCTCTTTTTGTCGAAAGTGGTTGTTTCCCATGTTGTGACAGAGAGATGGATGTTTATGGGGACCATGCCCTATATTGTGCTAGTGATATCGGACTTAAATTTCGACATGATCTAGTTAGAGATGTCTTTGCTTGTATATGTTTCAAAGATGGCGTGCCTGCTCGGAAGGAAGTAGCCTTAGGATTCTTTTCTGACAGGGAAAACTCTTTGAAACCCGCAGTTATTCTTTTTTATAATTGGGAGAATGGGAAAGATATGTGCTTTGATATTACTAGCGTTTCTTTCTTCAATTGAAGTTCAATTGAAGGAATGCCCATAACTTTATTCCTGGACAAGCTATCTCTAGCGCAGTCACTCAAAAACGCAAGAAATATTTGGATAAATGTGTCGCTCATGGGTATGGAGTTGGTATTTTGGAATTCTCCACTCTTGGTGAACTTGACGAAGACGCATTGGTCTTTTTGAAGAGATTGAAGAATTTTTTTGATAGTAAGAACGCCAACGGAAAAGTCGGTAGTTTTCTTTTTCATAGATTAGCGATTGATATTCAGAAAGGGGTTGGATACCATGCTTTGCGTTGCACTAGCGATGTAGGACTCAAATTTCTCTATGACCTTATCAGAGATACCTTATCCGATATGTGCTACAAGGCAGGTGTGCTATCTCGTAAAGAGGTCGCTTTAGGTTTCCTTTCTGACAGAGATAGTGCCTTGAGGCCCGCAAACATTCTTGTTTATAACTGGGAAAATTGAAAAAACATTTGCTTCGATGTCTTAGGCGTTTCCCCTTTCACCGGTGGTATCTGCACTTTCACTCCATGTCAATCATCTCTAATACGATTTCTCGCAAATGCAATAAATATCTCGACAAATGTTTATCTCATGGATATGGGTTCGGTGTTTTGGCTTTCACTATTCTAGGAGAACTTAGTGCTGACATGATATCTTTTATAAAGAGACTAAAAAACTATTTAGCTAGTCAAGACGCTAATGCGAGAGTAGGTAGTTTTCTTTTCCATAGACTTGGACTTGCCATCCAAAAGGATGTCGGAGCCCAACTTGTAGCGAGGCTAACCACCAACTTTTTTTAATTTTCTCTTTTTCTTTTATAATAATAATGTTCATAATAATAATAATAATAAAATAATAAAAAATAAAATAATAAAATAATAGTAATAAAATTGAACACTCTCTGTTCTTTAGACTAGGCATTTCCATCCAAAAAAGGGTAGGGGCTCAGCTTGTTGCGAGACTTCCTACCATTTCAGTGTAAAATGCTTTTTCTATCTAATAAAATTTCCTTTCTACAAAAATAAAAATAAAAAATAAAATAGTAATAATAATAATAATAATAATAGTAGTAGTAGTAGTAATAATAATAATAACGGGTAGCTAGCCTAGTTGGTCATTGATAGACACATTTTTGTGTCTAAATTGTTCTCAATTATTTATATTGTTAGTGCTCAATTATATACTTATTTTGGTTTTTTATGTGTTTGTAGGTATCTTTAGGATATAAACTTTTATGGAAAAATCGGCTCAAAAACGATAAAAGCACCCGAGAAAATTTGATAAAGGCACCCAGGAGCAACTGCTAAAGGCACCCTAACTCTGGATAGGGGCAACCCCATTTCAATTTGAAAATCCGATAAATGGTGGGAAGTATATTCTTTACGCTGAAGTTAGTTGAGTTGTTTTGAACCGAATTCTAAGGTGATTAAAAGAGGAGTTTGATATCAAAACAAGTAGAAACCCTTTAAACTTATTAATACACGTCTACATAAAGAGTTTCACACCCGAAAACAAGCTGCAAAATTCGAATTAAGGACAGAAAACATATTTCTTCTTTGATTCGGATTATCATAATTTGGAGTTGGTTTGGGATTGATTTCTTTAGTCCTTATCGATTAGGAAAGGTTGTTAGGGTTTAATAAGCCTATATAAACCCAACAGATCGAAGAAAAACATATAGAGTGGGAGCCGGAAAAATTCAGAAGAAACAAAATTTTCCCGTGAAGAAGAAGGAGAAGAAGAACAGACCGCATCTGAGAAGAGTCGTTGAATCCGTGGCGTATTCTTCTTTGCTTTACTGCACCATAGAACAGTCGTTTACATCTGTTATCTTTTCTTTGCTTTACTGCAACACAGAACACGCTGATAGCAACACTTATATCCGTATCAAGTGTTCTGTGTTAATTTTTTTACACTTTTTTTCTTCTTGTAAACACTTGTGAGCTATGAATAATTATTTTGAGAGAGTGTTAGACATGAGGAGCTAAACCCTATTGCTGAGGCGACGGAGGAAACCATTTTTCCAATAATAAAGTGGTATATTTGTTTTTAATTATTTTTTGCAATTCTTTTTATGATTTTGACATTGAATTAAAATTGGAAAAAAATAGTTTTTATTAAATAGTTGTGATTTCTTTTGATGCTTTATGCTTTTTCTAGGGCTCTTGATGTTCCATGCTTTGGATTTACACTTATTATTTTGAAAATCTACTTTTGGCAATATTTTAGAATCAAATTGAATGTGTGAATTGCAAAATTATTATTCTTAATAACACATTTCCTTTATTACAAAATAGGCAACTCCCTTTTTTTATACTAGGCATTTCCATTCAAAAGGGTGTCGGAGCTCAACTTGTGGCGAGGCTTCCCACCACTAATGTGTAATCGGTTTTTCCTATCTAATAAGATTCTCTTTTTAAAATAATATAAAAAACATAAATAATAATAATAATAATAATAATAATAATAATAATAATAATAATAAAGCAGGTGTCCCTGCTCACAAAGAAGCCAATATGGGATTCCTCTCGGACAATGAGAACTCCTTGAGGCCGGCTGACATCCTTGTGTATAATTGGGAGAACGCCGTGATGTGTGCCTTGATGTCACCGGGGTGTCCCCGTTTACTAAAGGCGGGAGAGCTGCCTTCACGCCTGGTCAGGCCATTTCGAATGCAATAACCGGCAAACGTAACAAATACCTAACAAATGCGAAGACCACTGATATGGATTAAGCGTGCTCGCTTTCACCACCTTAGGTGAGTTGGAAGAAGACATGATAGCTTTTGTGACAAGGTTGCAAAACTGCATCGCTAGCCTAGACTACAATTACAAAATAGGCAACTCTCTCTTTTTTAGACTAGGCATTTCCATCCAAAAGGGGGTAGGATCCCAGCTTGTTGCGAGGCTTCCTACCATTTCTGTGTAAATAACTTTTTTTATCTAATAAAATTCCATTTTATATATATATATATAAAAATAATAATAATAATAAAATCCCTCTTCGATAATACTTCACTCTGAGGACCACCAGACCCACGGTACTTCAGCTCCTCGTAGCCCAGTATGATCAACACCTCCAACAGTTCCTCAGGCATCTGGTTACAGGGGATGGTGCTGGTTTTGGGCCACTCCAACTTCGCCTGACTACTCTGCCCATAAAGGATGGTGGGTTTGTTGTCTACACCATGGAAGACACCAGCCACTACAGCTACCTAGCATCTTACTCTCAAACCATGCAGGTGCATAACACCATCCTCAATACTCATTTAGTTTCTGATACACTCCCCTCTACCAGCTTGCCCTGTCTAGGTTCATTCAGCTCCGCGGCTTGAAGTCTTCTTACAACATCCAAGCTGCTTCCTCCAGCCCAATGCACTCATTGGTAGTTATCTACTTTGATGTTGTGAAGAAGAACATCCCAGAAAGATTCACTATGACCGAGCGTGACAGATTCCTTTGGCAAAGCACCAGGCTCAACCACACCCAAGACTTCCTCAAGGCAGTCCCCATTGCTGGATTATCCAGGCTATTGGGCCAAGACAGTTCCGGGCCGTGCTTAGCTATAAACTAGGGATACCTATGTTTGAGGAAAACAGTTCATGCGCTAGTTGCGGCCGAGGGATGGACGACTTTGATGACCACGCCTTACACTGCACTAGCGAAATAGGCCTCGAGTTCAGATATGACATGGTACGAGATGTGCTAGTGGACATGTGCTTCCGGGATGGAGTGGATACACGTAAAGAAGTTAAACTGGGCTTCTTATCGGACAACCAGAATTCTTTACGACCGACGGACATCTTAGTTTACAACTGGGAGAATGGTCACGATGTCTGCCTAGATGTCACCGGAGTGTCCCCGTTCACATGAGGGGGAGACTAGCCTACACGCCAGGACAAGCCATGTGACAGACCGTAAAATTTTTGCTTCCAATGGGTCGGGTTTCGGTCCATTAGGCTAGCTCAAACTTCCCGACACGCCACTCGAGAAACCGAAATTTTAATTTTTTTTCGAACCAATTCAATCTTACCAAGAAAATGTACATCGAGTTAATTCAAAAGGATTTATAAGCATGCTACCATAACTTTTGTATTTCGCGGGTCATCGAATCTGTCAAACTGCTTTACAGTTTTGATATCATTTCTGATATTTATCGATATCAACTAATGATATGAATTACCACATTTCATAAGGTTCATCGAATCCTACATATGATTCCCATCGTTTTGTTATGAAGATATAATATCTTCTGCCAGAGAAGTCGAATACCAACCACCGTTACAACTAATGGTCTTCCGGGTTTCCACTCGTAAGTGGGAGCTAGCAGGCCTGACTACACACACCGTTCCAACGATGGGTGGGGATGATCAGTCCCGTTGTCTACCACCGTTCCAGCGACGGTCTTCCGGATAGCCACCTGTAGGTGAGAGCCCCAGTGGGCCTGGCAATTCACAGTACTAGGTCAAGATCAACCGACTATCTTTTTCAAATGATATGAACTACTCAAAGAGTTAGTAATCATTTCTAGATGGATGGTATGAACTACCACTATAGGCAATAACCATCCCTTCTCAGATGATATAAATTGCCTCTAAATGGCAACAACCATCTCCAAGTCTCATTTGGTGATACGAATTGGCATCCAACAATCACCCTTCATTTCTCATTAGATGATGTGAACAACCTCCAAGAAGTTGCAATCATCTCCCAAGGTAGTATGAACAACCAGAACTGCAACTACATCTTACTGCCAAGGTTACAATCATCTCCGAATGGATGGTATTAACTGATAAGTGCATAATTTATATATTTTAAGTATCATTTCCTTATACTTATTTGCTATATTTTGTGTGAATTACCGTGTGTTAGTATTACTTTCGTAGTTTATGTGTTTTATTAGGTTATATCTATGAAACATGTGAAATGGAGCTTTACAAGAGAAGAATTGCCAAATACCCAGTGGAACTCAGTATATTCCACTATTTCTACTCTCCATCTTATCGAAAATTTAATTACGAAGCCAACGGCGAAAGAACGAGGTCATTCCGACTTCGTATGAGAAAGTTATAAGCAAAACAAGAACTAAGGGCAAAACGGTCATTTCAAGGGAATTGACTATTGGCACTTCGTCATATGATAATGGAAGAGATGTTTTGAATCATACTAAAGGCGCCATCGTTATTGCTATGGGATGCCAGTTATTTAAAAAATACTAAGAGCACCCACTCTTCTTCTCGGGGCTCCACCTTCTTCCTCTTCTACAAACGAACAGGGATCTGCTCTAGTTCATGATATAAATGGTTTATGATGGAATTTACGGCAGTCGATGATAGAAACTAGTGGTTGGTGACTGATTTAAGTTCGAGATTAGAGAACTGAACAGATAGTTTGGGAGCTGTGATGAGTTTTGATCGGTGATTGATGGGTGGAAGAGTTGTTGTTCTCTGTCGATGTTTGATCGTTGCATCTAGTCTTGATGAAGGATTAATATGATCATGAGGTTGCTTCTAGTTTTGAGCTGTTGTTGTTAATGGAGAAAATATGTGATGAATCAAAGATTAACTCGAGCTGGAGGCAGTGAGAAGAAGAGGTCGATGAACTGGTGGTTCTGTGATGGAACAAATATTACGGCAGTGATGGTATA